>REGO01000589.1:165475-213244 GCA_010120015.1 Rhombomys opimus | reverse complement strand
ATAGAGCGTGTATCTGATTTCATTTTCGCTTTAGTGCATCTAAAATATTCAATATTTTCTAAACTACCAAGCATAATTTTTAAAATAAATATGGAAATAAGAATATTTTAAAGCTCTGGACCAAATGCTGATAAAATGGGGTATAACAGATTTAATTTTATTTTATAATGTACTCAAACCAATGACAAAACATCAATTTTTTTGTAAGTTAAAAAAAACATTCGGACTTGTTTTAAAATTATACACTGTGTCCACATCATTCTTGAACCCCTTCTCAAATTCCTTCTTTGTTTTCCTCTTCCTCCTAAATTCATGTCTCCTTTAATTAACACATACACATGTATATGCAGCCTACTGAGTCTATTTAATATTATGGTGTGCACATGTTTCCAGAGCTGACCACTTCCAATGGGACAGCCTCCGTGTGAGATCATCTCTGGATAAAACTGTTTCACCCTCTCAGCAGCCATTGACTGTCTGCAGCTCTTCATCTAGAGGAAGGACCATGTAGCATTTCCCTCACCAATGTTGGTATGTCCACGAGTGTTGTACTTACACAGGTATTGTTCAAGCAGCCATATTGCTGAGAGTTCATGGGTGCATTATTCCTTCCCTAGCAGCAGACAACCCTGTCTTCTGTGTCTTACAATCTTTTTGTATGCTCTTTTGTCTTGTTGCCTGGACACCAAGGATGTATCAGCTGGGGTTGAGCACATTACTGCCTGCATTTTGACTAGTTGTGGAACTCACTAGTAGTCTCCAACTCTTGTAAAAATATACTTCTTTGATGAGGGATGAAAGCTATACTTATCTGTGGATATAAGTATTTAGAATACAGTTGAAAATTACATTATTTGAGAGAAATGGTAATGGTAGGTTCTCTATAACAAGGGTTCATAACTAAAAATTATTTTTACATAGCTTTCTAAAGTATAATTTTCAATCACTTTGAAATAAAATTTGTGACTTTTAAATTCCAAATTGAATTCTTTAGACATACAAAACTAAAATAAAATGCTATTAACTTCTTAACTTCATAGCAGAAGAAAAACTCTTTTAGATAGATTAGAATTTTTTTTTTGTTAAAAACTGTCCCTGATATCAATTCTATTAGTAACTAGCCATTTTCCTGTTTCATAAGTATGTAGAAACTTATTCTGGTGAGAGTAAAATACCTGACGTTATTGTAAATGCTGAGGTGTATTGAATTAAAAGGCTTAACAAAAGAAATTTTTCAATGATAACGCTAACATTAATTGTGTTGGAGTAATGCATTGTGGTAATAAAACTATACACTTTTACTAATAAATAAAAGACAGAATTGATTGAAATGCATCCAATTTACTGCTATAAATAAGCAAGATGAAATGTTTGATCTAAATAGTGGTTGCATTTATCAAAATTACATCATTTGTATATATTTTCAGAGTATACGTCAGAAATTTGTGACAAAGCAATTATTGAACATAAATTAAAGTCTATTTTCACTAGACTTTCCTTTAAATCCGACTTTTAAAAGTTTATAACCCTGAAAGATTATTTTACACAAAATTCTTTGTAAATGAAATATTACATTTCAGATGAAATATATTATTAATGAATTCTTCATATGTCTATTTATTGACAATATTTAATCAACTTATTTAGCAAATTCAATGTTTAAAATGGTATTTAAAGCTTTTACCAATTGCATTTATTTGAAATCAAGCTTTAATTGTAGAAGATATCAAAATTTATTCCTCCCAGGATGGAGGAGAATTTGTATCAATTAAATAGTGACAACTCAAAAGTGTGTGGAATTTAGAAAAAAGGGGGAGAGATTCAACAATTTTAAGGCTTCTCTAGTGGCTTTGGCCTTTATTCAGTATTTATTCCATGCGTATTAGTACTTCATCACATATTACTTTAAGTTCATAATTATGAAAGTGCTGTATGTTTTCTTGCACACAGTTTGCTCTTACAGGTTTTTCAGAATATTGTTTTATTTTTTGAGATTATAATATAATCACACAATTCCCCATTTTTTCTCCCTTAAAGCTATCCTATATGTTGGTCCTTGTTTTTTTCTAAAATTCTTGGTCTTTTTTTCCTCCTTGATTTTTGGTACATATATTTAGATATATATGTATACACACATATATGTACACAAACACACACATTCTTAAACACAAAAATACAACCACCCCAGTCTGTATAATGCTGCTTATGTGTGTATGTTTTATTAGTATGTTCAAGAGTCTGGATCAGTCTGGGTTGGAGTTGTAGATTTCTTCGTATTCATCTGCTTTGAGCTTAAACTCATATCTCTAGTGTTATGAAGTTTTCTCATTGTTTTACATTTCTCTTGATCTTATTATTTGGCTTCTTTTTTCCTCACACCCATCGCTTTTACTTCATATATAACTAGTAATTTTGAATAAATTATTTTGATGTTTACCTTTAGATTTAATATTAAACCTTTCTTATTTGCATTTTTATTAATTATTATTGTTTATTAAAATTTATTCACTTTGTATTCAGGCTGTAGCCCCCTCCCTCATCTCTTCCCAATTCCACCGACCCTCCCTTTTCTCCCCCTATACCCCTTCCCTAGTCCACTGTTAGGGGAGTTCCTCAACCCCTTCCATCTGACCCTAGCCTATCAGGTCTTATCAGTCCTGGCTGCATTGTCTTCCTTTGTAGCCTGGCAAGGATGCACTCCTCAGGTGATCAGAGAGCCTGCCACTGGGTTCATGCCAGAGACAGCTCCTGCTTCCTTTACTAGGGAAGCTATTTTGAGACTGAGTCTATGCACTACATTTGAGCAGGAGTTTTAGGTTCTCTTCATGCATGGTCCTTGGTTGGGGTATCAGTCTCTGCAGGGCCCCAGGACCTACACTATTGGCTGAACCATTAAACTTTTCTTACTGGTAAGCTCAGTAAAATATATTTGAAATGTAACATAAATTGAAAATTAAATAATTGATGTTATTGAAGTACATGCTAGACACAAAACCCAATGACGACTTCTTTGGGTAATGAAAATAAGCAGTCACTTGGTTTTAAGTGAAGTACAAGTTTCAGTCTAACACCTCCATAAATCGTCCACTAGTTAGCTGAGGAAAACAGCGTGTTAAATTTTCTCATTTTAGATCTTGGCTGACAGGAACGTGTTGGTGTTTAGGAGGGATCGAGTACTTCGTCTTCTGTCATTAATTAACCTTTGCTTTATATACTCATTGAAACCAATGGTGACTACTTTTAAAGCAGTTGTAGACTGAATGAAAAGCATAACTGCACCAGCACTCCACACTTATTCCCGGGAAAAGCGGTACAAAAAACATTTTGGAGCATAAACTAAGCTAGTGTTTTTGAGGCATCCCAACTCTCTAGGACATCCACAATGTAACCTTTTACAATATTATATCTACTACCCCACATATCACATAGAGAGATGGCAAGCTAGTTCCTTAAACCCTAGTAATAGGAAGCAGCTCTAGACTCTCTTCCTTCCCAAGTCAGACATTTTCTATAAAGCACTCACCTCCCATTTACTTTATAAGAAGCAAGCTCCATTATTCTGCTTGTGTGTAACTAGTAACAGTAGAGGTTGCATCAAAAACTCAGGCAAGTTTAATAAAAAATGACTGATGAGATTTTAATGAAAGTACGATAATATTCTTGAAAAATCATTGTTGTAATGTTCAGAAAGTCTGGCAATTATTTGTAAAGATACTGAAAATAGCTGTAAATATGATATTAAATTGCTGAAGAAAAAAAGATCAATTTGTTTTTTTTTTTTTATTATTCTAGACATCTTTTTTATGGTTCTGGGGATCAAAGCTGGAGCTGTGCACATGTTGCTATTCTGTCCCTGAGCTCCAGCACAGCCCTCGCAGATCACTTTATAAACTGACAAACTAAAATCACTTTATAAACTGAATAAAACCATATCTCTTGGCTCAAAAAGCTAGTACATCTCATGAATAAGTAGTGTTTACTGAAACATGAATTTGGGCAAGAAGATTTAAGCAAACTGTAGGATTCTGCAGCGGTTACCGGAGCTAGCTTACTTACAAAACGATTCCTCCAGCCAAAGCTGATTTCTTCTAAATGATGGTTCAAGCAGGTCTTGGACAGACTTTTCTGTCCTTGAGTTAATTGATATGATGTAATTGATGTCTTTGCCAAAAGCCAAGACTATTTCCAACTCAGAACAAAGACTCATGGTCTTTCCCAAAGTAATTTAAATTGTTTTAAGCTTTCTTGGGTGTACTATGCAATAAGAGCTTTGGGGTGACTATGTAAGGTTTGTAGTTATCTTAAATTTTTTTAAAAAAATGTCTTTCCAGAGTTGTAGGCTTTTCATTCTTAAAAGCAAAGCAAAACAAAACAAAAGAAATAAAAAACAGTGAGTTCACTCTCAAAGAAATGCCTTTTGATCTTTACAGCTATTGAATGAAGGAATACTGAGGGAATGTTTGGGACAAATGTATAGAAGAGAAAGATGGGAAGCAGAGAAGCAAAAGAGGTCGCATGTAAGAAATGGAGGGGAAGGTATCGGATATGTTTCAAATCAGGTTTACCTATGGAACTAGGATTTTTTTTCCCCCAAAGAAGTAAAGACATAAACATTTCACTAAAATGCTAACTTTCCATGAAATAAAAATATTTTAGTAATTTTCGCAGCCACCAACAGAATGCTGTGCCTTCACATTCAGGGAAAATATTGTTTGCAGGGGCAGAGAATATGGAAATCAGTTTTACAAACAATATTTGTGGTTAACTAAAGCCTAACTACTCAACCACCTGTGGTGTGTGTGTGTGTGTGTGTGTGTGTGTGTGTGTGTGTGTGCTTGTGTGTACCTATGTGGGTACATATCCACGTATGCACTTGCAGAGTCCGGAAGAGCATTGCTGCATGTCTTTTGCTATCACTTCCTGAGTTTATCTTTTGAGGCAAGATTTCTCACTGTACCTGAATCAGCTGGCGAGTTACAAAAGGCTGGCAGTCTAGAAAGTTCTCAGGATCCACCTAACTCTGTCCTCTTTTTCTGGGCTTATAAGCACAAGACTGGCTTCTATGCGGGTGTTGGAGATTTAGACTTAGGTCCTCTAGCTTTTATAGTAAGTGCTGTCTCTAACCCAAAGAGCCATCCCCCAGGCTCAGCTCATTATTCAACTTAGCATTACAGAAAACCCCCAGATGATCCTGTTTCTCATTCTCATAGTCAGACTGAACCATGATCAAAGATGCTACTACCTCAGTCCAC
Source organism: Rhombomys opimus (assembly GCA_010120015.1). Classification (NCBI taxonomy): domain Eukaryota; kingdom Metazoa; phylum Chordata; class Mammalia; order Rodentia; family Muridae; genus Rhombomys; species Rhombomys opimus. The sequence continues at coordinate 207,992 of REGO01000589.1, read as the reverse complement.
TTTCAACAGCATGAGTGCAACTGGCGCCTTGGAGATGTACACTTTAATCAAAAAAGCATGAAGTGCTTGCAGCATCTGAACCAGAACTCACTTAAATCTTATTTTCAGGTGTTCAAGAGGCAGATGTAATATGAGGATTATAAGAAATGGAAAAAGTGAAATGTGCCGCAGAGTTTTGGATGGGCTTTCAGGATGTGATGGATGAATGAAGACAGAAAGCCAAGAAGCTCTTAAGTGAAAACTGGAAACTCAGCCAGCATCTTGGAAAGCCAACAAGTGAAAACATCAGCACCTTTTGAAAAAGATTAAAACAAATCACAGTGCAAAGATAACTATGGTGATAAGATTTCATTGACAACCAGTGAGAACATGGGTCAGGCGCATTCTGAATGCCCAAATGAAGAGCAAGCGGGGAATATTTGGAGATGCATTATTATACACTTGCTACAGCACCATAATTTTATAATCAATAGAAACCAATCACTGTCCTAAGGAACATGATTTTGCTCCCTTTTCTATGTTTAATATGCAAAGAAGCCCTGCAGGATCTCCCTGGCTGTCTGTCACCTTCCTTCTCAGTACTCTGGTTAACCATAACCCCATCCACTCTATTGATTTCCTCCATATTCACTGCCGAAGACCTGTCTTTTTCCACTCTGTACATTCTTGTTCATAGCAGTTCCCTTATTTTCTGTCTTTGACTATTTATTCCTGTATTATTACTACATATCACTCGAGATCTCTTGCATACAACTTCCCTTGATTCTTCCAAAATGAATGATCTCTTCTCTTCTGTTTGATTGTGAGACGTTGGTTTCTGATTCTAACAGCTTAAAAATGATCCTGGCATATTTCCCTCTGACAGACTTGCACAGCTGTTCATTTCTCCAAACAGCTATATTTTGCTTAAAACATGAATTGCCTTGTTTATCTCTCCAGTCTCAAATTCTTAGCAGGCATGTCTCTCTAATTTTTACTTCATTTGATGGGGAAGATTTTTTGATTTAGGGGATGACAACTTAAATTAAAAGAACAAGACACGATGGTTACTGTTATGACTTTATTTGTCATGGTATAAGCTCAGCATGAGGCGAGGAATAAGCAGACATGATGAAACCAGTGTTTCCAAAACTTTAAAACGAAACAGGGCAGACATATGCATAATAGTTATCTTAGCCTTTCACTTGACAACACTTTCTTCAACAAAAATTGTGACTTAAAGCACCTGAGTAGTTGAGCATAACAGATTGACAAAAATGTAAGTCTTGTGTCCATGTTTACCTTGACTGAATCTGCATATGTTATACATTTTCTCAAGAATCAGTCTCCTTAGCAACTGAATAAAGGTGTTCATTTTTGAGTTTGAGCTCAGCTTTGCACCTTTGTGATTTTATTATATCCTTCATTAATATACACAGTAGTTTAGATTTAAATCAATGATTTTTGTTTGTGTATCACAAATACATTCATGTCTGGTGGCTGGCTTAAATTAGGATGGTTTGATGAATAAGAACCAATGGTGTGAACAGCTGGAAGCTGACAGTCAGGCCATGCACAACAGTCATTGAACAAACAAGGGCTATCCCTCATGCTTAAGCCAGTGGCTAATAGACGTATTGAGAGTACCCAAGATGGCTGATGGAAAATACTTCAAGGTAGCACTGCGTGAAATCAAATGGTCCTATGTCTTAGCTTAGAGATCTGTAACAAAGTGCTACAGAACACACACATAAACGATAGAGATCTTTATCTCATAATATGGAAGTCTAGAAGTCCAAGAGCAAGATACTAAAGATATTTTTTTCCTGGTCTGCACTGTATCCTTAACTTAGCTGATCTTGGGCTGTGTTTTCAAATGTCATGGAGAAAAGGAGGGATGTGTGAGCCATATTTAAGACCATATCTGAACCTACTAACTCTCCAGTGTTCTAACTGCAAATAACAGTACATTGAGGGGTAGGACTTCAGCATGTGCATTTTGAGGAGACACCAACATTCTATCCATTGCTTACTGTGATTACATTCATTGGGCAATTAAAATAATCGCAAGGCCAGAAAACTATAATTTAGCTAAATAAAATTACACCACTTAAGATGTTTTCTGGGCTAGCAGGAATTCAGAACTGAACTGTTTCTATGTCTACTACAAGGGCTGCAAGGAGGCCCTCTGACCTCTGATAGTAGTGGGATTCTCTAATCAAGGATGTAGAACAGAAAATCAACAGTCTAGGAATGCAGAGTCCATAGTAGTCTTGAGACTCTGTATTCACCCTCTCCATGAGATCTCAAATGAGAAAGAATCTGGAATTTCCAAATGTTCAGAATCAGTGAGTATGGAAGAAGAACGTGGGCATGAAATCCTACCCTTAGCTGGGGAGCAATTGGTAACTGGTAGCTGCTAAGAGAGTTTTCTTCATGGGTGTGGTCTCTGGGGTCTAATATGCCCTCAAAAATGGTCACACATTCAAAAGTATACAGGCAGCACTAACTGAACTCAACGTATTTAAAAGAAGAAGAAGATAAGAAAATAAAGGAGAAGAAGAAGAGGAAGAAGAGAATAATAATAAGAGCAAGAACAAGAACACAAGTTGGGTAGGTATGAAATAGGAAAAGGTGTGGCACAGCTACAGTGGAAATGGCAAAAGTCAGGAAGCCAGCACAGCTGTTTGACACAGTTTTAGCACTGCTGAGCGGAATGCTGCAATTGCTGTAATTCTGTCTCCCACTTTTAGTTCAGTTTTTATTTTTGTCTCTGCATGTTACATTCTTGGGGAACTTTCTGCACTATGATACATTTTATGTATTTTCCAGAGAAAAATTATGTCTGAGTCTTTTTTAGGTAAGTTCTAAGCGTAACTTCATCTGGTTACTATTTGGAAGTCTTCATAGGCCATGGAGACCATTAAGCACAGATAAGCATGTCGCTAGAGATTTTACGAGGCCGTTACTGCAAGGATCTTCTTGGAGTATCCCCCTAAGCAAACTCAAACAGCATAATTGGTGCAGGGTGCACAGACATAATTGACAAACTCCTAAAGGTAACAGATTCCAGATCTCCTTTTACAATATTCTTAGAGCTCTATGAAAAAGTAGGTTAAAGATAGGAAGTCAAACTAAGTATATTCCTGTAGGAATAGCACTCAGTAAATAAGATAAGTTGACTAAAATAAACTTTTTCTACTTTATAACATAGATGATGAAATAAGAAAGTATAAGGAGTTAGATATTAGTACTTGCTATTCATAAAAAGACCGGTTCATATATTTTCCGTTCGTCTGGAATGTTTTTTTAATGAAATTAAATTTTATTAATTACACTTTATTCACTTTGCATCCCCCCATAAGCTCTTCTCTCCTCCCCTCCTGGTCCCACCCTCCCTCCCCCTTCTTCATGCATGCCCCTCCCCAAGTCCATTGATAATGGAGGTCCTCCTCTCCTTCCTTCTGATCTTAGTCTATCAGATCACATCAGGAGTGGCTGCATTGTCATCTTCTGTGGCCTGGTAAAGCTGCTCCCCCCTCAGTGGGAGGTGATCAAAGAGCAGGCCAATCAGATTATGTCAGAGGCAGTTCCTCTTCCCATTACTATGTAACCCACTTGGACACTAAACTTCCATGGGCTACATCTGTGCAGGGGTTCTAGGTTATCTCCATGCCTAGTACTTGGTTGGAGTATGAGTCTCTGGGAAGACCCCTGTGTTCAAATTTTCTGGTTCTGTTGCTCTCCTTGTGGGGCTTCTGTCCTCTCCAGATCTTACTATTTCTCACTTCTTACATAAGATTCCACGCACTCTGCCCAACAGTTGGCCATAAGTCTCAGCGACTGCTTTGATAGTCTGCAGGGCAGAGCCTTTCAGAGGCCCTCTGTGGCAGGTTTCTAGGTTGTTTCCTGTTTTCTTCTTCTGATGTCCATCCTCTTTGCTTTTCGGGATGGGGATTGAGCATTTTAATCAGGGTCCTCTCTCTTTATTAGTTTCTCTAGATGTACTGATTTTAGTAGGTTTATCCTGTTATATGTCTATATGAGTGAGTATATACTGTGTGTGTTTTTCTGCTTCTGGGACAGCTCACTCAGGATGATCTTTTCCAGTTCCCACCATTTACCTGAAAATTTCATGATTTCCTTATTTTTCATTGGAGAGTAATACTCCATTGTATAGATGTACCACAATTTCTGCATCCATTCTTCAGTTGAGGGGCATCTGGGCTGTTTCCAGCTTCTGGCTATTACAAATAAAGCTGCTACAAACCTGGTTGAGCAAATGTCCTTATTGTATCCTTGAGCCTCTTTGGGATATATGCGTAAGAGTGGTATGGCTGGATCTTGAGGAAATACTACTCCTAGTTTTCTGAGAAAGCGCCAGATTGATTTTCAGAGTGGTTGTACAAGTTTACATTCCTACCAGCAGTGGAGGAGGGTTCCCCTTTCTCCACAACCTCTCCAGCATGTGTTGTCACTTGAGTTTTTTATCTTGGCCATTCTGATGGGTGTAAGGTGAAATCTCAGGGTTGTTTTGATTTGCATTTCCCTAATGGCTAATGACATTGAGCATTCCTTTAAGTGTTTCTCTGCCATTCATTATTCCTCTACAGAGAGTTCTCTGTTTAGCTCTGTTCTCCATTTTTTAATTGGATTACTTGGTTTGCTGCTTTTCAGCTTCTTTAGTTCTTTATATATACTGGATATTAGCCCTCTGTCAGATAAAGGGTTGCTGAAGATTCTTTCCCAATCAAATAAATCTATACTTACCACCCTGCACAAAACTAAAGTCCAAGTGGATCAAAGACCTCAACATAAAACCAGACACATTAAATCAGTGAGAAGAAAAAGTGGGGAAAACCCTGTAACTCATTGGTACAGGAGGCAACTTCCTGAACAGAACACCAACAGCACAGGCTCTAAGAGCAACAATCAATAAATGGGACCTCATGAAACTGAAAAGCTTCTGTAAAGCAAAGGACACCGTCATCAAAATAAAACGACTGCCTACAAATTGTCTGGAATGTTTTAAAACTGAAATTACTCCCAGCCTAAAAGTAGGTTGTCATATAATGTACGTGTTTGCTTTAGAAGAGACATTCTTCAGATTCTTTAAATTGAAGTTATAAGGCTGATAATAAAAGTAAAATCTGCTCTGTTTGTATTTTCTAGTTGTAACTAAGCTTATAATCCTGGACACGTAATAAAAAATCAAACACATAATCTTTATTCTTGGATAATCTTTCCTCTGTCTTTGTTTAGTGAAACATGTATAAATAAGGAAGCAATCTGATTTTTAGTCAGTCAGAGCTGCAAGATTCCCCTGCCCACCTTGGATGACTCACTTTTCTCTCCCTGATTCCTATCTCCTCTGAAGGCCACAACAACAGCTGGAACAGGCCCCCAGCAAAGGCGGTTCTTGAAGGAGATGGTAAATGAAGGTAAGGATGATCAAAATATATGAATTTCTCAATAAAAATACACTTAAAGGGTGGTTGGCAAAGTAAGAAAAAATAGAACTCATCTTGAATTAAGTTTTAAGTAAATTTTATAGATTTTTCTTTGACTAAATTCATCTTTGTGATCGCATTCAGAGATAATGAACAAAAATAGCACAGAGATGATTTTTTTTGTTTGTATTTTATTTATTTGTGTGTATGTAGATATGGGTGCATTTGTGTGTATATGCATGTGGATGACAGAGGAGGACATCAGATCCCCTGGAGGAATAGTTTCTCAACAGGGCCTGTCTGATGTGGGTATTGGGAATGTAACTTGGGCCCCCTGGAAGAAGCTTTTTTTAACTACTGAGCCATCACTTGAGACCCCATAGAGATGGCTTTAAGGATCTTTCCCACTTTAATTTTCTGTACCGTCAAATGGAAACAAGATTCTTTTTTCAACTGTAAGCTTTTAGAGAAAGATGAAAAAGAGAAGTGAGCTTGAGCTGTGAAGTTTTGTCCTTAGAGGTGGGCTGATGATGAGATAGAAATTAAAGTGAAGTTTTGTATAACACAGAGATCTTGCGTATGTTTCACTCTGAGAGCTGACAGTTCCTTTACTCAGCACTACAGAGTTACAGGCAACACGAGCTTTACAAGACTATTTTTAAAAAGAGGGAAATCCTTGATTTATGCCTTTGGTATATGAAAGCCTTTACTGTAGAGGACAAAAATCTGAATGACTGAACGATTTTATGTGTCCTTCCTGGACACCCAGAAGCTGTTCCATTTTCTGTAGTCTGCATGCAAAATGTTATTTAAAGCTTATATTTTGCTTTCAAATATCATACAGTGATTTCTCTTATACACAAGCCAAATTTAAACAGAACTCTTTAGACTTCCAGGCCTGGAAACCTTTTTAGCAAGCTCTATTTCTGTTTCCTCTTCCTGAAAAAGTTGTCTCTGCAGACAGAGGTTTGGCATCTGTCTAATTTTTTTCACATACTATATATTACTATGGAATCATTGGAAAACCGAATTGCCTTGTGGATGGAAAATATGGGATGGATGAGACTCCCTAGATGTATTCATTGGTGTAGTTAATATTTTTCTACTCATGAAGTTCATATTTAGAAATGGAGACTTAAAATCAGTTATCATGAAAAGAGTTTGAAGTACTGGAAGATAGCCAAGTACAGGAAATTCAGCTTTCTCCTGTATTCTTCTAAAGCTGTAAAGAAACATTTGATCCACTACTTCAAGATGATGTGAAGAGCATGGAAAGTAATGGAGGGTCAAAATATACTGTGGCTAGATAAAATAGAGAAATATAGAATATTAGATTTATAAAATAATCAGAATGTAGCCTAGCGCACTGAACAAAGAAAGCGCTGGAAAAGAACCTTTACCTTCACTTCCAGTTTCAGAGCCAAAATAGGAAGCAAAGGTAGGATGGCAAAATTTTCTATCACAGACCTACAAAGCTGTCCTGTGCAGTGGGGAAGCTGGCTGTGCTGCCGGTTGCCCATTACTTCCTGTTGTTTTGGGGCAAAGAAGGGGGTTGATCTCCAGAGAACCTTCACAATGAAGCTGCTCTACAGGAAAGAGTAGAAAAAGCTGTGCAACCAGTTCTCCAAACTCCAAAGTCCCCTCCACGCACTGAAAACCTTAACCAGGGAAACCAACCGAAGAGCCCATGAATTCCCGAGGAAAGCTGACCCAAACTGCATCTCCGTGAAGGAAGCACACTGAAGCCAAGACTGCGGACCCAAAGGAGCCTGAATCCTGACAAGATGAGAATATACAGTTATGCCGGAAGTGTAAAAGTGGGCATAGCTACAGTGGATTCATGCAATAGGACCCCTCAGCACAAGCTGAAGACAAGAGTGAGTGTAGGGTAGTTACACTCCACGCCAACACCGGGGAAACTCCCAGAGATGGCTTGCTTCCTCTGACACCTGGGCAGAAATTCAACCCCACAGGCAACCTGTCTGGAAGCCACTAAGTACTGTATACTGTATAGTTTTAAGCTGTAGGAACAGGCAGACAACTTTTGTACTAATTGCAATACCTACTTTTAGTGTCTAATATTTTAGTACACACAATACCATTCTCATTCTCTCATCCACAGAGGTTGTTGAAGTTGAAGAGAGAATTTATTTTTAAGTATGACTATATGTTCACATTAAGCCTATGCAGTAATTTTAGCTGTTTCTGCAGTAAATAGTATATCTTTGGGTTGGCGCCAGAGGTTATACTCAGTGTCTCTAACAGCTACACTGAGGAATTAGCTATGAAACTGTGTCAGTAGTACAGAGGGAAATAATAAGTGAACATTAAAAATATTTCAACTGAAAAATATACATGATTGAAAAAATTGAAACCAATGCCCAACTCCAGAAGTAAAGTTCTTATACAAAAACACAATAAACATAAAAAGTATAACTACTCTTATGAAAATAATTATTGCATAGTAGTGTAGATCAATGATAGTAAATTTTATGAAATCAAAAAACAGAAAGGATAGTAATAAAAATTATTAATAAACTCAAAGATGACACAAATAAAATATTCAATGAATTAATAAGTATGAATAAACAGCTGTTTGAAATGATGAATTTAATGCATAATATAAAAGAATAATCCAACCAAGATATAAAATACATTGATGATGAGACAGAAATTTTAAAAATGAAAAAGGTCAATCTAAAAGAAGTTTGTGTTAAGCATCACTGATGAGACTGATCATAGGTCATTTCTTGAAGACAAGTTAGATGAATTTGAAAATACAGACAATTATAAAATTTTAAAAATCAGAAAGTATCAGAGAAACCATGTGAGATCTATGAAACACCATTAAAACATGCACATGAACATATGTACATGTGTACACACTAAGAAAATTTATGATCACACTTAACTAATACAGAAAATAATTGAAGGAATCCTACACACTGAAGAAAGAGAGAAACACAACTATGAGGTCACAGAATAGAACAAATTGTACAAGAATGGTAGAATGGTAAAGGAAGATTTGGAAAGTTCTAAGCCTTACAAAACCAAAACCAGAGGCAAAATTGAACAAGAACCAAACCAAGTTATAGAAATTAATGCATTCATTTAAAAATCTTTTATTTAAATTTTTTTCATATCCTTTGATTTCATTGTATTATTTCACTTCCCCCAACTTGTGTGTATCAGTCCTGTTTCCTCAAACTCATCCACTACCTCTGCCTCTTAAAATCTTTCCACCTCCTCTTCCATATGGGTCCTTGAGCTTTGGGATCAGTGTTTGTTGAAGACATTAAAGGCAAGACTGAGTACTTAAAAGTCTTTCATTCTCAGAATACTGTGAAGGTGTGAGTTTTTTATAATTTCCATCTATTCTTTTTCCTCATCAGCTTCTCTGATGAGGGTTGAGCAATGCCATGCTCTGTGGGTATCCCAAAAAGTCATTATAAGTCATTTATTTTTTTGTTTGTTTTTGTTTTTACTTTTTTAATTTTTTATTTTTATTAATTACAGTTTATTCACTTTGTATCCCTCCTATACCTCCTTCCCTTCTTCCTTCCCAACCTCACCTTCCCTCTTCCCTACCCTTGTCCCTCTTCCAGTCCACTGAAAAGGAAGGTCCTCCTCCCCTTCCCTCTGATCCTAATCTATCAGGTCTCTTCAGGAGTGGCTGCATTGTCTTCTTCTGGGGCCTGGTAAGGCTGCTCCCCCCTCAGGGGGAGGTGATCAAAGAGCAGGCCAATAAGTTCATATCAGAGACAGTCCCTGTCCCCATTACTATGGAGGCCACTTGGATACTGAACTGCCATAGGCTACCTCTGTGCAGGGTTTCCAGGCCATCTCCATGAGTGGTCCTTGTCTGGAGTATCAGTTTCAGAAAAGACCCCTGTGCCCAGACATTTAGGATTTGTTGCTATCCTTGTGGAGCTCCTGTCCTCCAAAAGGATGCTATCTTTTTTCCATTGTATGGTTTTGGTATCTTTGTCGAAAGTCAGGTGTCCTTAAGTGTGTGGGTTTATTTCTGAGTCTTCTATTCAGTTCTACTGATTCACCATTCTGTTTCTATGCCAGTACCATGCAGTTTTTATTACAGTTGCTCTATAGTACAGCTTAAGATCAGGGATGGAGATACCTCCAGAAAATCTTTTATTGTAGAGGATTGTTTTAGCAATTCTGGGTTTCTTGTTATTCCATATAAAGTTGAGAATTTTTCTTTCCAGGTCTGTAAAGAATTGTGTTGGTAATTTGATGGGAATTGCATTGAATCTGTAGATTGCTTTTGGTAAGATGGCCATTTTTACTATGTTAATCCTGCCAAGCCATGAGCATGGGAGATCATTCCATCTTCTGATATCTTCTAATTCTTTCTTCAGAGACTTAAAAATTTTTTCATACAAGTCTTTGACTTGCTTGGTTAGGGTCACACCAAGGTACTTTATGTCTTTGGTTGCTATTGTGAAGGGTGTTGTTTCCCTAATTTCTTTCTCAGCCTTTTTGTCTTTTGTATACAGGAGGGCTACTGATTTTTTTTGAGTTAATTTTGTATCCAGCCACTTTGCTAAAGGTGTTTATCAGCTGTAGGATTTTCCTGGTAGAATTTTTGGGGTCACTCAGGTATACTATGATCTACAAATAGTGATAATTCCTCCTTGACTTCTTTCTTTCCGATTTTTATCCCCTTGATCTCCTTCAATTGTCTTATTGCTCTAGCAAGGACTTCCAGAACAATATTGGAGAAATAGGGAGAGAGATAGTGGGCAGCCTTGCCTTGTTCCTGATTTCAGTTGGATTGTTTTAAGTTTCTATCCATTTAGTTTGATGTTGGCTATAGGCTTGCTGTATATTGCCTTTACTATGTTTAGGTATGTGCCTTATATCCTTGATCTCTCCAATACTTTAAACATGAATGGATGTTGGATTTTGTCAAATGTTTTTTCAGCATGTAAGGAGATTATCATGTGTTTTTTTTTCTTTCAGTTTGCTAATATGGTGGATCACACTGATGGATTTCCATATATTGAACCACCCCTACATACCTGGGATGAAGCTTACTTGGTCATAGTGAATGATATCTTTGATGTGTTCTTGTATTTGGTTTGCACGTATTTTGTTGAGTGTTTTTGCATCAATGTTCATAAGGGAGATTGGCCTGAAATTCTTTCTTTGTTGGGTCTTTGTGAGGTTTAGGTGCCAAGGTGACTGTGGCTTCATAGAATGAGTTTGGTAGTGTTTTTTCGGTTTCTATTTTATGGAATAGTTTGAAGAGAATTGGAGTTAGCTCTTCTTTGAAGGTCTGGTAGAATTCTGCACTGAAACCATCTGGTCCTGGGCTTTTTTTGGATGAGAGACTTTTGATGACCACTTCTATTTCCTTAGGGAATATAAGACTATTTAATTGATTTACCTGGTCTTGATTTAGTTTTTTAATTAATTTATTTTTTAATAAATTACAGTTTATTTCTGTGTCCCAGCTGTAGCCCCCTCCCTTGTCCCCTCACAATCCTGCCTTCTCTCCTTTATCTCCTCCCATGTCCTTCCCCAAGTCCATTGATAGGGGAGGTTCTCTCCCCTTCCATCTAGTCCTAGCCTATCATGTCTTATCAGGACTCCCTGCATTTTCTTCCTCTGTGGCCTGGTAAGGCTGCTTCCCCATTAGGGGGAGGTGAACAAAGAGCCAGCCACTGAGTTCATGTCAGAGACAGTTCCTGTTCCCATTACTAGGGTACCCACTTGGAGACTGAGCTGCCATGGGCTGCATCTGTGCAGGGGTTCTAGGTTATCTCCATGCATGGTCCTTGTTTGGAGTATTAGCCTCAGAAAAGAACCCTGTGCCAAGATTTTTTGGTTCTGTTACTCTCCTTGTAGAGCTCGTGTCTCCTCCAGGACTTTCTGTCTCCTCCTTCTTTTATAAGATTCCCTGCACTCTGCCCAAAGTTCGGCTACGAGTCTCAGCCTCTGTTGCAATACCTTGCTGGTAGAGTCTTTCAGAGTCCCTCTGTGGTAGGCTCCTGTCTTGTTACCTATTTTCTCCCTCTTGTGATGTCTTTCCTGTTTGCCTTTCTAAGTAAGGATTGATCATCTTACCAAGGGTCCTCTTTCTTGCTTAGCTTCTTTGGGTATACAGATTTTAGTATGTTTATCTTATATTATATGTATAATATCCACTTATAAGTGAGTTTATACCATGTGTGTCTTTCTGCTGCTCACATGTCTCATCAGGATAATCTTTTCTAGTTCCCACCGTTTGCCTGCAAATTTCATGATTTCCTTGTATTTAATTGCTGAGTAGTATTCCATTGTGTAAATGTACTACAATATCTGTTTCCATTCCTCAACTGAGGGACATCTGGGTTGTTTCCACCTTCTGGCTATTGCAAATAAAGTGGCTATGAACATGGTTGAGCAAATGTTCTTGTTGTATTCTTGAGCATATTTTGGATATATGTCTAGGAGTGGTATAGCTGGATCTTGAGGTAGCACTATTCCTGATTGTCTGAGAAAGTGCCAGATTGATTTCCAAAGTGGCTGTACAAGCTTACATTCCCACCAGCAATGGAGGAGGGTTCCCCTTTCTCCACAATCTCTCCAGCATGTTTTGTCACTTGAGGTTCTGATGTAAGGTGAAATCTCAGTGCGGTTTTGATTTGCATTTCCCTGATGACTAAGAACATTGAACATGTTTGTCTGCCATTTGATATTCCTCTGTTGACAATTCTCTGTTTAGCTCTGTTTGCTAAATCTTAAATGCTTTTGTTGTCATTCGTTTCCTTGATAATGGCCATTCTGAATGCAGCGAGATGAACTGTCCAAGTCGTCTTAGTTTTCATTTCCTTGATGACACATGATAAAAAGACTTCCTCATTTTTGTGTCAGTTTCATGCTTTTGTTTCCTATGACTCTGTAGTGCAACTTGAAGTCAGATATGATGATAACTTTAGTAGTATTTTTGCTATTCCAGATTGCTTTTGCAGTTATGTTTCTACTGTGATTCCATATGGCCTTCTAATAGTTGTTTTGCCTTATTTCTTTGAAAAATTGTCTTGGATTTTTTTTAATGGAGATGAGGTTGTGAGTTTTAAAGTCTCTCCTATACAGAATTGAATCATCTGCAAATATAAATACGTTTTCTCCTTCCTACTTGCATTAATTTTTATTTATTTCTCTTCTCTTATTGCTCTGGTTAGACACCAAGCATCACATGAAATAGAAATGGAGAGAATTGACACCCTTGTCTTGTTCATGATATTACTAGAATTGCTTCTTTTCTGTTTGGCATGATGTTGACTATACATTTGTCATATGTATTCTTTGTTATGTGTTTGAGCATATTTTCTCATTTCTTGAGTATTAATCAGGAAATAATGCTGTGTTTTAACAAAGATCTTAGATGAACATGTGATTTCTGTCTTTGAGTCCATATATATAATTTATAACATTCGTTGTTTCATGCATTTTGAACCATCAGTATACCATCAGTTTTGATACGTTGTTTTTTATTTTACTCGATTTTAGAGATTTTTAAATATCCTTACTTTTCCTTCAGTGACTCATTCATCATGTCATAATGTGATTTTCAGTATCCATGTGTTTATGTAAGTTCCATAGTTTCTCTTGTGGTTGATTTCTATTTTTATTCTATTGTCATCATAGAATATACACCATTATTTCTACATTTTTATATCTGCATTATTGTATACATTTTTATATCTGGATTATTGTATCCAAATATGTGATATTATTTTAATCAAAGTCCATAGGTTTCTGAGAAGGATGTGTAATCTTTAATATTTGTGAGAAAGTTCTATAAGCAACTGTTATGTCCATTTTGTCTACAGTATCAGTTAACTTCTGTTTTCCTTTTGTCTGGCTGATCTGTCTAATGGTGAGGTGAGAGCAGAGTCTTGAAATCACCCCATTATTACTGTGTTGACATGAGTCTGTGCCTTAATTTCCAGCAGTGTTTATTTTATGAAATTTGGTTCATCCTGTTTTATTCTATGTTTATTTAAAATAATAATGCCAAAAAAATAAAAAAAATAAAATAAAATAATAATGCCCTCTTATAGGTTATCTTTTTAATCATAAGATGTGGCTCTTTCCATGCAGTCTGACTGGGTTTGGTTTGAAGTCTATTTTGTCAGATGTTAGAGTGCCAAGCCCTGCTTGCTTCCTGCTTTCGTTGCTTGGAATCTTTTTTTTTTCTATCATTTTACTCTTTGATGCTGTTGGCAACTATTATTTAGTTACTTGTTTTTGAGACAGCAAAGAGAATAATTCTGTATTCTAGTACAAGTTACTAGTCTGTGTCTTTTGGTAGGGGATTTGAGATGACTAACATGCAGATTTATTACTTACTGGTACATGCAGGTTCCTGTCATTCTGTGTCATTAACCTCCAGGTGCTTTCACTTCTGTAGCCTCTGTTGTGTGTTGTACGATTCCTCATTCCTGTATAATCCTACTTCCAGTCAGTACTTCCCCAACTTTTTTTTTTAAATGTCTCCCTTTGTAGCCTAGGCTGGCCCAATTAGGACTATAACCACGAACATCAAAACATAACTGTTATTCTACACTTTCACAATAGATTCCCAAGACACAAGAACAACAAACTAATTAGAGTGTGAAATATCGAGATGTACCTTAAAGGTGCATACTTTGTAGAGTTGGTCTCTTTTCTGGCAAATGCAGAAATCATAGAATTGGTGAGATATCTTCACATCCTATTGCTACAGAACAGTAAGTAGATTTGATTACATTGTTCCTTCTATCATTTTAGTGGAGCAATTAAATTATACTTTTAGCAATTAAAATTTTCAAGTCAATGGATTAGCAGGGATTTTAATTAAACTATTTTTTTAACTGTGTAGATGGTTTTAAAGAATTAAGAGGCAACAACAAAGCACAGCGATTCTCATTGTTCATGGCCATCCTATGAATTTGTTGATAACTGAACTATTGAAAAAATGTGTTTATTTTTGGTTTTGTGCATACAGAAGCTGGGAGAAGGCATCAGATACCCTGGAGCTGGAGTGATAGGCACTTGTGTGCTTCTGGTCCTCTGTGAGAGTCATAGGCACTCTTAACTGTTAAGCTATCTCTCTAAGTGAGAGTGTGTCTTTCCTTAAAGGCACAGTTGTTATGTACTGTTGACACATTAACACTAAACACATGGCCATAACTACTAAAATAGGACCTGGAGCACACCTAGCTCATTTTGTTTTCCATAGTCACGGCACAGTCATCCCTTTTGGACAGCAGTGGTCAGTACCTCAGCACTGTGCTCGGCTACATGCTCAACACAAAAGTAACCAGGAAGAACACCCAGTGGGGACAGTGGGGCCCCAAGGAGAGGGGAACTGAGATCTGCCTAATCACAGAAGAAGCACAAAGAGGAAATTAGAGCACGGCCTTCCGAGGCCTCCGCTGGAATGTACGGTAGAGGGCCTTCAAATTAGGCCCACCGCCACACATACTGTCTACAAACAAGTACACGGATACTGTGATCTCATTTTGGAGTTAAATCCAGGTTTTAGCAAGTAGGTGAACTGTCAGGGATAATCTTCATAAACAAGAAAGCCTGCGGTATTTGAGTTAAATGTAGGATCTTGAATACCTTTGGAAAGTGAAGGAAAATGCCATCAAGATACTTAAGAGGTGCGCACAACTTGACAGTCCTGAGAGACTCACCTGACTATGATAGTTAAATACACAGTAAAAATAAGTTTAACAGTTAAGAACCTGGAATTTCCCTGTAATGTCTCCCTTTAGTTCAGCTGCTTTGCAAAGAAATCACATAACAAAAATGTTTTTGGGAGTGTAGTCAGAGATAGGAGTTTTGAGCTACTTTAGATTTCTAATAGATAGTTATTACGATGCCAGTAAAAGATAGAGAAGACATGTTATCTTCTTTTCTAGGTAAGAATTAATTTTAAGTGAAAAATAAAGTAAAAATAAAAAGGATGAGTGTTCAGGAAGGAAATGTACAAACAATGTAAGTTCAAAGTCACCAGCGACTAACAGGCAAAGGTCACAATTTCTGGATACAGAAATTAACAAAAGGAGCCTCTGTTTACTAATGACAAGCAAGCTTGGCACTCAGTGCTAAATGTCATAGCCTTTGTTTCCTTTTCCTTTTTGTGCTGGTTTCAATTGGTACAGAATAGCATTTGTAGGAAATACCAAGCAGTTGACTAAAATAGGATTTTGAAAATGTTTAACCATGACTATAAACCTAAAAACATCCGGGACTATAGCAAACTGAAGTCAGGGTTTTGAAAGGACGTACCCTCCTTAGACTTTCCAGCACACTAAAATAATGAAACAGAGGGCTATTTTTTATTATTATCATTTAGTACAATTTATTCAATTTGTATTCCGACTGTGGCCCCTTTCCCCTGTCTCCTTCCAGTCTCACCCTCTTTCCCTCTTTCCCTCCTATAGCCCTCCTCTAGTCCACTGATAGAGGAGGTCCTTCTCCCTTTCTATTTGACCCTAGCCTATCCCCTAGGGAAGATGCCCAGTCCTCATTCAGAATGGCAAAGCGACAGACATTGGAAGCAGGAGAAGACAGAGAACAGGACAGGAGCATACTACAGAGGGCCTCTGAAAGACTCTATTGATCGAGGTATCGAAGCACAGGCTGAGACTCATAGCCAAACTTTGGGCAGAGGGCAGGGAATCTTATGAAAGAAGGGGGAGACAGACCAGAGGGCTAATTTTTAGCATGTTTTTCATAATTTCAAAACTAGCCAGCTTACTTTGTAAAAGAAGGACCAGAAAAATCACTTGTGAAGAAATCAAAGTACCATCAGATCTGGGACAAACTGCTTCATTTCATCTAAAAAGTATTTACTGAGTAATTACAAAGATGCCATTGTTATTCCAAAATAATACTATGAAAAGGTTAAATAATACCCCATCATCATATCTATATCTGTGAAGAGGCAGAAGCTGGACAGCATGCCAAGAAGCACAATCATAGAGGCCTTGCCCTGTACCCTGGGTAAGGCATGAAGTGCTCTCACCCTAATGGAAGGAAAGGAAGAAGAAAAATAGTTCCATATTGGTGAACCTTGACTGAAAAGTCAAGGAACACCATGGAAGTGGTAGGACCTATTGAATTTGAGGTGACTATAAAGTTGCTCAGTCATACAAGCAATCTAGTGGACCTAAGATAGTCTGAATAGGCAGTCACCATAAGACCTGAAAGATGAGTATTGACTGACTAGGTGAAATCTCTCCTCTCTCTCTCTCTCTCTCTCTCTCTCTCTCTCTCTCTCTCTCTGCCCATGTGTGTGTTCTTGAAAAAGCAAACTACTTGTGAAATTTGCTGGGACTTGGAGGGAGGTGTGGGAAGAAGAAGCAACTGAAAGGAGGCTGTTTGACAAAATTCTACTGTGCCCCTGGTGTTCGCCACAAATAGATTCACGCAAGCAAGGTGTCACTGTACTAGAGATACATTTATGTACTGCTCCATGATCTTATTTGACCCAGGATAACACAATACATAGAGTATTTGTTCTCTTTGTCATCAAAAACTTTTTGAAAAATAACTAATTTTTTTAGAGCAGGTTTAGGTTCACAGTTAAGTGGAAGTTACGGAGATTTGCCTGACAACTCAACTGCCCCCCCACAGGTGTAAAGTGCTTACATTATTAATATTCCCTGCCAGAGTTTCCTCCCACTGATGCGTATACAAAACCACAGAGATCTTATTTACTTCAGAGGTTACTTTAGGTACTGTACATGCTATACGTTTAGACATATTTTAATGACATATCCATCCTTTTATTGTTAGACACTTCTCATTGTCCTAAAATCTTCTGTGCTCTTTTGTTTAATCTCTCTCTTTTTTTCTTTTAAACTTTCTAGTACTTTGCTACTGACTGTAGCCTGGCCAGACAACCAATCATTTTCCTTGTCTGGAATGTTGGATAGTTGGGATTAGTCAGCATGCTGTCTACCCAGTTTGACTTCATTTTAATTTATGATCCATGTTATTTTAAGGCTTGATAGAATAACTCTTTTTGAATAATGCCTTATTGTCAGGTTGTGGTAGTTACTGATTCCTTTATCTGCTGACGTAAATGTGAGTTGCTTTCATGTTTTGGTAATTACAAGGAAAGTTGTTATAAGTGTCTATGTGTGCAGATTTTGTGTGTGTGTGTGAACATAAGATTTCAACTCATTTGGGTAAATACCAAGAGGTGTAATTTTTGGATCATATGGCATCAGACCTTCCAAAATTCACACTCTTAATCTTAAGTCACTGTAAAACTATGAATGGTTACAATTTTAGTTTATCACTAAATGTAATTGAGTTTTACTTCTTCAACATCCTAGACATTTTTAATAAAATTCTATCTACTGTATCTGTTACAGAGAAACAAGTTCCTCCTTGTCCATTCATGCTAGGAGTTGGAAACAGACCAGATGTCTATTGACTGATGGATAGATATTGAACGTGTGCTGCATTTACACAGAGGAATTTTATTCCATCAAAAAATCCCCACAAAATTATGAAAAATGTCAGGGAAGTAAATGAAATTTGATCAATTTATTCTAGGTGAACTAACTCAGACCCTGAAAGACTTGTCACATGTCTTCACTTATGTGTAGATTTTAGCATAGAATCTCCAGTGTTTATGTTAAAGCTTGAGTCCCTGGAAAAGTCAGGAAACCAGAAAGGAGCCCCTGGGGTCAGAGTGAAGAGAGATCTTAACTGAGGGGGGATAGTAGAATGCAGGAATTAAGGAGGAAGAAGGTGGATAAAGGGAAAGGAAATACACGTAGGATGGGAGATAGATGGAAGGGGAGGAGGAGAATGGGAAGATAAATATATGTGGGAAGGGGGATGAATAGAAAAACAGAATAGAGAAGAGGATGGGAAAGGGATAATTAACAATAAGGATATTTGAATAGGACATAGGGAAATTTTTAAATTTTTATTCTATTATCTTATAATTTATGTATATAACACACACACACACACACACACGTATGTATGTATATCCCTGTGTAGGATACCTACACAAGTTCTTAGTTCAGGGTTTCCAAAAGATCCCCAGAAAAAAATGCAAGTTATTGTCATTGCTCTTGTCTGGCTACTGGAAATTAATGATAAGATGCTATTGCTGAGGAGACCACACAGTTTGGTGAGACAATATGCAGAAATCAAGCTAGCACTGACCCAGAAGCTTTCATCTTGGTAGCTAGCTTTCATAAGAAGCAGAGAGGGATATGTGGGCTGCTGAGAAAGAAATGTCATCAATTGTTGTACCAAGCAATGAGTGCCGTCAGCCAAAATAAAGACGGGTTGTGGAAAGATATGCCTGTGGGTGCAAAAGCGGTATGAAGGTTATGAGGATAATCAATCTCTTTATTCTTGGCTTTAATGCCCATTCCTTAAAGCAAACATGCATGTCTGGTACCATAAATCTGACCATGAACCCATGATTTGGGACCTCATAAGCCCCAGAGAACACCACTATAATTTTGCTAAATGGACAAAGTATCAAATTTTTCTCTGAAGACGTATTTTTACCTAAAGATGAAGGAAGCTTTCAGTCTTCAACAGAGAGCCTTCTTTTTGTTGTGTGTGACAATTAATACAGGAATTCACAACTGGTCAAAGTGTAGAGAATAAGAGACTGCGGAATGCTCAGCTGTAAATGGGGATTTCTGTATCGCTTGCTGTGCTCGTTGATTTTATGTCAACATGACACAGGCTAGGGTTATCTGTGAGAAGGAAACCCCAGTTGAGAAAATGTTTCCATAAGATTGGGCTGTTCACATGCCTGGTAAGCCGATTCTTTCTTAGTGATTGATCCTGAGTTTATAAGAAAGCAAGCTGAACAAGCCCCGGGGAGCAACCCAGTAAACAGCACTCACTCACGGCCTCTGCATCAGCTCCTACCTCCAGGTTCCTGCCCTGTTGGAGTTCCTGCCCTGACTTCCTTCGGTGATGGACTGTTACCGGAAATGTAAGCTGAAATAAACCCTTTCCTCCACAACTAGCATTAGTTATGGTGCTTCCTCGCAGCACCAGTAATCCTAACGTGGGCACTCAGCCTCCCAGCCAGGCTCAGGAAGCATCTCAGAACCGCCAAAGAAGCAGGCACTCCCAGGGCAAACAGTTTGGGAGACATGGTAGGACTGCTATACTCACAGCAGCTGGGGTTGCCTGCGCAGGATCTCCTCGAGTTTAGAGGAATCAACATTTTTGCATGGAGGAGGGATGGACTTATTGGTGCCTGCCTCTGTCTGAGAAAGTCTTGGCAGTTTACGGCTACTATTGAAAGAACAACCAGTCTTTTGTTTAGGCATGTGGGCCTTCGTAGGTAGTCCATGATACAGTGGAAGGCCCAGTACCTATACGTATACTTGAACAGCACAAGTTGGACTCAGTGGAGTGTGAAAAACAAAGAGTGAGGACTGGATACCATCAAAATATAATGTGTACAAGCATGAACATTTCAAAGAATTGGTAAGATGTTGATTTAAAAAATAACAGGGTTACCTCTCAACCTGTGTGGAATCTATTCCGTGACTATGAGCCCATTTATTTCATCTTATTTTTCTGTTATTAATTACAGTTCATTCGTTTCTACCTCTGAAGGGAGGTGGGAGTGATCCTGTTTACTCCCTGAGGCCCTGCTCTTTTAGATGATGAAGGAAACAGAAGAGATGCATATAAATTCCGAAGCATGTTCTGAAATTGTTTAGCACGCAGCCTACACTATCATATCTGTCTGCTCTTGGTCACGTCTACCAGGATGAAGTTATCACACTGTAGTTTGAAGAGAGTCAGTGTGAAACACGTGCTCACTTTTAGACACTCTGCTAGTGAATAGTGAGGGTCTTCTTGTTTGCAAGGGCCCAAGAACTTACTTGGCTGAAGCGAAGAGTCTATCAAAAACATTTTTCAATGTTAAAGCCCATGTCTTACTGTATTTTATTGCTACATCAAAAATGCTCCAAGAATTCCATGGAAATATGGAATATTATACTGCCTTTGTGATTCTAAACAGTGGAAGAAACTTCCATCAGATAAAGGAGAATCAAATTTATTTCTAAAGCTGCTAAGTGACAAAGATTTTCAAAACTAAAAATTACCAATGCTATGCATGCTAATAAATATTTATTTTCTTTGTTATAAAAATTGGGAAAGTATTTTCTCTGTTAAACAGCTTCAAGAATAAAACAACACAAGCACTTAATATCAGAATAATAGAAAACGTGGGAAATCGGGATGATTTCCATGTTATTTTCACAGAAAGTATGCATGCTCTGAGGAGTTTACATAAATCGAAAGTATGTAGTTTAGGCTGGTTTATATTTGATACATAAAACAATAATTCATGTCTTTGAGGGATTGTGAATATATTAAATATAGAACTATTTTCTTTATAAGTGTAGGACCCTATAGACTATTAATTTATCTGCATAGTCCAGCCATGTATGTCTTCCTAACACTTTGTATTATGATAGCATTTTCATAGACACTGAAGAGTTGAGTATAATAAAACATAATATTCTCTGGGAACAATATATTCCTATATGTCTATGGATGCTAAAATGCACTTAAATTGTTTTGACAGTAAACTATCTCTAACAGGGCTGTTTGTAATCAGTTATTAAAGATTTCTTTGCATATATAAATAAGCAATGTAGCCCTAGTTTCTAATTCAGTAAAAATAATTCCATTTCGAATTTCATCATAGACTTAGGTTCAACTATAGGAAAGACATTTGTGTGCCATTTCTATGCATTTTTACATGGGTGTCAAAAGGAATGTTTACAAAAGCAAGTTTTGAAGAAATGGGAGGTGCATTTAAATGCCAAACCTCTGAAAAACTAGTGACTCTTTTGTTACTTGCCAATGATTGTTGAGCCTTTTTGTGTACAATGAATGGTTGGAATTTTCTTGAGTTCTTTTTTGAATTTAACGCCAATAGCTTTATAACTTAAAATTTTAAGAATTTAAAAATCATTATGGCAGGTTCCTAGGTTGTTTCCTGTTTTCTTCTTCTTCTGATGTCCATCCTCTTTGCCTTTCAGAATGGGGATTGAACATTTTAGTTAGGGTCTTCTCTTTTGCTTAGTTTGTTTAGATGTACAGATTTTAGTGGGTTTATCCTATGTTATATGTTTATATGAGTGAGTATATACCGTGTGTGTCTTTTTGCTTCTGGGACAACTCACTCAGGATGATCCTTTCCATGTCCCACCATTTACCTGCAAATTTCATGATTTCCTTATTTTTCATTGCTGAGTAATACTCCATTGTATAGATGTACCACAGAGGGCCTCTGAAAGCCTCTGCCCTGCAGACTATCAAAGCAGGTTCTGAGCCTGATGGCCAACTGTCGGGCAGAGTGAATGGAATTTTATGTAAGAAGTGGGAAATAGTAAGAGCTGGAGAGGACAGGAACTCCACAAGGAGAGCAGCAGAACAAGAAAATTTGAACACAGGGAACTTCCCAGAGATTCATACTCCAACCAAGGACTATTCATGGAGATAACCTAGAACCCTGAAAATGCAGCCATTTCTGATAAGAACTGATAGACTAAGATCAGAAAAAAAGGAGAGGAGGACGTCCCCTATCAGTGGACTTGGGGAGAGGCATGCATGCAGAAAAGGGGGAAGGGGGGAACCGGGAGGGGAGGAGGGAGGGGCTTATGGGGGGATACAAAGTGAATAACGTGTAATTAATAAAAGTTAAATAAAAAATTTTTAAAAATAATAATTATGACAGCAATCCTTGTATATACTCAAGAATTACAATTGGGGGCTGGTGAGCTTCTATGGGTGGGAAGGATAATTGCTTGTCACCAACCTTGACAACCAGAGTTCAATCCTTGATATTTACATGGTAGAAAGAGACAATTGACTCTTAGAGGTTCTGGCCCCCACACAGAAAACCTGATACACACACACTACATGTAAAAACCCTAAATAGTTGGTGAAGAGTAAACATGTATAAGTTAAATTAACTTGTCCCACAAAGGATACTTCTGTTCACTAGCATGAATGAAGACATTACAGTAATAAAGTAATATTCCCATTATCATTTCTTCCTTGTTCTTAATAAAGCTTTATCTTTTTTGGTACTGGGTTTCTCAGATCATTTAGAAAAGTCCTCTTTGTTCTCTTGTTCTTGTTTGTTTACCTTAGAGATGAACGTTTCCCCACATTTCCACATGCTTTCAATGAGTGACTGTGATGTCATTCAAACCAGATCTCAGCTCCTATTTTTGTGTCCATGCAACCGTCTATGTTTATAGCTATCCTAACCATGCCAACATATCGTCAGAATCCACAGGAATATTCTACTTCATTCAAAGTTACCTAAAATACCATGTTTCTAGAATTTAGTAGTTATCATTATAGCCAAGGTCATACATTTCATTAGTTGGTCTTAATATGCCACAAATGATGTGGTTTATTAGTTTCATCTAATAAAAAATCTTAAGTAAAATATTTAAGGGAATTATTACTTTGGTTTGTATATTATTGATAGTTATTTGGATAACTTTTTATTAATAAAAATTATAGAGCATAGAGTAATGTTATCAATAACTACTATGGTCATTGATTTACAATGAACCATGGTAAACAAAACAACCTCATTTATATAGATAGTCATGGCTACATATTAATGACAAAGTCCATATATGACACTGGTTTTATAAGGTTATATATAACCTACTAACAGGATAGTTATTCTTTCTAGAAATGTCTTTAAAATACTTTTCTCTAAAACATAATTTGAATTCATCATGATTATGGCAATAATTTAAAGTATTTTCTTCTGAATTCAAAGCATTTTTAATATAGTTGTATATGAAATCTTTTTAACCATGTTTTAGATAATTCATCAGAATAACTTTACTTGAAAATAGAGAAACAAGCTGGGAGTGGTGGCTCATGCCTTTAATCCCAGCTCTTAGGGAGACAAAGGCAGGCAGATCATTGTGAGTTTGAGGCCAGCCTGGTCTACACAACAAGTCTAGGACAGCCAAAGCTACACGGAGAAACCCGAAAAGACTAAAAAACAAAACAAAACAAAACAAAACAAAACAAAACAAAATAAGAAGTGAAAGAAAGAAAGAAAGAAAGAAAGAAAGAAAGAAAGAAAGAAAGAAAAAGAAAAAAAGAAAGAAAGAAAATAGGTAAACAATCTTTAAAGAGTTCAAGATATTTTATCAAGAGTCAAAAATAAGTTATATCAACAGGAAAAATAAGTCAAAAACAAGTTATATCAACAAGAAAATCAGGTTTCAGATGTTACTTATGGCCTTGCTCTACTTCAATTCACGGAAAAGTTAGTAGGGACTTGTTGAAATGTATGAACTTTTTTTTAAATTTTTTGACATTTTTATTTATTTATTATTTATTACAATTTATTCACTTTGTATCCAGGCTGTAGCCCTCTTCCTCATCTCCTCCCAGTCGCACTCTCTCTCTTTCTCTTCTCCTCCTATGGCCCTCCCCCAGTCCACTGATAGAGAAGACCTTCTCCCCTTCCATCTGACCCTAGCCTATCAGGTCTCATCAGGACTAGCTGCATTCTCTTTCTCTGTGGCCTGACAAGGCTGCACCCTCCCAGTGGGAGGTGATCAAAGAGCCAGCCACTGAGTTCATGTCAGAGACAGCCCCTGCTCCCCTTACTAGGGACCCACTTGGAGACTGAGCTGCCATAGGCTACATCTATGCAGGGGTTCTAGGTTATCTCCTTGCATGGTCCTTGTTTGGAATGCCAGTCTCTGCAGGCCCTTGTAGGCCCAGATTTTTGACTCTGTTGGTCTCCTTGTGGAGCTCCTGTTCCCTCCCAGTCTTTCTAGCTCCCTCTTCTTCCATAAGATTCCCTGCATTCTTTCCAAAGAGTGAGGTAACTCAGAAGCTGAAAGACACACATAGTATAGACTCACTTATAAGTGGATATTAGACATATAATATAGGATAAACATACCAAAATCTATAGTCTTAAAGAAGCTAAACAACAAGGGCTACCTAGGGAAGATGCTTACTTCTCATTTGGAAGGGCAAACAGGATAAACATCAGAAGTTGGAGAAGACAGGGAACAGTACAGGAGCCTACCACAGAGGGCCTCTGAAAGACTCTATGCAGTAGCGTATTGAAGCAGATGCTGAACAGTATGAACTTCTAGTAACACACTTGTTGGTTCTGATGACTATGCTGAAGTGAGAAAAATTACGAGATTCTAAGCTTTGAAAACACGTACAATTACTTTAATAGACTGAAACAAAGCAAAAAAAAACCGTTATTGGATTTAGATTTCTATCATTCTATCTAAATCTAGTAATGGTTAATAGAAGCTATCCTTTAAAATGTATAAGCAAGAATATATGTTCATTAACTTGAAAATATAGCCATGTCTTTAGCAGGGAGGTAACACTCTCCAAAACAAATGCTCAGTCTCTGTGCTGGGCCGTGTCTTCGAGGCAAAGCTCAACATCCAGAAAACTACAAAGCAAAGATGGGGCTGCAGAGGTGAGGCAGGAGAGTCTTCTCTCTTCAATTTGGTCTATTCACCGTCAGGTGCTCATGTCCATATAGAGACGGCTTCTAAAGAGACCTGCAGTGCTAAATTGGAGAGAAAGCACTTGATTGACAGTGAAGACACTCTTTGATCAAGGCTTACTTGCTCTTCACTGATCTTTGGAATGCAAACCAACTTCTAATGCCAGAAACAAGACACAAGATCAAAAAATTTTATGAGCCATATGCTTTTTAACAAGTAGAAAACCTGTAAAAACATTTTATGTCTATGAATAAATGAGAATTTTCTAGGGAAAAAATTGCAATAGAATTTTGTGATGTGCTAATTTTCACCAATATTGCAGGTTTTATGTGATCTATGATGTAACCATCTAGATCTAGTCTAGAGATAGAAACACCATCAGCCATTGAACAGAGGTTGATTTGCAAAGTTAGCATGTAAATAGTAACTATATGACCAAAAAGATAAAATAGAAAAATCTGTAAAACTCATTTTCTTTTGTATTCTTCTTGGTGAAATGGTTTTCTTAAGGAAAATCTAAAGGAATGGATGAGAAGAGACTATTTAAAACATGGTGCTTTGGAAAGCACAGCACCATCAAATACCCAGCAGCATTTGCATGTGAGCTATGAAGAATAGAAAGAGACAGTATTGCTGTTGTCACAGTGTCACAGAGCTCCAAGGCTTCTAAATAAGGCACTGCCCCCATCTGAACTCACTTTCTGTCTACCATTCCCTTTAGAAGCATAAGAGCACCAAATTTTAATGTAATTACAGTCACCATACAAAAGAACCAGTTCTATAAATTCAATAAATGTATACTGAACTTTTTCTGGTTGACACAACACAGAGATTCTTAATTTTGTCTGGGATAAGCTCCATGAAAGCCAGCTTCTGTTTGATGTCTGTTTTCTGGGCTATGTGCTTGAGGAGAACATTAAGGCAGTTCAAGCATATGCAAGGGAGTCTTTTGTGAAATAGGTTAGAGTAGAAAGAAGAAGGGATACAGAAAAAAGCCGGGTACAGATACAGCCTTTAAGGATGCCCTATTGACATATTTACTCCAAATAGCCACAGCTCTCACTGTCTCCCAATAATGCGACCACTTTAGGAAGTCCTCAGAGGATCAGTCTGCTGCCTAGCCCAGAACCCTCTCATAGGCTTCTGCAGATGAGTGTCACTGACGTCCTAGGCATGTCCTAATCCAGTCAAGTTGGAGGTCGAAGTCAATTATCACTTTGCCTTTTTTTTTTTTTTTTTTTTTTTTTTTGCTCCTGTTTCTGTCTCCTAATGCTTTCTGGCTTTCTGTGATTTTTAGTTAAGCATATTATATCTTTATAAGGTTACATTTTCTCCTCTTTACTAGCATACGATACATATTTTTTGAACCTTTGAAGAGATTTTTATTAGAGCTTGAAGCGGACAACAATTCATAATCACTTGCTCACTGTTTCAAAGGCTATGTGAATGCCTCAGCAATACCAACAGAATGCTAAATTTCTCTTCTATTGTTATTTCACTATCACTGGCTCCTGAAGCAATCTCTACCCTTTTCCTGTAAGCCCTGACTCCTGCATCCACAGCTCTCTCCAGCCATTAGACTGTATTCTGTGCCCTCATCTCTCCTTGGAGCTTTAACTATTCAACCCATGGAGCCTTCTGTTTCTTTGCTAAATGATTTCCAGTCTTCTCACACATAGAGGGAGAAAACAACTACCTCCTCTTCTGGGTTTTCACGTTAGAGCTGGGCAGGTTCACTGACAGTAGGTCTATGAATTCCAGCACAGACCCCTAGTTTCCATTGGCTAACTCACAATTATTCAAGAATGTCTAGTTCACAAGGACATTCTTTGTTCAGCAAGTAATTATATCTATTTATTTAGTTAGTTTGTTTATAGAGAACCTTATAGCTTTTGACAAATGGTTACACTTTTGGTCAACATTGTGACTGCCAATCCATCCATCTTTGGATTAAAAAAAGATTATGCTTACAGTATCAGAAACACATTAAAGGGGTTTTGTGAGAAAAGGTGTGAGACGTGCATGAATTCAGGGAGAACCATAGAGGACGCTACTGAGCTGCAAGCATCATGCAATAAATTGCTGTTTTGTTCTGGTTTTGTTTTATTATTTGATTGTCCGTGTGTGTGTGTGTGTGTGTGTGTGTGTGTGTGTGTGTGTGTGTGTTGTGGTGGTGGTGTTGGTGGTTTCACTGCCACATAAGCCAGACCAGCTGACCAGTGAGCTCCAGGGAATTTTCTGGTCTCTGACTCCCATCTCATGGAACAACCCTGAGGTTACAGACACTCATTACCTTGTCTTACATGTGTTGATTTTGTGGACTCAAATTAAGGTCCTCACACTTGTCCAGCAAGTGTTTTACTCATTTGGCCCCTCTCCAGGCCTCCCTCCTTTATCTTGTTACTTTTTAAAGTACGTATCTTTTCCCCCTACAAATTAGTTCAATTTTAAACCACACATTTTTTCATCAGCATGTTTATAAACGTGTTTAATGGTGGGAGTTTCCCGATGAGATTAAAAATAACAATTTTGAATGTTTTCTGCATGTGATTTCAGTTGTTCACTGATAGTTTTAAGATGTAGACTAGCAATTTATGGTTTCAATTGGGAATGTGGCCCAGTAACTCAAAACAGGAACCTTTTACATATCTTTGAAACCAGCAACTCAACCAGCTGCAATGCCTGATTCATGGAGGACCGTGGGCAGAGAGGAGTACAACAGTAAACTTCCTGTATTAACACTTTTCTTCCAACAGTGATGTTGTCACCTGGAGTGTGGCCTCCCACTTCAACTCAGTCTATTTATTTAATCTACAAACTACCTCTAAGACTTGCCCAGAGACTTGTCTCTTAGGTGATGGTGTTTAAATGTACCTATTATCATTCATAAAGAGACTGGTAGCACTCATATTTTCTAAGTACAGTATACTCAAATATCAAAGATGAAGACAACGTAGAAAACATCATGGCGAAATTCAAATTATCTGATGAATCTAGAGGAATTAATGTTACCAGGTAAAAATATCACAAAAAATAAATTGTAAATAATTTTATAAGTAATATATTGACATTAACATCGTAGAAAAAGTTTTAAGAAGTAAAATGAAAAAAAAACCAACTACTCAAATTGTAACCAAACAAATTGTACTTTTCAGTCAGAAGAAAATCTGGCAAGAGTGAAAGTAGGAACCATCACTATAAGGGGAAAAAAAACATTCCAACCTTTTCATCTTTAGTGATGAGGCATTAAATTTTTAAAGGAGAAATTGACAGAAATAAAAGAAACAACATCAAAAATCCATCCAGAGAAGGAAATTTTGCACAGCTTTTACGAGGTCTCAGAAACAAGGTTTATAGATCAGAATGTTCCACGAATGAACAAGAACACAGAGAAACGTAACTGCTTGGTTAAGAAGTTGACTTGTGGATAGCAGCACAGACGCTAAACAGTCTTATGTAAAGAATCCAAGCTGCAATAAGATGTGAGTATGTCCTGAGAAATGGCCTGGATACAAAGATTAGGATGATGTATATAAGTCAGTTGAGCTTGGCAATACTTAGAAAAGGTATAACTATTGATAAATAGATATGAGCAAGTTTTTTTCCCCCCCCAGTGGATGGATGACACTGTTTGTTAAAGGGAAGATATATTCAGGAATCAAAGACTTGCCGGGATCTAGCTGTGGAGAGCTTTGGCTAGGGTCAGTTCTGGCTGGGGTGGGCACTGACTGGTGTGGGCTCTGGATTAAAATGGATCTGGATGGACAGGAATTTGAAGGAGGTAACTGCTGGCTTAGGAGGGTTATGGCTGACGTGGTCTCTGACTGGGGAGGGCTTTGCCTGCAAAGATCTCCTCAGATATTGTAGCGTTAAACTCCTGCACTCTTCAGGCACCACAACAACTAGCCTTGATGCTTTGATGTCTTACATCCATCACAGTGATTCTGGTTGTGACCCCTTGGGGGTAAAAATGACCTTTTCTCACTTAAGACCATCAGAAAACACCGATGTTTCATTATGACTCATAACAGTAGCAAAATTGCAGTTATGAAGTAGCAACAAAAATAATCACATGCTTAAGAGGTCCCTGCAGCATGAGGAACTGTATTAAAGGATCATAGGTTTTGGAAAGTAGAGAGCCACTGCTCTATTACATCTTAAACCTCCTTTAATAAGGTGCTGCCCTGGTCAGGCGCTTAGAAGGTGGTAAATGTGGTCCTTCAGGCTGACATCCGAGTTGGTAAGGAATTGTCCTGGTGGAAAGTCAGTTAAAAAATTAATACCTCAGACTAAATGAGGTGGGGGAAGGTTTTTCAGAAAGTGCCTTTTGACTTTGCAGCCCAGAAAACAGCTCCAGGTCTGGCAAAGTCAAGGCTGAAGCTGCTGTTTTTTCTGATGTGATGTGGAAGGAATCTGGCTGGGCTCTGGGATTATAGGTTCAAACATACTGTGTAGCTGGTTGTCAGGGCTTGATACCTCAGTTATCTCTGAAGTCTTAGCTACAGTCTCCACAGACATCAGCTACTCCCTCTGTATCTTCTGCAGCGCCCACCTTCCATTGCCTCATTAAACCAGGAGGTGGGAGTGAGGTCATGTCCTTTTTTTTTTTGCCTCACCTAAATGACAAGGAGATCCTTTCATCTTCATTTGCTATTATAGTTCTCATCACTGGGAGTAGTAAGTCAGATATCTATGCCGTCACATACTCAGCAGAGTATTGTGCTCCAAATGTACCACATGAGCAGTAGTTGGGATGAAAAGCCATGGCCCCAGCTTTGACAAGAGAGAAAAAGGGGGGACGTCTCCTGTGAGGAAATTATTGGAAATCCACTTAATTTTTACCAGGTGAGGTGTAACTCTCAGCCAGTCCATGTCATATTCTTCCAAGACTGTTGTCCCTGTGGTCAACAGGGTTGAAAGTGAAAGGCAGGGCTTGTTACTAACAGGAAAGAACTGAATGGAGAGGATCAAGGCTGCTTCCTGTTCTCTGGAAACCGTTCATGCTTCAGTCAGTCTTACCTAAGATGGCTCAAGGTCTGGAAACAGTTGGGAACATCGAAACCAGTTTCTTGCCGTTCCTAGGTAGATAAAGCTGCAAGGGTGATTACTTCCTGCCTGATTGCACCGTAGCAGTGGCTTTGCAGAGGGAGCCGGAAGACAGCAGACACCAAGCTGTTTGTGGAATACTTTGCTGTCTGTAGCCAGGATTTTAAATGCATGATCTGTGGCTAACAGAACAGGACCCTGATGTGTGGTGGTATATATGGGGTTGTCCAGGCCAAAAAGCTCTAGAATGGTGCTTCTCAATCTGTGGGTTGCGACTCCTTTGACAAACCTTTGTCTCTAAAAATATTTACTCTGTGACTCAAGCAGTAGCATTATGAGAGTGATGAAGTGGCAATAAAAATAGTCTTATGAATGGGGATCACCACAACGTGAACCGTATTACGGGGGTGGAGTATTAGGAAGGTTGGGAAACACTGCCTTAGAAGGTTACCGTAAAATGAGGATGGTATTTTGTGGAAGGCCTCTTCTGGAGTAACACTCACACCAGACACTGTGTTCATGGACTAGATTGGAGGCTATGGGGACATGGAATGCGTATACATAGCACTGTTGACTCAAATACGGGTGTGGGGGCCTCAGAACGGGAAGAGACACCTTGATGGTATAGCTCCAAGAACTCTACCAGCTTGCTTCCCCAGTGCCAGAAAGAAAAGTGACTGTTTATTGCTATGGAGTAGTTTTGTCTGTATTTTGCTACTACTCCTGATTCTTCTCCTAAGAGGCGAAGTTCTCAAAAGCTTTCCCCCTTCTTCATTCAGGAGCAGCATTTTCTCCAGACAGCACTCCTAATATAGAACAGAATAAAGTGAGAGACCGGGAGATGGCTACTAAGCTGTGGATTAAGGTCACCTCCATTTCAGGACTACCTATATCTCAGGAATTGAGATTATTTGGAATTTTAAAAATTTGTTATTTCTTTCTTTTATATTGAGAAGCCTGTAGTTTAACAATGTTATTAATGCTTTCTATAAGTGTTCCTGATTTTTGCTTTTAGTGTATTTTTATTAGTATATTTTCCCTTCTATGATTTAGTTTCCTTATTTGGAGTTGCTTTTAGTATTAAATACTTTGGTTACTATATTGGCAAATAAAAGCCACCTCTCCCTGCACTGTCCCCATTTCTACTATAGTTGGTTTTCATTTTACAATTTAAATAAGCCTTTATGACTGTAGTTAAGATTTTCATTCTATTTGATTAAACATTTAAAAGGAATTTTAGACCAATAAATGAATAATGGGTAAAGAGAGGCTAAAAAAGCCAGAGATACCTCCCAAGCGTGGTTGCTCCCTGAGGATCAGAGCCTCAACAACAGAAAGATAGTGGTTAATTGTGGCTACCTGGCTGGTTTTAAACACCTAATAAGCAAATGTTACTCCCAACTTAAAGTGTTTATTTGGTATGGTTTTATTTAGTAGTTCAAGGGACTCTACTCCCCAGACAATAGACTTAAGTCTATACGAGATGTTTTTTAGACAGCTATTTCTCAGTAAGAACTTTTTTTCTTGATAAGGAAAATGCTACCCAGATATAGTACATCATGACCTTGGCTCAGTTTAACACTGCAGCACCTACGGGCAGCTGAGAAAAACAGGCTCACTATTATTTTAACCTTAGAATCTAATGATGGTTAAATTTCTTATCTTTTGTCTTCTTTAGAAGGCATCTGGAAGGGATGTCCCACTATGATTCTAGGCACCCCATCAGCTATCAAAGCATCTGAAAGCAGACACTGGGTTCATCATATCTTTAGTTTGGTTTTGGAGGCCAAATAAAAAACAAGGAGGAACCCGGTGAACCCATCAAGAGAATCCATTAGACTTCATTTGGGAACTTAAAAAAATATCCCGAACAAGCACTCTCCCTAAAGCTTATACTCGAGGGTAGGGCTTCTCCAGTTGAGACATCGACTGGCTCAAGAATTCTACATCTTGCCAGGCCACAGAGGAAGACAACGCAACCAGTCCTGATGAGACCTGAAAGGCTAGGGTCAGATGGAAGGGGAGGAGGACCTCCCCTATTACTGGACTGGGTATAGGAGAAGAAGAGGGAGGGAGAGTGGGATTGGGCGGAGACAAAGAAGGGGGCCACAGCCGGGATACAAATTGTAATAAATGATAATAATAAATAAAGGAAAAAAAGAATTGGATATCTAGTTTTTAATAATGAGAATTTCTAATCTCCAATTTCAGCCCATTTCCTAAATGATTTTGGGGTTATCTCTTAAGAATGGGGTGAATGAAACAACAGGGGAAAAAAAGCCTGTTGTAACAGGAAACTATTTCTGCTATATTCTGGTCAAGAGGATGAAATCTCAGACCTTGCGGTGAATTAACTGTCCAAACTACCCAAAACATAAAAGAGTTCTTTCGGTTGGGTCTGTCAATAGGTCAAAAGCCCATTCCTCAGGAAGGTGGGACCACCACTAGGAAGCAGGGCTCACGAATTTTTAGCCATGCTAAGGAGATAAGTGGAGTAATAATCTCTTCAGTGAAATACTATACTTTTCTTCCCTAGAATTCTTTCCCTCCAGTGGCGTCTTTAAGATCTACCATTGAAGCAGAAGTTTCTGGTTTCTTTGGAAATTCAGTTGTGTCACGTGAATATATATTTTTGTTTTGGTCCCAAGTGTGATGTGGGATATGGGAATGTTTTCCCCCGCTTCAGGAAACAGCCCCCATGAAAAGGCATGTGATGTCTGACAGCTGGATCTATCTCATGCAAGGGGCGTGGGTTTTGTGAGCTGGAAAACATGCTAATGTGGACTCTTAGAAGGGATAAATAGAAGCCCACACACAGAGAAGATAACACTTTTGCATTGCTACGCTTTGCAATGGTTTGGATCCTTGGCTGGTCCTCACAGAGAGAAAGGCTCCAGAGAACTGCTCATGCTCTTTGGCTGAGTTTTGTCACTTCGGCAAAACTTTTGCCATTTGGGCAGTGTTGCTGCTGCTGCTGCTTTGACCAGATGGCTGGTATCATGACTGCAGAGTTTGATAATCCCCAAAGAATCCATGGGCCTTTATCAGCAGGAAGTAGCTCAAAAAGGTCTACAGCCCCTTTCCCTACTAATCTATAGAAGGTAGGGGGATCAGAAGGGAGTAGAGGTGTTTAAAAACCTTAAATAAAGTAAGCATTTGAAAGATCTAACCCTAACATCATGTACTCCACCTGTTCTCCAATTTTTCAGCCTCTGGATACTTTTCCACAGTCTGGAACGTCTCTAGCCATCTTGGTGATGTATGTCAGTGGAAACACTTTGATAAGTACTATCTACAGCTGGTGCTGGCTGGAGAAAGCAGAGAGCAGTGGCTGTATCCCATCAGTGCTTTGTTTCTACCTTTGTGAAAACGTTGTTACTTCATCTTATTTCTGCTTTTCTTAGCTCAGCTTCTTACACAAATGAGATATATTGTATTTTTGTTAATTTTTCATCTTCTTACAACAATACACGTTCTAATTTACCATTTTAAATGTCAGTCTTTTCTAAAAACCACTTTATTTGTTAATGTTTTCAAATTAAACATGTTTACAAAGACTATTTGAATATATGCAAAAATAAGGACTTGGTGGGGGAGAAACTTTGTAATGGATAATTACTAAACTCCATCACATCTATAGTTGAATTAAAAAAATGTTTTGTTAACCACTGACCAGTGATTAGACAAAAATGGGCATCTATGTCTATAACAAATGTTTTATGTTTAGAATATTTACTCTGTGTCTGTGACTGTGTTGATTTCTACAAGGGACATGGTTTGAGTACTCTTTGGAGTTTCCAATGTGATTCTGCTTCCCACAGCTGTATTTGGTAGGAGCTGAGACACACAGTGTAGTATATAGCTATATCTGCACTACAGAGACAGGGAGCTCTAAGCAGAAGTGTGAGATACAGAAGAGGTTCACAGCGAAGGTAGCAAGTCACCTTAAGCCTTTATAAAAGTGTGTAATATTTAAGACTAATGTTAAGAATATATATTATTAATATTTAATATTTAAAGGGAACCAAGAAAGTAAGCTTCAGACAGGAACAATTCAGAATCAGGAAAATGCAGAATTTGCTTAGGAGACAACTTATACTTTTGCTTATTGTGGTTTGTGGTTAACATGAAACAGAAAGAAAATATAAGTTGAATCTGGTTGAACAGCAACACAGAAACAAAGAACTAAATAACGGAATTATAGCCTGTTGTTTAATAATGTTATTGTATTTCAGTGATAATGAGACAACCTAATACTTTTAAATTGACCGTGTAATTCCAACTAAATTACTTTAATTCCCAAATTCTTCTGGGAGAGAATTGAGGAGGAGAAAGCAGTAAGATTCTTGTGGTATCTTGTTTTCCTTTAGGGATTTTGTGTGAGATCATTTAAATATCAATTTAAATAAATTTTGTAGATAATGCAAATTCAACAAGATTCTTACTTACATGATGGAGGAGGCAAAGAAATTTGTGGCTGGGTAGTCTCCATAGCAATTTGCTGACATTTGGTTAGGACTTGCAAGATACACAGAACATGATCACAAGCTGACTCATAAGGAAGTTTGGACTTCAGGTCTAGTAGAAGAACATGTTTATCTGTCTACTGTGTAAAAGCTAAAAAGACACATTATATCACATGTTTGCAAATTTGATCATTAAAATTTTATGCTTTGCTTTCTTTACTTGTTAAAATTCCCAGAAAAAGAAGATGTTGATATTTCTCATTGATCTTTCCTTAATACCCCAAATGTCTTAGGGCATGTTTGCATATCCATTTTCACAGTTCTTCACTGAATATTTTCATAGGCTAAATTAGTACCTTAATTTTTGCCTGGCCACAGCAAAATATGGGAACTAGCCTCTATTTGTAAAGAAGTAATTCCTCAAGGAAGAGACCATAGAATTACAAGAAGATGCCTGTACAAGAGCCACAATAACTTTCATAAGAACTGATTATTTCTTGTTAGTATTTGTGGCATGATTTAGCAAGATTAATAATTAGATGGAATCATTCATACACACACAAACCTTAAACATAGCTCCCCCACACTTAAACATACTGTTTTTAATACTCAACCTGACAGTGCCTAGAATCACCCAGGAAGAGAGTCTCCATGAAAGATTGTCTCCGTTGGATCGGCCTATGGATATTCTGTAAAAGTGCCATAATCACATTAATTGATATAGAAAGCTTGAGCCCACTGAGGGCAAGACTATTCCTTGGGCAGGGATTCTGAGCTGTATCAGATTAAAGAAAACTAGTTGAGTATAAAGCCACCCAGTGTGCTTTAGCTGTGGATACGATGTAACTATTTGCTTCCAACCAATGTGGCTGCTCTGCTACAATAAACTGTGACCTGGAATTGTAAACAGAGTAAACACCTTTCTCTGGAGAAAAAGAAGGAAAAGAAAAAAAAGGAAGTTAATATCTTTTTCACTTTTTTTTTTTTTTGTTAAACACTTATTAGATTAACCACTGTACTCAATCTAGGCACGATCTTTAAAGGTTTTTCAACACATCCCAGAACAGCATCACCAACTGGCGAGCACACCTTTCATTATACGCCTTTTGAAGAGACATACTCAATTTTTCACAATATTAAGAATGAATCAGTCAACATCAAGAAGTCAAACAATATGTAGAAAATGGGCGGATTATCTAAATTAACATTCATCAAAGAAAGGTATAGAAACGTATGTGGTTTCGTTAATCAATGGGGAAAGAAATTAAAAAATGAGGTATCATCTTGTGGTGTCAGTGACTTTCATCAATAACATGAATGTTAGTCATTGGAGGCGTGTGTAGAAAAGATAATTCTTGCACAGACTTGGTTGGAATGGGAAGTGCACATCCATTTTGGAAAATAGTATGGAAGTTCAAAAAATTAATTAAATATAGAACTATTTGGCAGTGATCATAATTCTTAGTACCTATCCAGAGGAAATTAAATCAGTGTATTAAAGATATATTTGTACTTCATTCCAAGTTGCAGTAGCACTGGCATAGCATAAGTGCAATTATCCTAACTGTCCATGGTTGTCTTAGCATTACTATTGGTGTGATAAAACACCATGACCTATGTGTGATGAAACACATCACAATTAGGGAAGTATTTATTTGGCTTACGTTTCCATATCACTGTTTATCACTGAAGGAAGTTTGGACCAGGAGATAGGCAGGGCAGGAACCAGAAGGCAGGAAGTGATGCAGAGCCCCAGGAGGAGTTCTACTTACTGGCTTGCTCCTCATGGCTCACTCAGGCTGTGTTCTTATAGAACCCAGGACCACAAGCTACAATGGGGCTGGCTCATCCTTATCTATCACTGATTAACAAAATGCTCTACAGGCTTGTTTGCAGCGCAGTCTTACGGAGGTATTTTCTCAATTGTGGCTTCCTGGTCTCTGATCAAGTAGAGACAACACTAACAAGCACAATGGTAAAAGATAAACAAAATGTATATAGAGACAATGGAACATTCTTTGTTCCTAGAAACAAAGAAAATCTTGTAATTTGTGATAAACTGAGCGATCTTCAAGGACATTAGATTAAGTGAAATAAATCAGGCACAGAAAAAACAAAATACCACATGATCTCATATGTAAAATCCAAGCAAGTTGAGGATGAGAACAGAGCACAAAAGGTGGTTGTCAGAGAATGGGTTTAGGAGTTTCAGGAAATAGTGATTAATGGCATATTTTGGTTGGATTGAGTGGATATATTATACAACATATTGACTAGTTAATAACTACTCATTGTTCCTTTGAAAAATTTCCGAGTGCAGATTTTAAATAGTTTTGCCAAAAAGTACGTGACATAGCGTACATTTTTTAAACAGCTCAATTCAACTATTTTACTATAAACATATCAAATGAAAAGTATATTCATTGTCAATAAATAAAGTCATCAATTTTGGGGTTGATAGCACAGAAGTACTGTTGGCTTCTGAATTGACGGCTTTTGTTACCATTCTTAGTATAATTATTTATTCTAGCACTGCATAGATTTGCTTTACTTTTCCAAACCAATTCTGTTCACAAAAAGTTGAAATATGCTTAGACACTTCTGTTCTTCAGACTCATACTTGATAATTTTTCTTTACAAAGGGAGTGATTTGCTTATTATCTCACTGGGACCACGAGGTTTCAGGATGGATTATGGCCTAGTCTGTGTATGTCATGTGCAAAACAGGGCACCTTCACTTCTTCCTCTACTGTTTACACACTCTTTGTTTCCTTGTCTTGTCTTGTTCCAGGTGAGATTTCAAGCACTGTTTTGAGTAAGGGTGGAGAACAAGGATACTCTTGTCTCATTCCTGATTTAAGTGGGAAGGCTTTGAGTATCTCTCCGTTTAGCACATTGTTTTGTATTGGTTTATCAGAGATAGCCTTCATGATATCAAGAAGCAATCCTTCTGTTTATAGTTTGTCTATTTATTTTTGAGATAAGTTCTTACTATTTGATCCAAGATGGCTGTAACTAATGATTTTCCTGTCAGTACCTTCTCTGCTGCTAGGATTACGGGCATGCACCATCATTCCTATCTTGTTTGACTCTTAACATTACTTGGAGTTAATATGAATATGTTTTCAGCTAATTTGAAATCAGTCTGCTCTCTGGTAATAGAGCTTACTCCATTATGCAAATTCATCTGTGTGCTGAAAATTTGAAGAATGATTCTATTATCTAGATTTCCAGTGATTCAGAATTGCAGAGTGAACAGAGATGCTGATTTTCATTTTTGGATGTAGTTTGCATGTTGTGCACCTCTTTAACAGCTGATGAGTTAAAGGCCTGGTTCCCAGGTGGGGGCATTAGACAGGAGACTAGACTTTACAAGCTTCAGTTGTCAGCATTGTATTAATCCATCTATGAGTTTGTAGATAACTGGGCTCTTAGGAGATAGGCCATGGAGGAAGAAATAATTGGAGCCATCTCTTTGGAAATGGTATCTTGCTCCCAGATCTTTATTTCTCTGCTTTCCAGGCACCATGATATACTATCCCATTTGGGTTCAAAAGCAATAAAACCATCCTGTCATGAACCAAAGGCTTTTCAACTGTGAGCCAAAATTAATCCTTTTTCTCTTGAGTTTCTTAGCACAGGTATTGTATCACGGAGAAGAAGGCCGAGTAACATACGGAGAGTCTCACTTAAACATTTATAAATGAATAGTCTCTTTTTGCCTTCAAAATGTGTTCATTGAACGAGTAAGATTATGACATTAGACAATGTTAACTTATGTTCAAAATATATATGTGGATTTAGGAGAACTGTGTTCATTGCTACTTTCCTCAAAAATGTTTTCTATATGCAACTTAAGGATTGACTTCACTCATTTAGAATGCTGAGGCTCAGCATGTTTTAGCCACTTTACCCAATAAGGTAAAACATGCAGCTGGGGTCATTTAAACTTGAAGAATGATCTCACATTAGGCCCAGAGTGCTACAGGACATTCAAACCACAAGCAAAACCTCACAATCATCGATAGCATGTTGCAGATCCAGGATAAAACCGGACCAGGATGTGTTTATCACTCTGTAAGACAAAAGATAAAATAGAACTCAAATTTCACTGTTTGGCAAGGAGCATCAACTTGCCAAACATAGACAACGACTAGAACTTAGTGGTTCTTCTGTCCAGTTATCAAGGGTAAACACCGTTAAACATTATTCAGGTGTCTTTTGGAAGTGAAGGTTAAATCTGAACACAATTGTAAAAACAAGCTATGAATTTAGCTTTTTTTTTGTAGAAAAGCCCATTTCCAGTGAATTTTGTCTTCATATACATTATAGGACATGCTTTGTTGTGTGCAATATCTACCTTATTCAACTCATTTTCAGATTTATAATAACTGCTCTGGAAATTTAAAAATACATACATATATATAGTTTCTATATATTTTATGCTCTCTCTTCCTTTATATATTACTTTACATTCGCCTCTATATCTGTTGTAATGTCAATAATATACTGTTAAAATTATAACTTTATGCAATTTTATACTTATTAATGATATAAAAAATAAAGAACAAAACATATTTATAACTTTTCAATTATTTCTGCCACTACTGATTTTGTGTAATGTATTACATGCTATTTGAGATAATTTTTATACTGTGATACAACTTTGCTTCCATTTACTTCTTTGGTAATATTGTCATTGAATATGACTTAGTCAACTTTCTATTGCCGCAAATAAACACCATGACCAGAGCAACGCTTATAAAGTAAAACATTTAACTGCAGTTGGCTTACAGTTCAGAGGTTTAGTCCATTGTCATCCTGGTGGGAAGCAGGCAGCACGCTGCTGGAGAGTGGCTGAGAATTCTACATCCAGATCCACAGGCAGCAGGAAGAAAAAGACACTGGGTCAGGCTTGAACATTCGAAACTCCAAATCCCACTCCTAGTGGCACACTTTCTCCAGCAAGACCACACTTCCTAATCAGTGTCGAGTAATGCCGTTCCCTGATGACTAAGCATTCAAATATATGAGTCTATGAGGCCTCTCCTATCCAAACCACCACAGAGTGTGTTATGCTTCAGAATGGTGTGATGTCAATGCTTTATTTATATAGTGAAATTTTTTTTTTGAGGAAAGAAGGGTTTGTTTTAGCTTACAATTTGCCAGTATCTCATTGTATTGGAAAGAATCTGCAGGTGGGATTCCTCATCTCACATTTTGGTAGACCAGAAAGCACAGAGTGACCAGGATGTGTAGCAAGCCCAACTTAACGCCAACCCCAATGACCCTCTTCTTCCAGAGAGGCTGTGCAACCCCCTGAAACAGCACTTGGAGCTTGAGACCAATTGCCCAAACCCATTATATTTCACATTCACACCATAAGATTCCGTTCCTGGCAATAAAACAATGCCTTTGACGAACCAAAGAATAGTTAGAGCAAAGCTTCCTTCATACAAAAATTCCGATCCATTTCAAGCTTCTTACAACACTCCGTGTGTGCACTTACTTTCCAGCCCCACCAATCAGAACAAGTGATAATGTGACATCTGGACATACCACTGACTTCCAAAGTGTTTGAAATACTTAAAATCTCATTGCTACACACTGTTGATGAATGCTTCATTTGGAACAATTATCAGTGATTATCCACGATGCATAAGGCAAAAAAGTATATGTAATAAAGAGAAGAAAGTGTCCTTTGAGGTGGAATCAAATGTCCCCATACTAGACAAACAGAAATAATATAAGGCTATCTGAAGTATGATCATCAAATTAATCAGCAAAAACTATGTGTATAAAAAACAGTTGGCCTGTTTGACTGTGAAGAGAATGTCAATCTGTATTTAATCAACTATAAGGACATTGGAAAATTTTGCACTAATTTTTTTTATACTCAAAAATTTTTATAGAGTTGTCTAACTGCTACAGTCAGATCCATCTTTAAGGAAGCAGTGTGGTCTCTAAGGTCTTACCAAATTTTGATTTGTTCACTGACCCACTTAAATAACCAATGTCAGATACCTACATTGGATAAATCAAAGTTACTCTCAGCTGGAAGTTTTAGAAAGCTCATGTCTTAATTATTGTTTCTCATTATGACATTAAAATGTCTCTCATAGAGTGTCATGTAAGTGCATATTCTTGCAAAATTATCTCATTCCTTTTCATATTTTTCCTAAAGGTATTTTTGATGGAAATCCTTTAAAGGATTGCCTTGTAATGCTAGAAGCTATAATCAAACCGTCTTTCACTTCTATAAACACTAGCATTTTAATTTTGGCAGAGACTGCAAAGTTCTGGGCAGACAGAATATTTACTGCCTGCCTGTGGACACAAAGTTGTTAAAAGCTTCCCACGAAACCCAGCATGTTCTGCCCAAAAGGGTTATAGTTCTTCATCTTTTGAAATTTTGATGGAATCAGCAGCCAAACAGATTAAAATAACATTTAAAAGTACAGCTACTCCTTGGTTGCTGAGAATGGAGACACACAAGTATGTTTTTGAACACAGATCAGATTTTAATGAAAGGGTTTAAAGCTAACATTTTGATCACACACCAATTATATGAGTAGTATTTCATCAAAGACGTTCAGAACAAATTTTATGATTTTTAAATTCTTGAGGCAAATTTTGTTTTGCTCAACTTTGTCTGAGCTTTCCATTTAGTAAGCCTAATGGACTCGTTCATCTCCATGCTTGAATGCTAAATGTCCATCAATTCTTCGTTCATCAGGAGGAGAACGTCCCAATCCTCAGAGCTACACCCTGTCAGAATGTGCAACTCTACACTCTTGCTGTCTAGCTCATATTATAAACTGAAAAATGAAATGTTTTCCTAGTGTTATGGTCTAAGAAAATTGGTAGTGGTACTTGATTGTTACTAGCTGTGAAAGTTCTTAAACAGAAAATGGTAACCCTTATAATGAAATATTTGGATTTTAAAAACTGTTTATTGATTCTTTGTGAATTTGACATCATGGACCCCAGTCCCACTCATCTTCCCATTTCCTCATATCCACCCTCCAACACAATAAAAACTAAAACAACAACAAAACAAAACAAAAACATCTCACTGTGAAAGATGCAGTGTGTCATGGTGCGTCACACAATATATACCCTGTTGCCCAAACAGCTGTACTTGCAAGTGTCCATTGCAATGAGTCATTGGTCTGGTTTGAGGACTCTGGCTTCTGTTACATTATTAATACTGGATTCTCACTGGGCTTCCTCTCAGAAATCATGTTGTGGCCCTGTGTCACGGAGATTGTGCTTCTCTTCCGTAGGACCGGCCCCTTCATGAACTCCAGCAGTTCATAGATGGGATAAATATTGTGGTGGGCCAGCTCAAAGCCCTGGATTTGGGCCTGGGTGGTAGCTGTCCTGTGCCTGTGCTACCTGGACCAGCTCTACCTCTTTGCCCAGGTGAGAAGCATGGCCATCTCTCCTGCCTGTAACGGACTGTCAGCACTCATGCCATTGGGACCATCTCTCATGCACTAGTGATGCCAAGGCCTGCTCTCTAGCACTGCCCTGTTGAGGGGCAGGGACAGCTCTTCCACTCTTCCTCACCACACTACCAAGGCCGACTCTATTATGGGGCCCTCTCTCCAGAGTGCTGCAGCCTGTTAGAGGTGGGGACAGCTCTCCTGCTTGCCACAGGCATCGAGGAGCTGGGGACAGCCATTTCTTCCATGCCTCTGCCACTGCACCATAGCATCAGATGACAGTGTAGACTACTCACGTAAAGCTGTTCTTCACCATCCTCCTGTTTCCAGTTTCCCCTCTCTGTATAGTGCACAAACCTTTCTGCTTCTCTTTCACACCCATCTCTCCACCTTCTCATCATAGCAGTGCCACATGCCTGCTGCAGCACAATAATAGGCATGTTTCTTTCTTTTTTTTTATACAATGGAAACGTAGAATGAACAAATGTGAAATGATAATTTACTTTCAATGAACTATATGGTAATTATTAGAATCTAGTATTTGGATCAATGGCTTATGTAGCTTTATAATGTATGGC
>REGO01000589.1:135222-161730 GCA_010120015.1 Rhombomys opimus | reverse complement strand
AAAAAAAACTAATCAGCACACCCATTGCCTTCAGGTCAGGTGGGACAATGAATTGTTTTGGTTTTCCGTTCACATCTTTCCAGAAAATTTGCCATGTTTGTTCAAGGTGTTCCTCTGCACCATTCACTCAGTCAGCTTTCCTTGTACTTAAGAGGTTACATTAAAAAGGTGCTTTGGCCACATATAGCCATTGCAAATATTTTTTAAATGTTTTCTGGGGTTATTTGTATTTTTTTAATTTTTAATTTTATACATTCTAAATTAAAATGTGATTCTTCATTCCCTATCTTCCCTCTAATTCCTTCCCAAGTTCCTCCCTCCAACTCCTTCCATACGAGTGAGACCCACTCTCAACTTGATAGCTTCTTCTCTGAATATTTCTGTTACACATATATGTATATATGTATTCATGTATGTGAACAAATATATAAATCCAACCTGTTGAGTCTGTTTTGTTGTTTGTGAGTATATAGTTTCAGGAATGACCACCTTGTATGGGATAACAATTAGGGGACTCATTAATGAAAGAGGCAAGTTCTCCCTTTCTTAGCAGTCATCAGTTGCCTAAAGTTCCTTGTTCAGGGGCATGACCCCATGAGACTTTTGCCCTTCTATGTTAGCATGTCTATCAAAATTGCCATCGCTTGGATCTTGTTTATCCAGCCATTTCTATGAGAGACAATTTCACTGTGGACTTTCTGGTATTCTGGCTCTTACAGTCTTCCTCTTCCTTTCTCATCTTCCTCAATGTTCTCTGAGTGTACATTCAGTAAGGAGAAAGTAGATGCATGGTTAGGGCTCCCTGTGATTCCTTCATTTCTGAAGTGTGTGCCACTGTCATTTTCTGTGATGGTCTCCATCAGCAGTTACAGTGAGGGGGAGTATCTACTAGAAATTATGTTGCTCAAGCAGAGTGGCGGTAGGTAGAAGACTCTCTTTTAAGGTCCTTGACCCCACTATCCTGGAAAGTTAGGTAGGTTTTAAGTACCTGGCAAGATTTGCCAGATGCCGAGTGGGCCTTAGGCTCAATTAGAAGTTGGTTACCATTGATATGCTAGTGCCATCATCTACACCTTTATGGATATCTTACCATGCTGGTCATTGTTGGGGTTAACAGTTGTTATCTATACCCTAACAAGCCATTGTAAAGAACATTTCTCATGTCTGGTACAGTAGGTTTTGTTAGTCTGTGATTTTTGTGGGAAGCACAGCCTTAGCATCATAACTTCACATACACACATTTTTGCATGATTTTAGATATACATATTATTCATATTTCAGTACTTTTTCCCTTAATTTCTTCTTTTATTTCCATATACCAGTGGTCAACCTTCCTAATCGTATCTTTTAGTAAAGATACAATTGTGGTGACCCCAACCATCAAATTATTTTGTTGCTACTTCATAACTGTAATTTTGCTTCTCTTATGAACTGTGCAGTCAGTATCTGCACTTCCCAATGGTATTAGGTTACTCCTGTGAAGGGAAAGGGCTTGCATCCAACAACTTTAGAACTCCTGTTATATAAAAATATCCTGTCACCATATCTCCTCACACTCTTCTCTGTGACACACCTCAGTCTTTGCTTATTTTAAGGACATTGATCATTTTGTGTAAATGTTCTTCCCCTCAATTCAGGCTTTTCCATAATTAGACATGTGGTATAGGTCTTGAGGAGACTTACCACAGAGATGTGATCCTACTCTTCTCTCCCCATGGTGAGGGACTTGTAGCATCAGCAGGACTAACTTAACACTGGTGGAGTTGGCCTGTGACCTAACTGATGCATTTGTAGGTCTCACTACCGTAGAGCCGAGAAAC
Source organism: Rhombomys opimus (assembly GCA_010120015.1). Taxonomy (NCBI): domain Eukaryota; kingdom Metazoa; phylum Chordata; class Mammalia; order Rodentia; family Muridae; genus Rhombomys; species Rhombomys opimus. Next base: position 159,910 of record REGO01000589.1, on the reverse strand, counting down.
ATCAAATTTCTATGCTAATATTTGCACGTTTTATGGATCCACTATCTGTCACCATTTTGGGTTGCTCCATTGTTTTCTGAATTATTCTGCCATAAGAAATTTCTCAGCTTGTGAATTCTTGTTTTACCAAAGCATGAGGTTAACACACTTTTTCACATCTCACGTAGTGCACTCCTACTGCAGGCACTACTGAAGGCACTCCTGCTGCAACCTTCAGTGACATCCTGTTTTGTATATTAAGTTTCTGATATGAGAATTTCATGAAGAGATGCCATACAACACCCTGAGGAAGTACTGACAAGACACGTCAGAGCCTTAGGACTTTACATGTCTTTCTCTGATACACAACACAGGGTTTATCTAACCACAGTAATTGTTCCCCTGTTGCATTTATTTTCAGCAATATTCCCTGAAGTTTACAGGTGACTTTTGTTTAAAAAGTAAATATAAACAAAGTGAAGTCTGAACTAGTGACTAGGCTCTTTGTCTGCTTTTGCATATCATAATTTCTCTTGATAAAGGAATGGGTGAATTTACATCCACCTCCTAAGGGAGTGTGTAATATATGGGAGTATTGTCTGCTGTGAATTGAAATGGAAAACACTGGACATTGCTAGCCTATTTTCCCTCTTTTAAGCTGTTGTGTTTTATGAAACTAGCAATAGACCTTCATACTTTCAAACCCCATTGATCGCCTCATCATTAAGTCATTGTTACCAACTAACACTTCAACCTGTATTCCCTTCCAACTTCTATGCAATCTCCAACCAGAATTAGACATATGGATTTCCATTTGCCATGGTCTATTTTGTTCATATATATTCATGATATATCAGTACATACATGCTTTTTTGTTTTTTTACAACATTAAGCATATTTTTTTTCATCCTGGAGTTAAGATTTTTAAAAACCCTTTACTGAGAAATACTGATACATCTATGAGTACTTTCAAAGAGACATACAGGAAATATCATGTGCTCTTCCTCACATGCCCTGAGGTTATTCTGTCTTTTAATTAAATTTTGATTTTTTATATAGTAATTACAGTTTATTCATTTTTTTTCTCCCAGCTGTAGCTCCCCCCTCATTCTCTCCCCACACTACTCTCCCTCCATCATCTCCTTCCATGCCCCTCCTCAAGTCCACTGATAGAGGAGTTCTTCCTTCCCTTCCCTCTGACTCTAGCTTATCAGGTCTGATCAGGACTGGATGCATTGTTCTCCTCTGTGGCCTGGCAAGGCTGCTCCCTAATCAGAGGAAAGTGATCAAAGAGCCAGCTACTGTGTTCATGTCAGAGACAGTCCCTGTTCCCCTTACCAGGAAACCTACTTGGATACTGAGATGCCATGGGCTACATCTGTGTAGGGGTTCTAGGTAATATCCATGGGCTGTTGGTTGGAGTATCAGTCTCAGAAAAGACATCTGTGCTCAGATTTTCTGGTTTTGTTGCTCTCCTTGTGGAGCTCCTGTCCTTTCCAGGTCTTAGTAACTCCCTCTTCTTTCATAGGATTCCCTGAACTCTGCCCAAAGTTTTGTTAGGAGTCTCAGCATCTGCTTTGATACCCTGCTAGGTAGAGTCTTTCAGAGGCCCTCTGTGGTAGGCTTCTGTCCTCTTTCCTGTTTTCTTCTTCTTCCAGTGTCCACCCTGCTTGTCTTTCTGAATGAGGATTGATCATCTTATCCAGGGTCCTCCTTCTTGCTTAGCTTCTGTAGGAATACAGATTTTAGTTTGTTTATTCTAAGTGAATGTGTGTCTTTTTGCTTCTGGGATACCTCACTCAGGATGATCTTTTCTAGATCCCACCATTTGCTGGCAAATTTCATGATTTCCTTGTTTTTAATTACTGAGTAGTATTCCATTGTGTAAATGTACCAAAATTTCTCTATCCATTCCTCCATTGATGGACATCTGGGTTGTTTCCAGGTTCTGGCTATTACAAATAAGGCTGCTACAAACATGGTTGGGCAAATGTCCTTGTTGTGTACTTGAGCGTCTTTTGGATATATGCTTAGGAGTGGTATAGCTGGATCTTGAGGAAGTGCTATTCCTAATTGTCTGAGAAAGTGCCAGATTGCTTTCCAAAGTGATTCTTCTCTTATACAAGTGCTCAGAGAATGACACCAAACAACTGACATTGCTATTCTTTGCAGAACATTTTCAGTATTTTCAGCTATGTATGCAAATGTATTAGGAGAATAGGAGAAAATTCTTAATATTTTGATAATTCTCTCTATGTATTAGATTTGTAATAGTGAGTATTACTAACTGTTCTGGAAAACTAAACAATCTCACTGGCTTAATAAAATTATTTATATTTATGTATTAACACATTCATACAGAGACAGTTTTTCTCACAAAAATATCTATGTTGGTAGTCCTGGATGTTGCTCACCTCTGTCTTGTCTTTCATAGATCTTTCTAACTTGCCGGACCATGTTGTTTTGAATCCTAGAAGAAAGTCCATTCAGGGGACAAGTAGAGATGCAGAGGCGATTGAGTATGGGACGCGGGGCAGACAAGGCTTGGCCATCATGGTAGATGTACATGCAGGGTTATACTTCACTAGTCAAGGTTTGGGGACATGGCTGCTCTATCTGCAAGGGGAATGGGGACACAGGTCAACTATGTGCCAAAGAAGAAAAAGACATAGATGTTGGGTTATGTCACACTGGATTCCTTGAGTTTATGAACCAAATTTTATACTTTATCTTACTGAAAACATTTGTTACCATTTTTAGTATATTTTTTCTACTATCTATTTTAAACGTTCTCCTATTAATTTAGTTATATTATTAATTTTTGGCCTCTAACTAATATTGAGTATAGTATCTGCTTTCCACCCACCAATTTATTTATAAATTCTATTTGTTTTCATTACTTGATGTTTTTAATTTTGGTAAATGAATGGAAATTTAATACATTTAATTAATTCTGAAAGACTGAAAATGTTTATGCAATATTTCAGCTACAAATATTTGATATATTTTTTCTATTAATTACAATTTATTCACTTTGTATCCTAGCTGTAGCCCCCTCCCTCATTCCCTCCCAATCCTACCCTCCCTTCCTCATCTCCTTCCATGACCCTCTTCAACTCCACTGATAGGGAAGGTCCTCCTCCCCTTCTATCTGACCCTAGCTTACCAGGTCTCATCAGGACTGCATGCATTGTCCTCCTCCGTGGCCTGGAAAGGCTGCTCCCTCTCAGAAGGAAGTAGTCAAAGAACCAGCCATTGAGTTCATGTCAAAGACAGTCTCTGTTCTCCTTACTAGGAGACCCGTGGACTGAGCTGCCATGGGCTACATCAGAAGAGGAGTTCTAGGTTAGATATATGAATGGTCTTTGGTTGGAGTATCAGTCTCAGAAAAGATGACTGTGCCCAGATATTTTGGTTCTGTTGCTCTTCTTGGGGAGTTCCTGTCCTCTCTAGGTCTTACTATCTCCCCCTTCTTTCATAGGATTACTTGTACTCTGCCCAAAGTTTGGTTAGAAGTCTCAGCATCTGCTTTGATACACTGTTGGATAGAGTCTTGCAGAGGCCCTCTGTGGTAGGCTCCTGTCCTGTTTCCTGTTTTCTCCCTCTTCCAATGTCCATCCTGTTTGTCTTTCTGAGTGAGGATTGATCATCTTACCCAGAGTCCTCTTTCTTGCTTAGTTTCTTTAGGTGGACAGATTTTAGTATGTTTATTCTATATTATATGTCTAGTATCCACTTATAAGTGAGTATGTAGCGTGTGTGTCTTTCTGCTTCTGGGATACCTCACTCAGGATAATCTTTTCTAGTTCCCACCATTTAACTGCAAATATCATAATTTCCTTGTTTTTAATTGCTGAGTAGTATTCCATATAGGATTGCAGAGAAACACTTAAAGAAATGCTCAACATCCCTAGTCATCAGGGATTTGCAAATCAAAACAACCCTGAAATTTCACCTTACACCCATCAGAATGGCTAAGATCAAAAACTCAAATGACATAATATGCTGGAGAGGTTGTGGAGAAAGGGAACCCTCCTCCATTGCTGGTGGGAATGTAAACTTGTACAACACTTTGGAAATCAATCTGGCACATACTGAGACAATTAAGAATAGTGCTTCCTCAAGATCCAGCTGTACCACTCCTAGGCATATATCCAAAAGATGCTCAAGTACACAAGGACATTTGCTCAACCATATTTGTAGCAGCTTTATTTGTAATAGCCACAACCTGGAAACAACCTTCATGTCCCTCAACAAAGGAATGGATACAGAAATTGTGGTACATTTACACAAAAATTTGATGTTTTTAAAATTACTTTATCATTTTCCTCCAATGGGCTAAAATTAATACCCAAACACTTTACAATATCTACGTGATAAAAACATAGTAAAGAATAAAAAGCTTTGTTAACAGTCCGCATAATAGCCATGCATGGTGCTTATGTCTACAATCCCAATTTTGGGCTTTAGAAGCAGGATAATTTCTGGAGTTCTCAGACAGCCTTGGATATGTAGGGAGTTTGATGTTCACTTGGGCTACATGAGACCTGTCTCAAAAACACAAAACAGTGAATATCACCTACATTTTAGGAATTTAAATGTAATTTTACTTTCTTTCATGGGCATAGCCATTTCAATTAACTTTAATAGGAAATGTGATTCATAATAGATAAATTAATTTTTCATTATTTTGTAAGCAGTATTTTTATTCAGAAATATTTGAAAATATATTTGTAAAACAGATCTTAAGGTAACATTGCAAAACCAAACCCAAACAAATTCTGATGCTACCTGTTTGATCATGACAGCAGCTCAGTATCCTAATCCCAGCAAAATGTATGACTGTATGCTTTCATGAATTCCCCTAGTCCAATTTCTGTCTTTTGTCACATAACCCCTGATGGACATGCTATAACTTGCCTCCATATAAATCTGTAAAAGAGATTTTAGAGGCCTTAATTATTGGAGCATTCACCAAAAGGAAAAAAAAAAAGGACTGAATGAGTTTAATCACAATGAGGCTCCTTTCCAAACTGCAATTCTCCCATGAAAGTTTTTAGTAATAGACGAGATAAGAACTTAACTTGAAAATCATTCTTCCATAAAAAAGTTATTGAATAAACATGAACATCCGCTCTACTCTTCAGTGAATTTGAATTCTTGTTATTATTTAAACCATTTAAACCACAACTTTTGCCTGGTTTGAGTTGTCCTGAAGAAAGGAAAGCATAGTTAAACACACAAATGGAGGGGTGCGTGTCACCGATTTCCGTAGAGTTTCTAATCTACGACTCTAACACCGGTGTGTTGCTGTGGAACATTCTGAGGAAAGAAGGAAGAGAACTCCAAGTATGGCTGCTCACGATTTCCTACATCTATTCAAAACTAAAAGAGACACCAGGTGACCTATTTGTGGGTGAGTTAGTACCTGGGGCACATATGATGTAAAATGCAAATCGCTGCAGCATATCAGGCTTTCCCTCTCTGCTCCAGATCTTCACATTCCTTTCTTCCTCCCTTTCATCCTTGCCTGGCACAGTAAGTATAGATGAAAATATGGCACTCATCCACAGAGTGTTCAGGAACAAGCAATTCAAGCTGTTTTCCAGAACAAAATCTTCCCATGCGATTTTTCTATACTCTAATACTGTTTTCAAGTTTTCTTAACAGTTTATTAATATTCTCCACCATATTTTCCATTTTCATGCTAGAAGCTTGCTCACAAGGATGCTTTAAAGAGGATGTAGGCAGTTCCCAGCCACCTGATATGAATTTGCCATGAGTTAACTTTTGATTAGTAGCTGGCAAAGGGTAGCTAGTAAGCTTCGAAACTGTCACCTGGGCAACCGTCTCATACTATGGAATGTATGAGTCTTCAGGCATAGGAATTTATGCTTTGTTATTTGAGTTAAAGATTCAAGTTGCAGAATAAAAACAATTCGATTTATATTCAAAATTGACCTTTTCAAAAGTTTATCAACATAAAAAAATGCAGTTGTGCTTCTTGCTGTACTTTCTTTTTTCCTCTTCTAAAGTTCTGTTTCCTATGTTCATGGCATGTTCAGGAGTTCCAGATTGCCCTTCGTTTAAGCCCGAGGATACAATAACTAAGAAGAATAATCTGGTTTTAAAATACCGCATAATAGGAAGCCAAATAGTAATGGCCTTGGATTGTTTTATTTATAAATATCTCATGTCATAACGACTCTTTACTCGGGCAGCACATGGTTGTTATCTGTGTATTCCTGTTTTGTGGATTTGTGAAGAAGTAATGTTGATGTCACACTCTTAAATCTACAGGTTAAATCTGATATTTTCCCTCTAATAAAGGGGAGATGGAAGGATAAAACCTGGTTACTTATAAAATGATACAGGATGCATCTACTGAGGTTCTGATTTTTACTGATTCTGTATGAATGATCGGGGTAGCATATGACAGCGATGGTCATTAATACAGGGATTCAGATATCATACAGCACAAGAAGAGGACAGAGTCACACAAAGATAGTGTTGGCACAAAGCAGCCCTTCAATTTAGAGCTTGCTTTCCACACTATAAGTCAGGGCCTGATGTGCAGTAGAAATACAGATGTGCATGGAAATGTGTGTGGTGGCCTCCAGCTGTCCAGGTACTACTGGGGCATGCATTTCCTACTGATCTACATATGATGACAGTCTCTTTTCACTTTAGAGGATCATTTCAGTGAGGTTGATAGTTCACCTTAGAATGGGGAATTCTTAAAAGCCACGAGGTGCCGCTGTTCCTCTGACCCCACTCGTAGCACGGTCAACATCACCTCACTGTTTTTACAAGTGTTGAAATTAGTCTTCTAGATTTAGGTAAGAAGAGTGTTATAGGCCAGATCAAACGGGCTTTATATATGATGCTAAGGAAACTGAACATTAAAGCCTAAGTTAGGGATATGATGAAGAGTGTAAGTCGGAAAATTTCACTTCTCTTTTGAGTACAGCATCATAGCAGTGATAGGTTACTTAGAAGGGTGTAGGAGTGAGTAGGGACTTCTGGAGCGTGGTACTAATAACCAGTGGTGGGGCCTGGACTCCTTGCCCTTTGCATCTCAGCTCAGCAGTCCCTTGTCTTCAGTTGCCTTCAGCTCCCTTACTGGCCAACAGGGGGCTGGAAGGACAGTGTCTCTGTTTAGCAACACCTACACGAGGATACAGAGAGTGATGAGAAAATAAAATAGTGTGTGTTTGTAAGCTACTTAGCTCTGAGTGGCTTTTTTTTTATATCAAAAGTTATATGGAGCATGTGTGTAATTTCTTATGAGGATCTCTAAAAGGCCATACCCCCCCCCAAAAAAAAACCCTGAAGGCAGGAGGCTGCAAGTATAAAGAAAGCAAAAATGAGCTTATGAGAATGCTGCTATTTTTCATGATTCAAAACTCAATGAAATTTTATAACCCATGAAAAATGATACTTTTATAGTTATCAACCAGTTTCAAGCCTAAAGGTAAGACATTGTGAGCTATCTTGTTAAAGCCAGGAGTGATAATAGCTGTCAAATGTTAATTTTTAATATTTTCCTAATAAGACTGAGACAATGAGACAATATATGAACTAGAAACATGAGTGCAGAAGCATGTGTTACCTTGATTTCTACATATAATTAACTACTTAGCATTTTTAAACATCTTAAGAAAAACCTAGATTCCAAAGTGAGGAATATCATCAAATGTATCTTGCGAACAATGTTCACTAAGCAAGAATAAATTAGGAGATAATCTCTGTAACATCAATGAGATTAAACAAAAAGAAAATCAATAGTAGAAACTTACGTATGAATAATTGAACAAAGATTAATGTGAAGAAAGCTACAAAACTCTGAAATATTTCACATGTGTTGGCTACTATTGATGTGGACAGAAAGACTAACTGTTGTTGTGCTGCGTAATTTCAGTTGTCAACTTGCCACAGCCCTGAATCACCCTGGAACAGTCTTAATGGGAGATCATCTAGATTACTTTTTCCTGTAGCTAAGTCTGTAAAGGACTGTCTCAGTTGCCTTCATTGGCATGGGCACAGCCAGCATAAGGGGGGCAGAACGTCTCCCTGGTTTTGCAACTGTGTAAGAGAAGAGCAAGCAAACTTAGTGGTAAGCATGCACTCATGCCCTCTCTGCTCTTCCATGCGGGTGTGGCTAGCTGCCTTCAAGCTCCTGCTACTGTGACTTTGTCACAACATTGCACTGTAACTTGGAATTGTGTACTAAAATGAACCCTTTCTCCTCTAAGTTGATTTTTGTCAGGGTGTTTTAGCATAGAAATTAGAACAATTATAATTAAGTTTCTTCTCAACTTAAAGCTGCATTATTTTTGTAATTCATAAAGTATAGAAGACATACAAACCTGTGAGTACAGACAAAATCCCGAGGAAGGAAGATAAGGAGAATTTTCATCTCAGAATCCACAGGATGAGGAAAGCTAGATACAATTACGAGTGCTTATGAGAGTACTGATAAACTGACAAGGACAGAAAGCCAATAAACACATCTTATCAGTTCCAGAACAGATGCAAAGCTACAAATTATGAGCAAAGTTTCTTCTGTTTAAAAAAACCTTACATATTTATCAAAATATATTTCCTTTGAATTAAATAAAAAGGAGTTAAAAATTTAAACCTAAGTTATTTTGTTTTGGAATAAAGAATAACTTTTTGAGTAAGTGGAGTGGAAGGAAGTAGTCATGTTCCAAGGCAGGGAAAATTTAAGTTCTTTATAAAACATGATGAAAAAGTCACAAGTGTTACAGATAAAATTTTAAATGTATTATGTATAAAATTATAAAAGGTTATTATATGTAACCTCAGAGAAAAATTTGAAACCCTGCTGGGCTGAAAATTGGGAGATAAAGAGATCGATTAGGAAAAACAGTTTTAACACATGCTTTACCTCTTAATGTATAAATAGCTCCCATGAATCACCGAGAGGTTTACTAGATAGAGAGGAAAAATTCAAATGCTACAACATGAGTCAACAATGTTCAAAAATTATGATCAAAAGCATAATTTATAGTGATGAATAAACATGAAAATATTTTCAATATTGCCAAAATTATGTGAACAAAATTGACAGAGACACTGTTTACCTTTTATCAAATTGTTAAACTAAAAACATTGTACCTAGTATGAGAGATCTATAGAATTGGGAGCTGCAGACATTTAGGATGAAAACGAAATATTTTATAATCATTTATAATCATTGAACTTGATCAGTCTAGAAGCCATTTAACCAACTATCTCTGTGTGCTCTGATTGGAGTATAAATGCCTAGCCCAATCAGTAGATCGTTTTTTTACAATGCACGAAATAATATCTTTATAAAATTCTAAGTTGCTTCCCAGAAGTGTTTTTTCTTTCAGTTTATGTGTTGATCATGCATCTGAATTTATGTTTTTAATATCTTAAGCAATACTGATCAATAACTTATATTTTATTAATGTGATGGGTGAAAAATATTGTTAGGTTAATTTTCACTTGTTTGCTACTAATGGAACTAGCTGTTTTTCTTCTTTTATGTGCTGGTTTATAATCTTATGTAGTCACGCTCAATGTTTAAACCATTCCGTGTAAGAGTAGTTGAAAAAAAAAAAGAGATTTAAAGTATTTTTTTTCATTACTTGCTCAAAGAAATTGTTTTCATGGTAGAAACTAGTTTTCCTTAGAACACACTGTTCTAAATGGAAAGCTCAAGAATGAAAGAACATATACTACGTTGTATATGGGCCAAGAAAAAAAAATCACTGAACTTAAAAGAGCATGGCTTAGAACAGAAGGGAGTGAGGACTGAAATGATGGTGTCATGGTTGCATTTTCTTCCGTATGCTTGCCTGGGGTGCCTCATTCATTGCCTGATTTTTCCTTTGGTCCCTGCCAATAGAGGACCACACAAGATCTTGAATGCAGCTCTTTCTGTAGGATCTTGAGCAAAGCCTAAATTGCAGGGTGGGAGGTTAGCTTGGGGCATGAAAAATTTCTCTTCCATTGCTTTTTCTCTACTTAAGTTACCATGTGGAATGCCATTCTGGGTTGCTTCAAAATGGTTCTATACTTGTATCATAAGGAGACCTAGATTTTTATGATGGAGGGAAAAAGCAAGAAATGAAAGCAGGGGTTGGCATAGTTATCTCGTCTAAGTAGGTTGGGTTTGAGGTTTCCTGAATCATTATCTTGTAAAGGGTCAGTAATGCAGCTTTTTGAGGGTTGTTGACTTAGGGAAATGATTCAAGCTGTCTTGAGTAGGTTACAACTCATCTGCTTTTGCACTCCATCTTGAATATAGAGGAGAAAGTTGGTATTGTGGGGTGTTGACAGTTACATTACTAATATTCATGGAAAACATTATAGAAAAGTTTCAGAACCATATCTTAGATGTGAAAAGTAACAAATATATTTATCCAATGAGAACCAACTGAGGTTTGCCCATATTTTTTTTCTCAAAAACTGTTCAGTTCTTTGATACTAGTGTCTGTTGCTCTAGAGGAGTTTAAGGTAATACTGGTGGCCATAAAAATAGCTTTATCCTGTAGATGTGACAGTACTGCAGAAGATGACTAAGAAGCCTTCTTGTTCTTTATGTACTCCAGAAACACTTGCATACTTTTCTAAATCACACCCAACATAAAAGTGTAATTCTTTGCCTAGATCATGTCTAACACACAGGTTATACTCAAGCGAGAGACTTTACATGTAAATGAAAGGAACATAAAATCATAACTGCACGACACTAAGATCCCTGTATTATAATAAACTCACAAATAAAGATGTTGCGCAGCTAGATTAAGGTAGCCACTTGAATGCACTTCTGAAGACAAAAAAAGAGTAGTTGATTCTGAATCTTTAAGAACATAAGTTTACATTAAATCATTCCATATTTTAGTGCTTTTTAATTTTTTTTCTTTTTTAAAATTCTTTATTAATTACACTTTACTCACTTTGTATCTCCCCCTGTGGTTCCCTCCCTCCTCCCTCCCTAATACCCTCCTTCCTCCTCTCTCTGCACGCATGCCCCTCCCCAAGTCCACTGATAGGGGAGGTCTTCTTTTCCTTCCTTCTGATCCTAGTCAATTAGATCTCATCAGGAGTGGCTGCATTGTCTTCTTCTGTGGCTTGGTAAGGCTGCTCACCCCTCAGGGGAAGGTGATTAAAGAACAGGACAATCAGTTTATGTCAGAGACAGTCCTTGTTCCTATTACTATGAAACCCACTTGGACACTGAACTGCCATGGGCTACATCTGTGCAGGGGTCCTAGGTTATCTCCATGCATGGTCCTTGGTTGGAGTATCAGTCTCAGAAAAGACCCCTGTGCTCAGATTTGTTGGTTCTGTTGCTCTCCTTGTGGAGTTCCTGTCCTCTCCAAATCTTATTGTTTCCACTTCTTTCCTAAGATTCCCTGCACTCTGCCCAAAGGTTGGCCATAAGTCTCAGCATCTGCTTTGATAGTCTGCAAGGCAGAACTTTTCAGAGGCCCTCTATGTCAGGCTCCTGACTTGTTCCCTCTTTTTTCTTCTTCTTCTTCTTTTCTTCTTCTTTCTTTCTTCTTTGCCTTTCTGGATAGGGATTGAGCATTTTAACAAGAGTCCTCCCTCTTGATTAGTTTCTTTAGGTGTACAGATTTTAGTAGGTATATCCTATGTTATATGTCTATATGAGTGAGTATATACCATGTGCATCTTTCTGCTTCTGGGATAGCTCACTCAGGATGATCTTTTCCAGATCCCGCCATTTAACTGCAAATTTCATGATTTCCTTGTTTTTTATTGCTGAGTAATATTCCATTGTGTAGAACTGCCTCTTTAATTTATTGACTTAGTTTTAACCTGTCATTTACTCTCCTGATAAACATTTTAATTTTATCTATTAATTTATTTTGTTTCTTTGGTTGGTTGATTTTTTTCACTACAGGGTTTCTCTGTGTAGTCTTGGCTCTCCTGGACTCACTTTGTAGGCTGGGCTGGCCTTGAACTCATAGAGATCTGCCTGCCTCTGCCTCCCTGAGTGCTGGGATTACAGGCATTCATCACCACAACACCCAGCTTTAATTTTATTTTTTTGGATCCTAGAAACACAGGACATTTATTTTTCATGAGTCAATAAATACATTGACTTAAAGTTATGTTACTGCTTGGAATAATATATGATTTCTTTCCTATTAAGAAAAACCTGAATTTTGGAATAAAAATTCAAATGCACATAAATACAATATATGTTTATATGTAAGGGTATCTATTAATATGCATACATGTAAATTGTTCATTACAAAGTGTAGCAGTAGCTTTCAATAGCTCCTGTGGATAGTGTAGGTCTCAGCTTTGATTCAGACATTACAAACACAAAATGGTCACTATCATGGTTAGCATTTCATCTAAAAGGAATTACTTTACATTTTTCTCTGTCATGACTGGCTCAGAGACTCAGGGGGTTGAGTGTTAAGTCTAAACTGAAGCTTCAGTTTTTTTTAAATTAATTAATTAACTAATTTACATTACATTTACATCCAGATCAGAACTTCTCCTCCCTCCTCCTCTCCCAGTCTCTTCCTCTTCCCTTCCCTCCTCATGCTTCTGTGCCTTTTTTTTTTTTTTTCTCAAAAAAGGGGTAACCTCTGATGGATATCAATCTGTTTTGGCATATCCAGTAGAATTGGGTAAATCTTCTATTGAGACTAGACAAGCCGGTCCAGTTAAGGGAAAATGATCCAAAGGCAGGCAACAGAGTCAAAGACAGCCCCTGCTCCCTGCTGTTAGAGGTCCCACAAGAGGACCAAGCTCTCTATCTGTTACATATGTGTAGGGGGCCTAGGTCTTTGTTCTCTGGTTAGTGATTCAGTCTCTGTGAGCCCTTATGTGCCAGGTTAGTTGACTTTGCAGGTTTTCTTGTGGTGTCCCTGACCTCTCTGACTCTTTCAATCCTTTCTTCTCCTCTTCAATAAGAACAGAATAATCTTAAGAAAAATCACCAATTTTGAAAAAGAAAGTGCAAAGTTCTAAAGGAAAAATCTGTTATTTCCCTTAATCCCTTAATGGTAAGGTTTGAACAGGCTCTCAGACGTTGATCAGAGCCATCTGAGAGTGGTAAGTGGGTCAGGCCTTAACTGTCCCACTCTGCTTGTCAGTTCACACAGTGGAACATATGAGTGACTGAGCCTGCTAAGGGTTCGTCTTTAGTTCTCTTAAAGGACTCACCCTTAGACCTGGAGGCAAGAACAGCTGCCCTTTCATATCAGGAAGGATCTGCTCCTTCCTGATGCAATAATGGGAGCCTTGTGATTGCAGAAGAACAATTGCAGCAGGCAGGAAGAGGCTTTTTCCTCCTTCTGTGAAGTCCTCTGATTATTTCAGTGAGTTCTTCAGACTGTGAGTCAGGGCTTTTCTGGTGTTTTATTTAGAAATACCAGATGTTAGACTCTCAGCAGCCATAGAAGAATGTGGGTGACGTTTGCAGTGGAAAAGCAGAATTCTTTTATCAAGGAAAGGAATAAGTACTTGTTTAATAAAATTAGATAATTAAAAGCAGAAAAAACTTAACACCTTATTAGAATGAAATACGATCAAGCAATAAAAGCTGTTTATTTGGTCAGCATATAAAATTCCAAGTAGAAATAGGCTGACTATAATTTTCCATGCTCATGTTAGATCTTTCTGATGAGTACAAATACACACTAGATGAGTTTTAGTCAAACCAGAATAGTAGATTTGTTCCACCTGAGGCTTTTCTTCGCCTAATGCACCTGAAGCCTGGAATGCATGCATTATTTTAGATGGCTACTAACAGTGCAATTTATAGAGCTATAGTTTTCCTTTCCCTAAGTGCATATTTTACTATATTTTTTTGCACTTTCTCTGACACATATAAATCCCATCCATCCACATGGCTATATTAAATCTATGAACTGTTTGTATCACTAGAAATAATACGTAAAGGGCATTGCCATCTGTGTGCAGGGTTCTAGACATGATCTGCCAGGTAAAGAGGGATGTTATGTACATACATGTCTAAACAGGGATTTCTGACTTACAGCTGACCATGTGCCTAGTACTCATCAGCTAGCAGCATTCTGGTGGTTAGCATACTAGTCTTGATAACAAGAGCCTTGAAGGAGGAAGCACAGTTCAGGGACTGGATTCTTGACATGCTGTGGGGCAATTCAAGGACTGCTCATGAAGCCTCCCTCAGCTATTTCACTGTTCTCTGAGCTGGACTGAGTGTCCTTGTCCTTGGGAATTGAACATGGGTCTTCATGAAGAACAGTATATATTCTTAACCACTGAGCAATCTATGCAGCCTGAGTATATATAATTTTTATTTGACAGTTACATACTAATAAACCTGAAGGTCCTATGTCTGCAACCTTAAAATTTGCAAATGTAGCAGAAAGAGGATGGTTGAAGATTCCTATATTTATTTATGGTCTTCTTAGTTTTATAATGTTTTATATTCACCTTTGGCTTAGGATATCTATGGATTTTTGTAACTGATATGGCTACAAACTATAGACGTATATTAGTATATTAGTCAGGGTTTGTAGGTAAACTTATGATTGTCAATGTGATATTAATTACATATTTACCTATATTATCAGCATAACAAGGAAGAGTTTTTGTTGCATATATGAAGCATATATATGTAAGCTGTAAGGCTGGCCTTGTGCCTTGTGTTGCCATAAAACAGGTGGAAACCAGTATTTCAGATCGTATCATTTTACATGCCAAGCTGTGCCAAGTAGGAGGTGTAATTCATCTCTAAGAATGTTTGCTTCATGGAACGTACCTTCATTTTTATCAAAGAAACATGGTTGGATGGAACTATGCCAAATCCCAGATCTGTTTGTCTTTATAAGAGTCCAAAAGAACATATCTGGACATGAGTTATCGGAGTAGTGGTTTCCTTCTTCTATACCGAATAGTTCCAGGAGTACCAGATCAGTACCAGATCAGTGAAGGAATTCTGCCCGCTCTTCTGGTATTCTGAGTGTTGCCAGCTGATTAATGCTTAGTGTTCTATTGCTGTGAAGAGACACCATGACCATGGCAACTCTTATAAAAGAATTTAATGGAGGCTTGCTTACAGGTTCAGAGGTTTATAGTCCATTATAATTATGGCAGGGAGCATGGTGGCATGCAGGCAGACATGGTGCTGGTAAAGTAGTTGGGAGTTCTACATCTGGATTTGCAGGCAGGAGGAAGAGAGAGACAATGGAGTCTGCCTTGGGATTTTGAATCCTCAAAGCCCACCTACATTGACACACTGTCTGCAACAAGGCCACACCTTCCATTCCTTTTAAATAGTGCCACTGTTTATTGACTAATCATTCAAATGTATAAGCCTCTGGGGGAACGTTCTCATTCAAACCACCACAGGAAGTAATAAATTGTCTTTTAAGATGATATCATTGTTATTTATTGTTATTGTTATTATGCTTATGCTTATGTTAATGTGTGTCTGTGTGTAACTACGTGCATGTGAGCACAGATATCTAAAGAAACCAGGGACATTGCGCTTTCTGGAGCTGGAGTTACAGGAAGAAACCTGAAGACATGGATTCTGCAAACCCGACTTGAGATCTCTGTGGAAACGTTTAAAAACTTTAAGTTACTTTTTTTTTTTTAATTTTAAGTGTTTGTGTTTTCGGACTGCATGCAGATATCTGTTCACTATTTGAATGCAGTACCAAACAGGCCGGAAGAAGGCGGCAGATTCCCTGGAGCTCAAGTTAGAGCTGCTTCTGAATTGCCATGTAGGTGCTGGGACTAGAACCTAGGTCCCCTGGAAGAGCAGTCAGTGCTCTTACTCACTGAGCTGCTTCTCCAGCCTAAAGAACAGTACCCTCTTAACTCCTAGCTACTTAGCCGGTTTTGTAATATTACTTTAAGGTCAGGCAGGAACCTGGGCCTTTTCCATGCTGCAGGAAGCCTCTTCTAGAAGCTTTTCCAGCTACCTTACATATTTTCCAATAATCTTACTATAGAACAATTGCACTGATATATGTTATAGTAAAAATTATAATACGTATGTGAACAATTAGAAAAATACAGTCAAGCTCTTAGTACAAAATTTAAATGTTTCTAATACAGAATGTGAAATATAATGTATATAACATATAATTACTGTCCTCTGTCCTGATGACTAACTACATAGGTATACGATTAGCATTAGTATAGGCATACATATTAGCATTACTTTACTGTTCCAATGAATAAACTAACAATAATGGTTAACAAGATCATTTGAAAACTTGGACCTAAAAATGCCCTAGGAATTTGTAAGCCTTTGAAAAAGTTCAAATAAATTGAGACCAACTTGTCTCTTTTGCCAATTTTGCCTAATTTCTGTTTTGTTTGAATACAAATATAGGTATTTTCATCTTTGTCTTGAATTCAATTTGCTTGTAATATGGTTTTTCACCTTCTAGCTTCCACTCTGTTTCTGTTTAGTAGGATGTGTTTCTTGTAAGCAGCAAACAGT
Organism: Rhombomys opimus; assembly: GCA_010120015.1. Classification (NCBI taxonomy): domain Eukaryota; kingdom Metazoa; phylum Chordata; class Mammalia; order Rodentia; family Muridae; genus Rhombomys; species Rhombomys opimus. The sequence continues at coordinate 143,448 of REGO01000589.1, read as the reverse complement.
CGGATTCATATTTTATTAATGTTAGCAAGCCTGTCTCGAAATGGAGAACAGAGAACATTTAATTCAGGATAATAAATGAAGCCTATACACTAATTTGTCCATTTTATAGTTCTGTAATATATGGGTCCTTGTTAACTCTTATCTACTCTTTGAATGGATTCTTCCTTCTAGTGCTCTTGTGGTTGTTCATACTTTTTTTTTTCCACTTGGTGAAATTCCTTCAATACTTTCTGCAATGCTGGCTAATTGGTCATGAATTCTTTTATTTTTTACTTTTTTTGGATAACACTACTGGACTTATTAACATTGAATTAGTCTTCCTTAAATGTCAGGGCTTGAAATTCATGTTTTATATTCTCTTGGTCTTTAGTGTTTTTGCTAAGAAAACCGTTATTATTCTGATGAGTTTGTCTTTCTAATGAAGTGTTTTTGTCATCAATAGCTACAGATTTTTGCCACAAAACTATTAAATGGCATAGAAAGATTATTTCCTGGTTATACTAGTTAGATGTTTCATGTGCCTTTTGTACTTAAATGACCACATTTGGTACAAGACTCAAACTTTTTCTGAACTGTTTTAATTGACAGGTCTTCTAGAAACTTTGTCTCTACATTGATGTCATCTTCTACAAAAAAAATGTGTGCATATGGCCTCTTAATTAGGACCCAGAGATCTTTCATTTCTTGTTCATAATCCTTTATTTCCTTTTAAAGTTGCTATCTTAGTCTTTGTTACAGTCCTAGAGAGATGAGCAACCCTTAACGGGATCTAACTTTGTAATTTTTAAGAGCACAGATGTTTATATGTAGAAAACTGCAAATAGATCCATACTTATCACCCTGCACAAAACTAAAGTCCAATCTCAATATAAAACCCGACACACTAAACCTGTTAGAAGGAAAAGTGGCGAAGAACCTTGAACTCATTGGCACAGGAAAGAACTTCCTGCACAGAACACCAACAGCACAGGCTCTAAGAGCAAAAATCAATAAATAGGACCTCATGAATCCGAAAAGCTTCTGTAAAGCAAAGGGCACTGTCTTCAAAACAAAACAACTGCCTACAGATTGGGAAAGGATCTTCACCAACCCTTTATCTGACAGAGGGCTAATACCAGAACATTTAAAGAACTCAAGAAGTTAAACAGCAACAAATCAACTAATCCAATTAAAAAATGGGGTACAGAGCTAAACAGAGAATTCTCAATAAAGGAATATTGAATGGCAGAGAAACACTTAAAGAAATGCTCAACATCCTTAGTCATCAGGGAAATGCAAATCACAATGACCCTGAGATTTCACCTTAAACTCATCAGAATGGCTAAGATCAAAAACTCAAATGAGAACACATGATAGAGAGGATGTGGAGAAAGGGAACCACACTCCAATGCTGGTGGGAATGTAAACTTGTACAACCGCTTTGGAAATCAATCTGGCGCTTTCTCAGACAACTAGGAACAGTGCTTCCTCAAGACCCAGCTATACCACTCCTAGGCATATATCCAAAAGATGTTCAAGTATACAATAAGGACATTTGCTCAACCAAGTTCATAGGAGCTTTATTTGTAATAGCCAGTAGCTGAAAATAACACAGATGCCTCTCAGTTGAGGAATGGATACAGAAATTTTGGTACATCTACACAATGAAATATTACTCAGCGATAAAAAACAAGGAAATCATGAAATTTGCAGGTAAATGGTGGGAAAGATCATCCTGAGTGAGTTATCTGAGAAGGAAAAAGACACACAGGGTATATACTTGCTCCTAAATAGATATTAGACAAATAATATAAGATAAGCATACTAAAATCTGTACATTTATGGAAGCTAAACAAGAAGGAGGACTCTGGCTAAAATGCCCAATCTTCATTCAGAAAGGCAAAGAGGATGGACATCTGAGGAGGGAGAAAACAGGGAACAGGACAGAAGCCTACCAGAGGGTCTATGAGAGGCTCTACCCTGCAGGGTAGCAAGGCTGATGCTGAGACTCATAGCCAAACTTTGGGCAGAATGTAGGGAATCTTATGAAAGAAGTGGGAAATAGTAAGACCTGGAGAGGACAGGAGCTCCACAAGGAGAGCAACAGATCCAAAAATTCTGGGCACAGGGGTCTTTTCTGAAACTAATACTCCAACCAAGGACTACCCATGGAGATGGCCTGGAACCCCTGCACAAAGATAGCCTATGGTAGTTCAGTGTCCAAGTGGGTTCCATAGTAATGGGGACAGAGACTCTCTCTGACATGAACTGATTGGCTTGCTCTTTGATCACCTCCACCTGAGGGGGGAGGGAGCAGCCTTATCAGGACACAGAGGAATACAATGCAGCCATTCCTGGTGAGACCTGCTAGACTAGGATCAGAGGGAAGGGGAGGAGGACCTCCCCTATCAGTCGACTGGGGAAGGGGCATGGACGGGAAATAAGGAGGGAGGGTGGGATTGGGAGGAGAGTCAGGAGGGTGCTATGGGGGAATACAAAGTGAATAAATTGTAATTAATAAAAATAAATTAAAAATACAGTACAAACATTATGGTATCCAATGGATCAATAGAGCTTTTTCACACTGCATATATACCCATTCATATATGTTGAACAGCAACTCTCCATTTTCTCCTTTTTTTCAGCGATAGAAACTACCACTCTTTTTTTCTGCCTGTTTACTTGTGACTATTTTGTGTACTTCAAAAAAAAAAGAAAGAAAGAAAGAAAGAAAGAAAGAAAGAAAGAAAGAAAGAAAGAAAGAAAGAAAGAAAGAAAGAAAGAAAGAAAGAAAGAGCTCTATTAGTTGTCCTTCTATGACTGGCATTTACACTTAGCATCAAGTTATCTGAGAGCATCTATATTGTCACACTTGGCAGATTTCTGTATGTATAGGAATACATTCTACTATATACATAAACCACATGCCCTTATTCATTTATGCATTTCTGGGCTTTACATTTCTCTCCGCATTTTAATTATTAAGAATCTCTACACTCTGTTGGTCTTATTGTAGAGCTCCTGTGTCCTCTGGGTCCTTCTCTCTTTTTCCCCACTCTTCCACAAGGCTCCTTGAGCACTTTTCAATGATGAGTTGTGGGTCTCTCCATCTGTTTCCATCAGCTGCTAGTTGGAGCAACTCAGAGGACAGCTATGCTAGGCCCCCTTGTCTGTAAGCATAAAGGAGTGTGGTTAATCATGTCGGGGATTAGTTGTCTCCCATGGGGTGAGTCTTAGGTTGGGCCAATCATTGGTTGGACATTCCCTCAATCTCCACTCTTTTTTGTCCCTGTGCATCTAGTAGGCAGAATAAATTTTGGGTCAAAGTTTAGTGTGTGGATTGTTGTTCCCCTCTCTCCACTAGGAGTCATGTCTAGTTAGAGGGTGGCCTCTACAGGCTCCATGACCCCTGTTACCAGACTGAAGCACCAACCAAGGACCATGCATGGACTAGACCTAGGCCTCCTACACAGATGTAGCCAATGGGCAGCTCGGTCCCCATGTAGGTCCCCAGTAAGGTGAATGGGAGGTGATTTTGACATAGACTCTGTTGCCTGCTTTTCAATCACTTTCCCCTGGTGGGGCTACCTTCCCAGGCCACATGGAAAGAGGATGTGCTCAGACCTGATGCAACTTGATATGATGGGGTGTGTGGGTGGAGTACTTTCATTCTCTGAAGATTGGGGGGGCAGGGGAAACAGGGAAGGAGCATGGAATCAGGAGGAGAGGAGGGAGAGGCCTACAGCTGTGATATAAAATAAATAAATAAATAAATAAATAAATATTAAAATAAAAAAGAAGCATTATGCAATGGATGGATATGGAAGCACATACATCTGTTTAAGATACTAGTATGTTCTTTAATATATAAAATATATTCTCACAAATTGGGTTGCTGATTCATATTATAGTTGTTTTAAGCTTTTGTTCACTATGTAATACCTATTGTTTTTCTTAATTGCTGTACCATTTCACATTCTCACCAACAGCCTAAACTGTTTACAATTTATCTAGATCCTTGCTTAAACTTATGATTTTCTTTAAACAAAAATGAATTAATATACAAGGTTTCATATATAAAAATGTCATGGCATTTAAAAACCAAATGTGTTTTAGGTAGATCTCCATCCTACTAATCTTCCCTACCCAATGCTACCCCTTCTCCCTCCTGCAGTCTCCTCTCCTTTCCAGTGTTCTGTGTTTTACTGTCTGAATGTTCTCACTCCTCAGCTTTGTCTGAAGTACTGAAGACTTCTCTTCTGCCTGACAAAGTTCATAAGGCTTTCCTAGGGCACTTTCTTTCCTTTTCTCCTTTACTTTCTTATTTGATTTTACTTTATACTTATTGAAGTTTTCATGTCCCAGACTTATGTTTGATTCTTTACATTTTTAAAATTTTTCTTTTCAGTGACTTTCTCACCTGTATGTTCATTCATTCACTGACTTTCTCAGTTTCCCTGAACCCACTGCTTTTTGCAAGTCATTCTTTTGATTTCTTTATCTGAAATCTATTAAACACCTTTGAACCATAAATGTTTTCAAGAAGAAAACATACCTAGAGGAATGACCAATGGGAGGCATTAGCTTTCCTGGGAACAATTTCTCAACTGTACAGGGAAGCCCACTAAACTTCATGGTTTAATTTTCATCACGAAGTCCTTCTATTTTGATAGCGTATTTGTATATAAATTACCTATCATTTCTTGACACCAACAACATAATCATTTCCTAGCAAATATTATTTAACAATTGACATAGAAAAATGAGAACCACTTCACACACAACTGGGAAGAATGGTGCCATTGAAAGTTGTCCCAGAGTAGACTTTTGATGGAGAGAATTCATGACAGAGAACTTTGCAAGCACAGCAAAAAGAACTAACAAGCAGCTTTTAAACAGGTGAGCAAGGTGCCGTATCACCGTAGCCTAGAGGTCTGTGTGTGGCCACACAGGTAAGGGATCTTCGGTATTTCATCATGCAGATATTATCCACTAACATCATTAACTGGACAAGAATGAACTTCGCCAAGTGTATCTATTTTCATATTTGCTGTGCATCTGACTGTTGGTATTTCTAGGAGAATTTGGCTAGTCACAAAAAGTTGCATTCATAATACAACTGTGGCAGATCATATTACTCAGGTCAATGGCAGAAAAATATCAAAACAAATTTAATGAACATTTCAGCAACATTAACTTTCTACTCTGATAAGTAAGCAAAATTCAACATAAAGCACAATGATAAGACTTCACAGTCATGGACCAATAAGGTTAAACATTGTGTCATATAAAGTAGGTTGCTTTTCACTAGTAAATCAAGTCAAGGTTTCCTCATTCAAAGCATATTTATTGGTTTAGCATGATGGATCATGGGTAAAAGCTACTTGCCACCAATTCCTGAGTTCTATTCCTGGGACCCATAAGATAAAGAGAACTGACTCCTGTAGGTTGTCTGACCTGTGTCTGCAAGTGCATTTGCATATGAGCATACACACACAGACACATACTTATACACTAAATAAATAAATGCAATAAAAATTTTAAATGAAAATAAAACCAAAGTATATTTCTTCCGTGTTTATCATGGATCAAATATGTTTTGACATGACAATTGAGCACCAGGAATACAAAAAAACCAAAAAAAAAAAAACAATAAAAGCTCCTTTTTTTTGAAGTTGTAATATTGTGGAGTAGTTAGGAAATAATGAGTATGACAGAAAAAAACAGTGAAAAGGTACAAAATTATGGGGACTGGCTTGGATAGAATCAATAAAAGATGTCTTCTATGATACTTCATCTAAAACATGGAGGCAGAGTGACCCAGAACTGCCCTTCACGCCTGACTGATCACAGCCTATGTCCAGCCACCCTTCCTTTCCTAAGTATCTAATGTTTGGCTCTATTAGATAAATCAAGTACTCTGTGCTGACAGGGCAGAAAGATGGACTTGTTGGCTTTCTGTCGGAGGACTGGAGGGTCGGTGGAGGGACTGTGATTTTGAAATTATCACCGGCAATGGTATGTTGGACCTGACTATTGATTTGTGAGGATGTTTGTTGAATTCTGAGGAAGGCAGAGGGTCGGTGGTTGGACAGTTGGGAAGCAGCCGTTGGAAAATATGTATGCCTTAGGGGTCTGCAGTCTTCCTGAATCAGCTTGAGACTGCCTCTCAACTCGCCGAGCTCTCTTCCATTATCATCAGTTAAAGCAGTTACAAATATAAAACTTGAAAATAGATTTACATTACAGTACAATCCTAATACTGGTGATTTAAATAACACTGTGGTTGAAAAATCTGTGACTATGAACTTGAAGATATCATAAATAATATGGCTCAAGGTGACATACTCTATAACAGCATCTTTACATGCTGTGACCACTTCATGCTACTTGCTCTTCCTTGCTTGCTCTCCATCAAAATCTTCATCTTTCCAAGCCTGGTGCCAGGCAGTTACAATGTAATATCTCATGTTTAAGAAGAAAATGTTCCTTTTTCTCAAGCTCTCCATTTTCAATAGCCCCACTTTGTTCTCTAACTCTCCAGAAGGCACTGAACTTTTTGCCCTGGCTTTCTTTTTCTTGAATTCTATAGAGCCAACCTGTTGACTCTACTGCTTCATTAACTTGGTCCCATGAAGGGCATCAAATATCTCAAGAGTGGTATTCAGCTCTCACCTTTTTAAGTCTAGCAATATATTAAAATTATGCACACTTTACATAGCAAATGTTTTCTATTTCAATTTACAAAATTCTGTGTTTAGGATGGATTTCTACAACACAAATGCAAACAAATTTAACCACAGCACAAAGTGATAGTGTATTTGACATATTGACATATCCTTTACTCTCCGAGTACATGTGTATTTCAGATTCAGATATTACCATGGACTTATCTGACTTCAGAAAGATATTTTATTCCTTATTAGTCAAAAGTAGAGCATCAGATTGGATGCTGTAATAAGCAGCAGTTTCATTACACTAGGGTGTTCCACATAGTTCTTTTTTGATTATTAATTTTTTTATTAATTATAGTTTATATACTTCGTATCCCAGCTGTAGCCTCTCCCTCATCCCCTCCCAATCTCACTCTCTTTCCTTAATCTTTTCCCATGCCCCTCCCCAAGTCCACTGATAGGGCAATGGGCAATGCCCCCCCTCATCCATCACTGATTTAAAACATGCCTAAAAGGCTTGTCTAAAACCAAGATCTTACGGAGGCATCTTTTAAATTGAGGTTCTCCCTTCTCAGCTGACTTTAGCTTGTGTTAATCTGGCGTAAAGCTAGCCAGAACACTAACTTTTTTTCACCACAAATAAAGCTGATGCCTAGGGCTGGAGAGGTGGCTAGGCAGGGAAGAACACATACAGCTCTTACAGAAGACTAGAGTTCAGTTCCCAGCAGCCATGTCAGGTGGCTATAAACCACCTGTAACTCCAATTCCAGGGAATCTCTTCTGTACTCCCCGAGCACCTAAACTCAAATGTGCCAAAACCAACATACACACATGCACACATAGATTTAAAGATGAAACTATAAATGTCTGAGGACATGGATGTGTTTAGACCTGCATACATGTATTAAACCATCATGCTACTCCTCAGATCTTCCTTCCTCTATATTCATTTAACTCTTCATGATGCGCTGTTCCCCTTCAACTTTTTATACCATCATGGTCTGTCTTCTTCCCTTGAACTTTTCCCCCAATGGCCCCTTAGTAATTCTCTGACTTATATGAATATTCCAAATGAAATATTCAACATCAGTGTTCATAAATATTAATAGCTGTCAAGAAAATGAAATTGATGGAGCTGGAAACACTCATTCTGAGTGAGGTAACACTGATCCGAAAAGACACATCTCATGTTTTCTAATATTTAGTTTTTTGGAAAGTCGTGTTTGTTTCTGCATGAGCTCTCTGGGCTACCCAGTTGCCAATTCCTGGCAGTCCAAGCTGTATAGGGCATGGGCTCCCACTCATGGTGTGGGCCTCAGGCTAAACCAGACCTTGGTTGGCTACCTCCAACAGTTCTGTGACACCATTGCCAGCATATCCTGCATCAGGGCAGATTGTAAGAATGGAGATCTGGCTCAGCAGTTAAGAGCACTCATCACTCCCAAAAAGGACCACAGGTACTGACCAAAATGCACATTTTGTGGCTCGCAAAATCTGTAACTCCAGTTCCAAGGAATCCATGCCTTTTAACCTCTGCATGCACCCAGGCTGCATGCATGCAGACAAAACACTC
>REGO01000589.1:113758-134297 GCA_010120015.1 Rhombomys opimus | reverse complement strand
TAGATTCAATAGTAATGAGAACAGGGACTGTCTCTGACATGAACTCAGTGGCTGGCTCTTTGATCACCTCCCCCTTGATGGGGGAGCAGCCTTATCACACTACAGAGGAAGACAATGCAGCCAGTCCTGATCCCTAGGCACGTCCTGGATGCTCTAAGAAAGCAAGTTGAGCAAGCCATGAAGAACAAGCCAGTAAGCAGCACCCGTTCATAGCCTCTGCATCTTCTGCGGCCTCCAGGTCCCTTCCCTGTTTAGTTCCTGTCCTGACTTCTTCCAATAACGAACAGTGATACGGGAGTGTAAGAAAGTAAGACCTTTCTTCCCCAAGTTGCCTTGGTTATGGTGTTTCAACACGGCAATAGAAACTCTAACCATGGTAGTCAATATTCCTTTTTTCTCACTCTTTATAATGTACAGTAAATTGTTATTATCTACATTCACCCTCCTATGCAACAGCGTGCTAGTCATTTTACACTTTATTCACATATATTGAAGCAGATAACTAGCTACAATTTGCATTTATATATAACTTTTTTTTGACAGAGCTTTGTTTCCTCATAATTGGAGCAGCGTTAGGATGATGATATTATAGCAATTACAACACAAAAGCTCCCCATAAAAACGAAGATTAAATGAATACTAAAACTCGGTTTTGGTGTATCATGAAATAGCTGAGATTATCCTGTTAACCAAGGCAGACCCTGACTAGTGTCACTTAGCCAGGAGGGGTTTGTATTCTCAGGCTCACTGAGCTGGAAGGTCTGTATGACCTTTCACACTGGGCTTCGGCTTGTTGTGAAATGCCACGCAAACCCCAGATTCTCCTGATGTTTGTTGACTGTGATTTGAACATTGGCCCACTCTAGCACTACCCAGTCACCCACAGTGATCAGCAGACTAAACAATAAAGTGTCGAATGTCATTAACATGAATAATAACTTCTGAATAAAGCAATATTGAATTTGTGGTTTGCTAACTTAACCAGACATTTGGAAATTACTCGTGGAGGCCAATTTACCATCAGTTCTGAACTCTGGATATAATTAATTATAAGCATGTTAAAGAAGTGAGTTTGATATGATGTTTATTTCTTACAAGATAACATGAAGCTTTCTGCTAGGGTTGGACAAACTCTCACACAGTTTTTACTTCCTGTTGTTCCTTCTGCTTTTGTAAATAAAATTTGTTAGAACATAGATGTTCATATTAATTTCCTTATTGTTTATGGTTCTATCTTCCCTACAAGAAAGCTGTGTAGTTACTACAGAAATAATCTTATCTGATAAATCTCAAATATTTATAGTCTTGCCCTTTATTGGAAAAGTTTGCCAACCCCACTTCAGTTTCTGTGATTAATCACACAGACAGATCTGGGAGTTATATATCATTCATTAACTGTCAATGTCTGCCATAGACAACATCCATGCTGCTTCTACTTTGGTCTTATAAAAAGTTATTTTTTAATTTAGTATTATTTATGTATTTATTTGTTACATTTTTTTCATTTTGTATCCTCACTGCAACCCCCTCCTTCGTCTCCTCCCAGTTCCACCTACCCTCCATCTTCTCCCTCTGTCCTTTCCCTAGTCACCTGATAGAGGAAGACCTCCTCCCCTTCTATCTGTCCCTAGCTTATCTCATCAAGTCTAGCTGCATCATCTTCCTCTGTGGCCTGGCAAGGCTGCACTCCTAGTGGGTGGTGATCAAAGAGCCTGCCACTGAGATATTATTCTCATTTATTATATGAGAGACAAGAGGGTTGAAAATTTAAATGTTACTCATAAAGACATTAGACCAGAACTTAGAACTTAGCCTCAGGTCTAACCCATGAGATTCCTACTCTTCTTTTTCAATTCACATCTTTCCCAATAAATCCACAGATTTCCTCTCCCAGGCAGCTCTTGATTTGAAGCTATTGCAAAAAGCATCAATGAAACAAGTTAAGGGTTATAACTACGTGGATGTAAAGCTGAGCTAAATGCATAGCTTTACACATTGCACTTCTGTTGAAGTCTATATTTTATCTGGGTACTCAGACCTCCCCTGGCATAGTTCACTTTTAACATTTTGTGGAGCCTCTGCGTGTTACAATACTTGCTCATTAATTAATGAGTGGTTTCCGGCAAACTACATATATGATTGAGCATTTCTTCTTCATGTTTAAATAAGAAATGGAAGCTGTGGGACATAAGGCTGTCACTAGAACATGTGTGCTCACCTTTGTCTGACCACTTTTACCCTTAAGTGTTCTGAAGTAAGGTAAGTCTTATGGAAAGTGGATAGGCATAGCAGTATGATGTGGCTTTTGACAGAGGATTTTCTTGTCATCAGAGATCCATACAGTGATCAATATGATCCAGAAAAACTGGTCACAAAGACACAGTGACAAGGTGGCCCCCTGTGACAGAGCTGTTGTTTCTCTCTTGAAACACGAATGCCATGACCATCCTTCAAGTAATTTCCTAATCCTGCTAGGAACCATTAAGCAAGTGTCTACACATGATCTTTCAGTTCCAGTCAAGAAAAGGGATGCTGATAAAGCAGGTGGGCTTTTGCTTGTTTGTTTATTTATTTGATTTTTGTTGTTGTTGTTGTTTTCTGTATGTCAAATCTCACCATGAAGGATTTGATAGAGTTCCAAGAATACACATCAAGTTAACTAACAGGCCATCCTGTCCAAGAAACTGAGTTTCGAACACTAGATGATTTATTCCTCAGTGCAGAAGAGTACAGAAAGCAAAAGCATGTTATTACACTGTCACTAAACAGTGGAATTTCAAAGGAAAAATATCTTAAAATATATATAGTCCAAATCTTTAATTTTGTTGATTATTAGGCCAAGGACTCCTTCCTAAAGTAGGATAAAATAGGGTGGCTGACTTGGCCTACCACCTGCCATTCCAGGATTCGCCTGGCCCTACTGAAAAGTACCCCAGATATCCCTGAGAAGACATCAGGATACGCTGTAGATCTCTGGATCCTCTAAGGACTCTAACTTTACAGGCTTCACATCCTGCATGTTAAGAGCATATCATGGTTTACAACAGATACTTAAGCTTATCAATAACAAAATGGCATTGAACGAGCTGCAATCATCATGTCATTGAAGGCATGTGATTCAGAATGCGAACAATCTTTGTTCTTACTCCCTTAATAACCTTAGTATTGATTACAAAAGGAAATTAAATTGTGGAATGTTAACATTTAAATAATTTAATAAAATATTAAAAATGTAATCATGAATTAAATATCACATAAATCAAACATTATATTATGAATTTTTTTTCTACTAGTGATAATGTCAATTCCAGGAAGTATTTTTTTCTTCCTATTGAAAAGAATTGTGCAAACAAGATTTATGCATGAAAACTCTCTAATTCTTTGTTCTTTCATCTTTCTTCTCTCGTCCCTCCACCACAAGCAATTTGCCTGTCCCTGCCCCTGGCCCCCTTTGTATCGCCACCCTGGCTGGAACTGTTGCTTCTGGAGCGTGAAAAGGAGAGGCTGAGATCAAGGGGGTTCTGAAACTATCGAGTTTCTGTGCTGTAGTGGAAAGAGTGGCACAAGTTCAAACACTCAATGATACATTCAGGATTACATCGGCAGAACTCAGGGGCCTATTTTTACTAATGAAAAGCACAGGCCTCTTAAGTATGTATTTCCTCATTTGGTTTCGTTCTTTACAGCAAGTTCAATTCTTCTCCCCCAAGTCTCTAAATATGCACAGTGCTTCTAGCCAAACTTTACACCCCTTGCCCTTATTCCTTCGATAAATTAAGCCATTGCGGATACTTCCGTGCTCATTTAATCATTTATATGTCCTTATGGTATTGTGTTTGATCGCGGAAAATATTGTCTGTGTATTATTCTGGTTACTTTAGCAAAATGAACTCCTCTTAATAGTATTCTATTTCACACACTGTGTGAGACTAAAAGGCTTGCAGACAACCCCCCCTCTGGGCTCCCTGAGTCATCTTGTCTGGCATTTCAAAATACATTCCAAGGCAAGACGGAGACTAACCACAACAGTAGCAGAGACAATTTTTGAGAGGAATGCTTTTATTTAAGAGAAAAGGGAGAAAAAAAGAAATGCAGATAGGGAGAGGCAAATCAGCCATGTCAGGGTAAAAAAATATGGAATGCTGGTTCCTCTTTGTCATATTCTTGTATGATTCTTCGATAACTCAGTGTGGAGTAGGGGAAGAGAATACTACAGCAACTTGAAGAAAAGGAAGTACAGATAGATCTTGATATAGATCTGTCTTGTTACAATGGAGATCTGTTTTAGAGCAGGCCAAGGAGACTTTGACTTTGACTTTGTGGCCCAATAGAAGACAGTGTGTGAGTTTCCAGGTATGAGTCTTAGATAGTGAAAAAAAAATCTATGTAAGGTTTTCCTGTTGTGTTAGTGTATCTTCTTTTCTAAGTCCACCTTCATATATGGTTAGTAGTTTCAGGTTTTCTACTTGAAAGAACACACACAAAAGCTCAGAATGAGTCCCACATCGGCAACCTTGAAGGTCACGTCACTTTGAACTCTAAAGAGTGGAGTTCAGAAGAAGGGGTAGCGTCATGCGTTGATTTCATTGCCTTACATGGTAGCAGCTCCGGGGCACTCAGTCGTATTAATAGAATGTCGTTATTTTGGAATAGTTTCCCAAACATAAGAAATCTAGGGTCTGAAGGACTCAGCAGCAGTTGAAAGTACTCACATAGATAGTCAGAACAGAAGTGAAGATGCTGCATGCCAAATTATAAACTGTATTTAATAATCTTATATAGCCATGTGCTGCAGCTGCATTACTGTCCATCAGTGACATATGGCATTTAGGATGATATTCCCATAACACAATAGTAGAACTGAAAACCACCATTGCCTAGGGCCAAAAGCCGTCATAGCCACTCATTACCTTTGTAGCTGTCATCATATGATATAGAATACTGTACTGCCAGGAACAGAAAAGTGTAGCAGTGCAATTATGCACTGTACCCAGTACTTGGTGATGACTGACTCTTACTAGTTTATGTTTTTCTATAGTGTAATTTCCTTGTTATTTTAAAAGAGATTCCTGGTTACTTTCAAGGAGGCTTAACTGTGGAACAATATGCTGTATTACACTGGCAGCATTGTGAGACTCTTCAGGCTTACCATGCCTCTAGGCATTTTCTACCATAAGAACTAAATAGAATCGATAGCGCATAAGCATTAATTTTTGGAACATACATGCCTACTGCAAGCTGAATGTGAGATTTAAAGTCTCAAGTGCCTTGACAGGTTTCTTAGTGACAAATGTGTGGACAACAGAGTGTCTTAAGTTAGAGTTAGGAGTATTATTTCTGTAGTGAAACATCATGAGCAGAAGTGACTTGGGGAAGAAAGGGTTTACTTGGCCTAAATATCCTAAATCACAGGTGTGCTGGATAGTTTTATGTCAACTTGACACAAGCTAAAGTCATCTGAGAGGAGAGAACCTCAGATGAAAAAAATGCCTTCATAAGATCCCTTCTTAAGATTTTCCTGTCCTGTTTGAGTTCCTGTCCTGGTTTCCTAGGATGATGAACAGTGCAATAAAAGTGTAAGCCAAATAGATGTTCCCCTGACTCTCAAGTTGCTTTGGTCATGGGGCTTCACCACAGTAATAGAAACCCTAAGACAAGAGTAGACTGAGAAAAGTCAAGGCAGAAATTCAAACTGGGCAGGAACCAGAAAGTAGGGACTAATACAGAGGTCATAGGAAATTGAGCTTACTCCTCATGGCTTGCTCAGCTGGCTTTCTTATAGAACTCAGAACCACCTCCCAGGGATGTCACCACCTGTAATGGGCTGGACCGTCCCTGAGCAATCACAAATTAAGAAAATATCTTATAGGCCTGCCTACAATGTATTATAAAAGCATTTTCTCCATTGAGGTTCCATCCTCTCATATGAGTTTAGCTTGTTTGAACTTGACATAAAACTAGCCAACCCAGAGATCATAGCACAAATTCTCCTCTTGAAACTGCATTGGCCAGCCTCTCCTTAATCTCAGCCACTGTAACACAAGTATGAGATGTATCATTTAGTGATGGTGATACCTTCTGATAAATGCATCATTAGGTGATTTTGCATGTGATGTATGATCATCATAGAATAAACATACATGAACCTGGATGTATGGCCTACTACATGTCTAGTGCTTATGAAATACACACACACACACACACACACACACACACTATAGCCAGTTGTTCTTGGTTCATGATAAATAAGAAAACATAAGAATAAGTCAAACACTAGAAATAATGATGTTTTTAAAAGCCTAGGTACACACAAAATATAGATTGCTGTTATTAACCTTGTTTAAATGGATTCTCAACATTGCAGCATTCAGTCACTCAGCACAGAAACCATCATTACCACTGGCTGTTCTGATTCCTATATAAAGTCAGGAAAGCTCTTGACCAGGAAGGATAAGCCAGGAATGTCAAGGTGAAGTCATTTGGTAGGGTGATTGACAAGTTACTAGCACTTTGGCAGTCGCTTAGGGCAGGAAGGAGACCCATGTTTGTTAGCATCTACTATGTGGCTGCAGCATTAGGCCATCAGTTTTGTCATTCCAGTCAACCCTCATAACATTTACGGTGCTTAGGGACAATTATCTACACTTCACAAATGAAACAGCAAATACTGTTAATTTGTTGAAATAGCAGTGCTAGCAAATACCCAAGTTGCCTACTCCTGTTCCAAAGCTCACACTCTGCATCACTGCAGTTCGTGCTCACATTAGTTTCTTCACAGATGACTCATCTTCTGTCAGTTTTTCCTCTAAGGGATTCCCTGAGGAACAATGAGTTGTGAAAATAAGTATCCATTAGGAAAAAAAAAGGCCAGAAGTTTTAAGACCTTGAATAATTCGTTTTTCTGGACTACCCTCCCTCCCCAGTTGGTTGCGAATGTTTTTTATTTTTTATTTATTTATTTATTGTCTGTAGAATATGAAGAACACATGGCATGGCCCAACACAGAGAATAAAGGGACAAAGCCTTTATCTCAGATAAAGCCGAGTAGACAGACTCATGTTGGCTCTCCAGTCTCATTGGACAACCGGTGACTATATTTTCACCTAGGATACCCAAGCCCATTGAGCCTACAATTCAGACAATGGCTTTTTAAATGACTGGTCCATCATGGTCTCTGTCAATTTTGTCATTTTCTTAGTAAAAATCCTAATAGTTTTTCACTCAGATTCCTGGTGTTGCCTCCTGATGGGGCTTGTTTTGTATATTCTTTTTGCTCCAGATTTATTCTCCTTATTGTAGTGAAAGTTTTCTTTTTCTAAAATGTAATTTTATAATTCACTTTCTTGCTATAACTGCTTCAGGGTTAATCTGATGCACTTTATATATCTATAAAGCACTTCATGAGTAGCCACATGTTCATTATCCTCCAGCCTGGATGGAGGAGAGAAACAGAGGAAGCCGAGGTTAATTTTGGTAAACAGAGGACCAAAGCAAGTTAAAGTAATTAATACATTTTTCTTGGCAGTCTTAAAATCTTGACAATGATTCTTCTTCTTGATTATATATATGATCTTCTGATAAAGGTGGAATATGTGAGGTCTAAGATTGAAACAAAATCCACATAAATAGAAGAATTATTTCTTTCATGATAGAATGTCAGGGAATGAACATGGACCCCATTAACAGATATGAGAGTGACATTAACAATAGAAAAGAAAAAAAATATCAAGTTACAGGGGTCATGGAGCACAGGCAAAAGAGTTTGAGTTTCTTATCTTATATAGAGTAGTCATGCTGAGCATCACTGAGAAGGTGATGTGTCAACAGAGTCCTAGAGAAATCGAGAAGCAGACATTCATACTGATATTTGCGAAGGAATGGAACTGTTCTTCTTCAGTGGAACAGTGCATGAAAAGCAGTTTCAGGCTAAGAACCCACAAAGAGCAGAAATGAAGTAACTGCTTCTGCAGCAGATACACAGAGGAACGAATACCAGGAGGTAATGTCAGAGCAGCAGTGTGATGGAGACCATGACTCTTAGGATCACATTAAGAATTTTGGAGGAAATCTTGAAAAATTTTTGAACGGATGATGTAGTATCTCTGGACTTCTTCTTTCATATTCTCTTTCTTTAAAATACCAGTTACTTGAAATTCCTAATTCTTCCCTTCCCTATGAAAGCCTCTGGATTCCAGTCCCTAGTCCTCAGACACCCGGTCACTTTACACTTGGTGATCTTGTGATTGCTGGCCACTCTGCTAGAAGCTCTTCAGTCATTATAGATAGAGTGGAAGCATCTATTCTTTCTCCAGAAGGCGTAAGTAGATATCCTTACAAAGATCACCCATGGCATGCATCTTCTAGTCAAGATTCTTTGGAATATAAATGACAGAAAACCATTTTAATATTTTTTTAACAGCATAAGAACACGAAATGCTTACTCATGAGACACTAAAGCTTTGCAGTATTGTCATCATGTGAGCCTCTCAGGAATGTTCACAAAGACACAAACTACCATGTTCCATAGACCATTTACCGTGTTAATTTTCCTTCTTGTTGTGTATATCATTATCATGTCTGTTAAAGAGACTTATGTTTATTTGTTGACATTCTTTCACTAGAGAAATAACTTGTTTCTTTGGGTAGACTATTCTTCCCTTTCCATTCTTCTGGTTCACTATAATCAGCATGCTGAGTTTCACCCTTCAGATCCCTCTCATCACTGCAAAAACAACTGCCATCAATCATCCAAGCGAAGCAGAATCTAAAGAAGTGGTACAAGGAAGAGGTTCTAGGAACTTTTCCTTTGTAGGATCCTTCCCATTGCCAAAGAGGAATGTCTTTCCTAGACATCTGTTAGAAGCCTCTTTGTGTAAAGAGAGCAGGAATAGCTTACGTTTATTATAAATGCCTGTTTGTTTAAAGCTCACAAGCGTCTATCTCAACACCTGGCACAGAATGCAACGCATGATATTTGCTGCAAAAAACTAACTCTTAGTAGATTTTATTCTATTTTTGAAATAGAATGTGACTCTGATAGTTGGGAGTTTCATGAAGCGCCACACACTTTTCAGAAAGAAAACCATTTCTGACTAGAAATAAGCAAAAGAATTTCTGAGCCATGTTGTGATCAAGCCTCTGTCAGAAACTAGTATGATAATAATCCAGACTCTTACTTTAGAGTTTCCAAATATAAAAATCACAAATCCCAGAAAAGGTTGAAATTAAGTTCACATTATTAAAAACCGTGGAATTTGAACATGCTTTGAATATTTCCTACACCCTGGTTTTGGATCATTAATAATGATCTTTTCTTAAAAAAGAAAGAAAGAAAGAAAGAAAGCTTTCTGGATTTTATTGAACTGAGAGGAAGAATCAGTATTTTTCCAAGGATAATAGGTTATACAATCTCAAACCGATGTGTGTATGTGTGTGTGTGTGTGTGTGTGTGTGTTTCTGTCTGTGTAAAACAATAAAGAGAAATTGTGTATTTAGAGAAATGAGGGTGAAGCATAGGAAACTATAGGTGATAGGTTGGTGGAAATTAGGTAAATACAGTACTTATGTATGAAGTTCTCAGAAAATATTAAATTTAAAAAATCACAAAGAAGCATAAAAATGTAAAGACACAGAAAATGCAGGAGCTGGATTGATGGCTCAGCATTTAAAATGCTTGCAGCTCAATTGTGAGGAGTGGAGTTTAGATTTCAGCACCCACGTCAGAAAGCTGGTGAGTGCAATTAATTCCTGCTCCACGGGATCCAATACTCTCTTCTAATCTTCACAGGCATCTGCACACACAGAGGTTCATGCTTCCACAGATACACAGAAAGAAGCATGCACAGACACACACAGCTACGCACATGTAATGAAATAAAACAAATCTTTGAAATATTAAAAAAACAAAAAACAGCGGTGTGGTAATCTTCAGAGTAACTGCCAATAATTCATAAAGCAACTTCGACCAATTGTCTTTTCACACATTTTACACTTTTTGACATAAGTGTAAAATATAAACAGTTTATCTAAACAAACTTATAAATGTTCAAAAGTGTTGTAAGTTGTGAATCCCACCTAAAGCTGAGCATGGAAAAGTCTCTTGTTCTCTGCACCCTGACCAGTCGGAGGTCTGTGTGTTAGTGACTGAGGGAAGAAGCTTCCGTCTCTGATGAGGGTTGATTGGCCCACTGATCTGTGATTATACTAGTATGTTTCTCCCCAGCCACGACTTCAAGAACTCCGCCAATGCAGGTGAAGTGTCGATCTGCATACCAACCAGGTTTTTCTATGTTCTATGAAGTATGTGTTTGGTAACCTCAGCAATAGGGTCTTACAAACATGTTATATAGGGTAATTAATAACACTGGTAACAGCCTGTAATTATTAGGGAGTCTATGAGACCCATTTGGAAAACTCAAAAAAAAATAGGTAATCCATTTCTGGTTTATTTGGTAGGCTATGGGCTATTTTTCCCCAATTATATAATAATTTCATCTAGGTACCTATCATATCTAAATACCTTCATCATATACTATTTCAGGAGTCTTCTACACATGAGTTTGTTTCCATATGGGTTTTCAAAAGGCTGTTAGTATAAATTATCTCTCCCTGTATTCCTTCATTTCTCTTGCCCCTCTGCACTTAGTCCTCATGTTATGAGTTCACTTTTATCCCTCTATAAAATTGCATTCTGTTTCTCCTTTTTGGGAGATCCCCCTGCCCCTTACTAGCGACCAAGAATTTGTGGGTATTTCAAATGAAATACATATATTTAAAAAAACATGAAGGATAACACCCATATAGAAGAGAAACATTCAATATCTGTCTTTCTGTGTCTGAATTACTTTAGTCAGTATCACTAACTCCTTTCACTTACCTATGAATTTCATAGTTGCATTTTTCTTAAAACTGAATAGTATTTTATCGTTTAAATGTCCCATATTCATTATCCTTTAATCCACTGATGGACATCTAAACTATTTGCTTTCTGGGTATTATAAACAGAACAGCAATGAACATGGATGAGCAACTATCTCTGCAAAGAGAATATGTAGAGTCCTTTGGGTATGTGACCAAGAGTGAAATGTATCTATTTTCATCTTTTTTTTTTTTTGGTGGTGGAGGGGATCTCCACATTGCTTTCCATTGTGATGATAGCTTTTACACCCTCACCAGCAATAAATAAATTTTGTACATTCCTCAAATACTCAATAGCATCTATTGTCATTTATAAAAATTAATATTGGCTATTGTGACTAAGGTTGGATGATATCTCAAAGTAGTTATAGTTTGAATTTCCTTGATGGCTAACATATTTTATATTTTTCTTTTATTTAAAATAGATTTTTTCCATATAATATTTTCTGATTATGGTTTCCTTTTTCTCAACAACTCCCAGATCCTACTCTCCACTCCCCGCTCAAATGTCTATGCTTTTTCTCTCTTGTTAGAAAGAAGCACTTCAAGAGTAACAAACAACAAAAACAAACAAACAACTGGAATAGGAAAAAAACAAACAGAAGAAAAAGACACAAAGAAAAAGCACAAGAAACACATACAGACATGAAACACACATGTTAATATATGCAGAAATTTCATAACAACACAAAACAAGATATCATACATGCAAAGGACCTGTAATGTAATTTTTAAAAATGCCTGGAGAAAGCAATATGTAATATGAACCTCTAAAAAATCTCATTAAGTTCATTTTGCGTTGGGCTTCTACTGTTGAACAGAGGGTCTACTCCGAAGAGTGCTTTGTAATCCCAGTGAGATTCTTTTGGAGAAAACTAATTTTTCATTTACTACCAGTTACCAATTGAAGGCGGGACTTCCTGGTAGGAAATTACCAGTTCCAGGATCAGAGGTGTGGCCTTGTGTCCAAGTGTACTTTCAGCACTGAGACTGCATCTGGTCCAGACCTGTACAGGTCAGAGCATGCAGCTACAGTCCCTGAGTTTATAATGTGTTGTATTTAGAAGGCCTTGTTTCCTTGGTGCTTGGTGTCCTCCATATCCTCTGGCTTTTTTCTTTTATTAAGAACAGATTCTTGGAGTCCCTTTTGTATACAAGGTGCCTGAGCCCTGTTTTCCATCATCTGTATTGAAGATGTTGTACCTGTCGTAGCCAGCCAAGCCCTCCAAGACCAAGAACTCTGTGTCTTCTTTGCTGTGGCTATCTCCTAGGTCTTCTTTGACTTGGATATGAGTGGGAGAAGTTGGCTGAGTTGTTTAGAGTCATTTGCAGATATTGTTCCCAAAAGGGAAGAAAAATTTCATGCATTGTGTACAGGGTCCACAACTGAGAAACCTCTCCAGTTTAAAGGATGCCCTTTCTACCAATTTACTAAAAAAAAAAAATCATGATTCAGGGTGGATAATCATCAAATCAGAATGGGACAAATGGAGAAAGCATGGTGAAATTTTTGAAGATGAAAATTTTCATTGTAAGCATGATTAGGAGTTGCTGCTGTAAGACCTGGGGTCTCACAGCTCAGGAGTTCAAGATCGCACCTTTCCCAGAAACTCCCCCAGACAAAGACTCGTTGCAAAAGCAAGAGGTTTATTAACCATTGCACAATGGGGTCACCCCTGCCGGTCAGCAAAGAGTGGCACCGGGAGACAAAGGCCTTTAGGTTTTTAAAAGAAAAATTGCGGGAGATTTGAAGTTGCAGTTTTGGTAATTTAGGATTGGATGAGGAAGCTATAAAGTAAGATAATTGGTTAGTCTTAGGTGCTCAAGCTTGGCCAGTCCTGCCAAGTGTGGATGCAGCTGCAATTTAAGGTGGGGGTGGTTAGCTCATCCTTGAAGATTAGGGGCTGCGGACTTTTGGCTGGAGGTCAAAAGCTATTCAGAAAAAGTCTGGGTTTGTTGCTAAGAAACGCTATCTCAAAGACAAGGCTCTGGTCCTTCTTTTTGCTGAGTGAAGGTCATTGCTTGCTTGCCTTTTTTTATATCTGTCCTCACAGATAGGGTCACATTCCTCCATTCTCTGGAAAGGTACTAAGAGGCTTTAGCTTAACCTGGACCTAAAACTTAAAACTATAGGCTTTAGAAGACATACAGGTTACAAAGTTAGTCTAACCCTTTCACTGCTGAGCATGGTAAATGCGGGCCCCAATAGAGATGGCTCTTAGTTCTTTGTCACAACAGTTCCAACACCTTATTTGGATGGGAAATATGTGGTATTTAGTCAAATAATTAAAGGACTAGATGTGAATATGGATAATGTCTTATATGGACGTTGTAGCTGTCAATAAAGAGCTGACTGACCAATCAGCTGAGCAGAAGGACTAGAAGTATATGGTGGGACTCCCTGGTAGAGAGAAAGGAACTCTGGGAAGGAAAGAGAGAAAAGGTTTTCCTCCAGGAGACCTGGATGAGGCCGGGTGTGTTTGTGGCTGCTGAGAGGATGGCTGATGAAGATGGCTCTAGTGAATCATCCAGATTTTTCTGAGATGCAAATATAGATTTTAAAAATGTACATAAAATTTTACTAATAAGTGAAGACTTAAAAACTATTGGAAATAATTGCTTTCTGTCTCATTACTGGGAAATGTCTATTAAAATACATGCAAAGGCTGAGAAATTGTAACCTATAAGCTGTAAGCTCTGTAATGAATATTGGTGCTTGTGAATTGAAAATGGCTAATTAACAGGGAGCAACTGACAGTTGTTTGGAGGCTCTTAAAATGGACTCATCAAATACCAACTCACTATACTACAAAGTACAAGGATGGCAAGGATATAAAAAATATCCTTTGTCTGCTCAGGAAGACGTGAGAGATAGCACCAGGAGATACGGCTCACCAGGCATAACTGTTAAAGTCAAATGACAAAGGCAAAGAAAGGCAAAGAGAAAGCAAACCTCTCTGGGTCTATGCATTGTAGCTTGGTTATAATTTATTAAATGGCTAATATCCACTTATAGGGAATACATGCTATATTAGTCTTTCTATGTTTGGGTTACCTCACTCAGGATGCCTTTTTTCTAATTCAGTCCACTTGCCTAGAAATTTTATGCTAGCTAACATCAAAAACACAAGTGACAGCTCATTCTGGTAAGGATGTGGAGCAAGGGGAACACTCCTCCATTGTTGTGGCAGTACAAGCTTGTAAGCTCCTATGACAATCAATATGGTGGCTACTCAGAAAAGTTGTAATTGAACTACTTCAAGACCCAGCAATACCACTTTGCAGTGACCCAAAGGACACTCCATTTTACCACCAAACATTTTCTCAATCACGTTCGTTGTGGTTTTATTCCTAATGGCCAGAACCTGGAAACAACCTGGATGTCACTCAACAGAAAAATGGATGAAGAAAATGTACATTTACACAATACTCAACTGTTTAAAAAAATGATGGCTAGCATTTTTAAGTGTTTTTCAACCACTTCTGACTTATCTTTTAAGAACTTTCTGTTACGTTCTATGTCTCATTTTCTAATTGGGTTATTTTCTTGATGTTTGTTTGTTCACTTTTTTGTATATTCGATAGACTAATCATCTGTAATATGTATAATTACAAAAATATTTACCATTCTGCAGGCTGTCTCTTTACTTTGTTGATGGTAGCTTTTGCTGATCATTAGCCTTTCAGTTTTATGAGTTTCCACTTATTGCTGGTGTTACTGTCTGTGCTAGCAAGGTCTTATTCAGAAAGTCTTTGTGCCACTGAGTTCAAGTGGATTTCCTACTTTCTCTTCTGTTGGATTCAGCATCTATTACCCCACATCAAGTTTCTCAATCCATTTGAAGTTGAGTTCTTTGCAGACTAAGAGATAAAGATCGTTTCAGTTTTCTACATGCAGACATCCAATTTGCTTGGCAACATTTGAAGATGCTTTTCCCCCCATTGTATGTTTTCCTCTGTATTTGTTATCTTCTTTGTAAAAGTAAACAAACAAAAACAATGGTCTCTAAAAGTGTGTAAACTTCTTTTTTTAGGATTTTGAACTTTATTTTATTAACCAATATGTCTGTTTTATGCCAGTGCCATGTGGAGTGGATTTTATCACTATAGCTAAATGATCTCCCTGAAATCTGGAATGGTAATTTCTTAGTCATTGTTCTCTTGTCTCTGGATTGTGTTGCCTATCCAGGGTTTTTTTTTCAATTTCTGTGAAAATTTGAGTTGGAATTTTGAGTTGTGTTGGAACACTGAAACTGTAGATTGTTCTAGTTAGGGCAGCCATTTCCACAATCTTAATTCTGCCAACCCATAAACATAAGAACTCTTTCTATCTTCTGATGTTCTCTCTAATTTCTCAGTGTCTTACAGTCTTTATTATATGTCTTGACTTCCTTAGTTAGAATTATTCCAAGAGAAAGATATTGTTTCTATGATTTATTTCCCAGTATATCTATTTGTATATAGAAAGGCTACTTTTTTATTTTATAATTTTATATTCTGTTGTGTTGCTAAATGTATTCATCAGATTTAGAAATTCCCAGGTAGATTATGGGTTTTTAATGTTTAAAACCACAATTGTAAATAAGGATACTTTGAATTCTCCTTTCCTGATTATGTTTTATTTATCCCCTTTGGTTGTCTTATTATTTTTGCTAAGACATAAAGTACTATATTGAACAGGTATGAAAAGTGTGGACATCCTGTCTTGTTTCTGTTTATAGAGGAAATGCTTTAAGTTATCTCCATATAGAATGATTTTGGCTGTGGGATTATTGTAAATTGCCTGTATTATGTTCAGATAACCTCCTTATATTTCTAATTTTATTGTGCTTTTATCATGAAAGGATGTTGAATTTTGTCTGAAGCCTTTTCTGCATCTAAGGAGATGACTGTGGTTTCTATCCTTTAGCCTATGTGGTGAATTATTTTTATTGGTTTACATATGGTGAATCATCTCTACATCTCTGAGATAAAGGCAAATTGATCATTAGACCAGAGATATGTATACATATAAATCAAAATATTATTTTAACTATTCATGACCAAGGAGTAAATATTAGCCTATTTTTAGGCTTAACTTAGTCCTATATTGCCTGTTACTATAAAACTTATCAAAATTGCCAGTGTATTTTATGATTACTGAATGCAAATTGTAAATTTGAGATGTAATTTTATCTTATATTTGAATTTTTGTTTAACTAGTTTATAGATCTATAAATAATTATTTTTAGCATAAAATAAGATTCAAATATATTTTTGTTTATAGTTTTATGGATTATAGAAAGGTAAGTTAGATGTAAACATATATCCTTGCATACAAAGTCATGTAATAGATACATGATCTGTAAATATTTTTCACATCAATGACTAAATAGAGACAGACACACTTGTATGACAGAGCCACTTTGTTTTTTTAAACTTCTGAGTTATAGTCCAATAAAAAGTTCAGTACTCTATTGGAGTTTATTTATAATGGCTTATGAAATAGCTATTTGATTAAATTTGTCCTCAAATTGTTGGAAAATTGGAAGTTACTGGCATGTCAAAATTGTCCCATAGCAGAGGTACTCCTTAGCATTCTGTGAATAAAAGTACTAACATGATTTAATCATTAACTTATGACTACTCTTTACTTAGAGGAACTGAATTTTATCTAATTGCAAAATACACTCATAAATATTTTGGGAAATATAACTCCTAATAATATCAGAATTTTTGTCAAAGTTTTATTTTTATATTTTCTGAATAAACGCTGATTACTTCCTTTTACATTTTATTTGTGTATGTGTGTGTGTGAGAGAGAAAAACAGAGAGAGAGAGATGTGGAGGTCAGAAGACAACTAGTAGAATTTGATTCTCTTCTTAACTCAGCTCATTAAGCTTTGTGGCAAGAACTTGTACCTTTTTGTGATATGTCACTGTACCCTGATGATTTTATTTACTATTTCATATATCTCACACCAAATTGCTGGAGGGGGGAGGTGTTCTGATGCTGGCCCTCAAGGTCTGGTTACTCCCTGAATATACCTGTCCTCCTTGTTGTGTAAACCTGCATAAGACATACCTGATTGGTTGATTAAACAGCCTGTACTTGGGCAGGACAGAGAGGGTAGGTGTGGTTAAGTTTCGCAGGGTTTAGAGGACAAAAGAATCATGGGGGACAGATAGAAAGAGAGGAAGAAGGAGGACACTATGATGAGTTCCTGTGGAGTAGAAACCATATGGGCTGGGAAGAAGGACTCCAATAATGGCACGAAAAGGCCCAGATTAAGAATACAAGCAAGTATCTTGGAATTATGGATGGAAGATAGCCCAGATAGGACTGATTAAGGCCGATGACATTAGATGTAGGCTGGGAGATAGATGGGGAGGTTATTGAGACAGTGTAGGTAGAAATACCTACCAGATCCAAGGTAATAAGGCCATATTAAAATCTAACAAGTGTCTGTGTTTTATTTGATTGATAGCAGGTTACATAATACTGCCATGATAATCAAAGGACAAATAGTAAACAGTATATAGCCCAACCCTCATTTTTATTTGCTACATCACCAAATCTATCTTAATTCTGAGTTTGGAATTATAAAACAGCTAAGAAACCTTGTGAGAGCAAACAGATGGGAGTGGTAAAACTGTGTGCCTTGTCCAGAATCTGTGATCTAGATGGAACTGGGAGCTACTGCTCTACTCTTTCCTTGCCTTGCCTACATGTGACCCTCTCTCTAGAAGATTGCATTCTTTCAAGGTGATCTGAGGATACAGTCAGTGAGGACGAGAAAAAAATGTTTCAGTCCTTTAGGAATTCTGAACATTTATACAAATGACACAATACTAAATGACTAAAATCAAATTTGTCCCTAAAGAAATATGTAGAGGTAAACAAGATGCCCTTCCTAAGCATTAATTAATATTTTTAACTCTCTCTGTATTTGTAGCCAAAAGGTTTTGACATCCTCCAGTCCCTCCTTCCTCTACTTTGTGCGGTGTGTTTCAGAAAGTGGCAAATGTGTGGAGCAACTTTCTTTTCTGAAGTGGAAAATGAGCATTTGGGGAAGGGAGTAAAGCAGAGCCAGAGGGATGCTTGAACATAGAGGTTTTGGTGGGCTATTCATGGAAATAACCTAGAACCCTGACAATGCAGCCACTTCTGATGAGAACTGATAGACTAAGATCAGAAAGAAGGAGAGGAAGACCTCCCCTATCAGTGGACTTGGGGAGGGGCATGCATGCAGAGAGGGGGTGGAGGGTGGGACTGGGAGGGGAGGAAGGAGGGGCTTATGGGGGGAAACAAAATAAATAAAGCATAATTAATAAAAGTTAAATAAAAATAAATAAATAAATAAAATGAAGTAACTAAACCAGAAAAAAAAGAAGTCTAGTATTATTCTGATACCCAAACAACATTAACAGAAAATGATAAAACAATCTACCTGATAAACTTAGACACAAAAATTCTTAATAGAATACCTGCAGTCTAAACACAAGTGCTTATAAAAAAGTTTATTTATAATAACCACATTGGCTTCATTCTAGAGAATCAAGGGTGATTCAAAATTTTAAATCAAAATATAATTTATCATATAAATGTACTCAAGGGAAAAATCATATGACTATTTCAATGCTTGAAGTAAAGGATTTGGTGAAATTCATTATTGCATCAAGATAAAAGCCTTGAAGAGACTAGAAATAAAAGCAATTTTCTAATAAAGGCAATATGTAATAAACCTAAAATTAATGCCATGCTGAGTGGGGAGAATATCAGAGCTTACTTACTGAGACTCGAAGCAAGACAAGGATGTCCAATCTTTCCACCTCTGCTTGGTATAGTGCTTGGTCTTATCCAGAAAAATAGGACAAGATGAGGAAATAAAATAGATACAAAGAGAAAACAAAACAAAAAATCTGTCCCAACTTGAAGATGATGAAATTCTATACATAAAAGAATCTAAAGACTTTAATAGAAAACTCCCGCAATTAACACCTACATTCACCTAAGTGACATGATACAAAATTAACATACTAGCATCTGTAAACTTCCTATATACCAATGACAAATATACTGAGAAGGAAATTGGGGAAGCAACATCATTTGCAATAGCTAAAAACAATGACACAATAGCAACAAAATCCTTGAAATAAACCTAAATAACAAAGTGAAAAAGTCAATAGTGAAAACTTTAAACTTATATTTCCTCTTCTATGGGGTTCTCTTAGCTCTGAGGGCTGAGTGATCTTTAATAATATCTGAAACAAAGCTCTGATCTATGAGTATAGCATAATATCATTAGGAGTTATTTTATCATTACTTTGTTTTAGACCAGCATTATTTGGTTTTACCTTGGGTCTCTGGGCTATTAGTCTCTGGTTCTTGGTCATCTTAGCAGTGACAGCTTGTAGAGTGGATCTAAGTCAAACCAGACATTGATTAATTACTGTCACATGCTTTGCACTACCATTGACCTAGTATACCTTGTAGGCAAGACATTATTATAGATCAAAATTTTTGTGTCTGTCATGGTGTTTACAATATTTTTTTTGGTAGCATGAAAAATACCTGCCCAGACCAAAGACACTAACACATAGTGTTGAAGACAATCTGTAGGCACCAGCTCTATTCCTCCATGTTGGATGAGCTGTGAAGGTATGTTTCCTTCCATTGAAAGGATTCCCGATGGAAAGATCACTGCCCTTCCTACATTTACTCTTAAAAATTATTATAACTATTTTGTTTTATATATAAAATGAAAGTAACCCAAACTATCAAAACATTGACATTAAACACCAGATTTTAACATTTTAAGTCTATTAAGAAATGCCCATCAACCAGTTATCCCTAGCTAGACTGACAAAACTGTGGAAATCCCTGGTCCTTCAAGAGGGCTGCACCCACAGCGTCCGGACCAGAGCAGGGCCTGCAGCCCACACCCCAGACAGGGACACACAGCTTCCGGTCCAGACTGAGGCACCCAACCTTCAGACCAGAGTGGAGCCCTCAGTTACCAGCCTCCAGACCAGAGCGGCACCACCAGGCACCAACTCAACCTAGGTGCACATTCTCCAGGCCCAGAGCAGAGCACTTAGCCTCTGGCCCAGAGACTTGCTGGGCGCTCCTCTCACTTTCCCGGACAGAACTGTGTGCCCCAGGATAACAGACTGAGTTTCTCTGTTGGGAGAAAACCCCACAGCTAGGGAATCAGCAGGTTCTTCAAGAGGACTGTACCTGAAAAACTGTAACAACAGCAGCAGCTCACTAAATTTATAACGAGAAACCCAGCAGTGGGGCAGCTGTCTTGAGAACTTCTATGGGTAAGAGGAGAGCCCTCCCTGCCTAACAAAGACCACAGCTACTACTCAGGGCTATACACCTGAGGTGAGCAGTGGCAATTCCTGAGAAACACTGGACATACAGTGACCATAACCAAAAAAAAAGGGGAGGACTCCTTCAGCTCCTTCAGGAAAAATCATCTTCCAGCCAAGGGATTCTCCCTACCTCAGGACTCCAGGAAGCACAGAAACTAACAGCCAACACCTAAAACAGCCCAATGGGTAGAGGTCAGTGCAAAAGCTCAACCAACAAAAGACAGAGCAATACGGCATCTCCAGAACCAAGCCATCCAGGGGC
>REGO01000589.1:76157-108254 GCA_010120015.1 Rhombomys opimus | reverse complement strand
ACCTCCCCTATCAGTGGACTTGGGGAGGGGCATGCATGCAGAAAGGGGGGGTTGAGGGTGGGACCAGGAGGGGAGGAGGGAAGGGCTTGTGGGGGGATACAAAATGAATAAAGTGTAATTAATAAAAGTTTTAAAAAATGCCCAAAAAAGGAAGACCCGATGTCAGAGACGTTCCAAATCCACCAGACACCTCTTGACCACCAGGCCTGATCCAGAACAAGCTTTCTTTTACAGTGGCCTCTACTACTGGTCTTTCACTGGAGTTTTTCACGCCATGTTCCTTTTAACCGGCTTGCTGTTTCTTCTTCAGACTTGGCAGTCAGGATTTGGCTTGCCTGGATGCCCAAGGACATTGGCAAGAGTGGCATTTGGAACCCAAGTAGGAATGTGAAAGGAAGGTTTTGGTTATTCTCTGGTCACACCAGGTGCAATCATTTCAAACACAAGACGTTCCCTTGTTGGGAAGGAAGGGAGAAACAAGAGCGTGGTGTTTTCCCCTACAATCTTAATGTGTGCGATCCTAATTGATCCTGTGAGTGGCCATTTTATACTGCCAACAGAACCCTTTGGAAATTTCAAGTGGGTCAGAAAAAATTCAAGAATTCTTCATTTGTCTGATTCAAATTGTGTAAATTCCAAAAAAAAAAAAAAATTGCCCTTCAAAGAAAGCATAAAGGAAAAATGCATATTCGTTGTAATTCCCATCTTTGGCATAGCATAAAACTTTGATTCTCCTTCACATGAGTTTAATGAATTCCCTAAAGTCAGTTTTTCACTTAGAGCTTTCTCTAGGAAATTCTGTCCTGTGAGATGACACTGCTAGAGTAAGCTAAGGGGAACAAAGTAAGCTTGATCCTGAACCCTCTCAACCTGCTTCCATGTACTCTGCTCAGATGTCTGGGCCTCCTCAAGTCTGAAGGGCGCAGTTATTTTCTGAAGGAAATTAGTGCATTCGGGAAAATATATAAGGCAATGAAAATTATTTGACCCAGAGAGTTCTTTCTGTAAAACTACCAATCAGAAATAGACTTGAGAATAATCTTGTGGATAAAAGCTAAGAAAGTTTTCAGGTACTGTGCACGCTGGTGTGGAATTGCAAAAGCTTTCGTTTTTTTTTTTTTTTTTTTTAATGGTAAAAGACATTATTTCTATTACCATTTCTTATTTGTCAATATTCATATCCTGTATCTCATCTGGGTCCTATAACAAAGTTTTCATTTGGGTCAAAAATAGCTAACTCTACTGATAGAATTTTACTGGATTTCTTTCAAGATTCAACTTCAGTTTTACTCTTTAATAACTTAACTTTTAGTTCATTTTTTTAAAAATAGTGTGCTAGTAAGGTGGAGAGATTGCTAGCAGTTAGGGCTGCCTACTGCTTTGGAGTACTTGCGTTCATTTCCCAGGACGACAACTGCCTAAAAATCAAGCCTCGGGGGATCAGAGGCCT
This sequence comes from Rhombomys opimus, assembly GCA_010120015.1. Classification (NCBI taxonomy): domain Eukaryota; kingdom Metazoa; phylum Chordata; class Mammalia; order Rodentia; family Muridae; genus Rhombomys; species Rhombomys opimus. Next base: position 106,804 of record REGO01000589.1, on the reverse strand, counting down.
CTGGTCTCCATGTGCTCACACCCGCATTCACACACCCACACATGTACAGAATTAGAAACAACATAAATAAAGCTTTTAAAGCAGTTTACAAAACCAAATTGCTATGTGTTGTGCACTTTTAATGGATAAGTCACCATGTTAGTAAATGCATACAGGATTTAGTCTTATGTAAAGGAGTATGCATTCTGTTTAGGCAGAAAAAAAAAACACTAACATGCAGCCTAAAACTCATATGCTTTAAAGTTTAAATACTCATTTACTGAGTGTCACTTACTCAAGTTATATATAGGCGCATAGTTACCAAATGAGTTGGTGAAGTAAAGGCATCTTCAGGTGAAAGATGTACAATGTGCATGTACAATATTGCGTCTGCCAATACTGACAAACCTGAAAATTTAACTCACACTATAAAATCGTTAAAAAAAATCACATCCATGGTGCCACTAGCTCTCATTCTCATACGGCATATATGAATGAGTTGGAGAGGAATCAGCTTTCTTCAGAGGAGGTGTATCCAGGTTCTGTGAAAGGTTGTCTACTTGCAAACAGGCAGGATCATTCAATAACAGCTTGGCATCTGTATTCAATGTGCAGTCTTTGCCTTAAGTTGGAATAACTTCTGCAGAACTTTAGGAGAGATGCCTGGGACCTGAGGGCAGATAGGGATGCACAGTAAAAAGCTTCACGAAATAAGAAGCAGGTTAAAGTGGACAAAACAGCAGCAAAATCATTCAATAAGATTTAGGGAAATTCTGTTAGCTGTAGCTCAGTGCCCAGTATAGCAACTGTGCTTAGTATAGGATCTTGGGGAGGGTGATCTTTCCCTTCTATTGTTACCTGTCTCTAATTAAGTTACCCTCATTATTTCTCAGGAAGAACTTGCCATTTTAAGGATTTACTTAACAGTGAAAGGATTAGTCCTCTGAGAAAGAATTCTCTTCCAGAATAATCTATCCATAGCAGAACAGTCTCCTGTAGAGGTCAAATGAGGGTGGGGGAGGGGGAAACCTGTACTTTTAGGTGGCTGCTTCTGTAAACCTTTCGGATAAACAGATATCAAATACTGCTATTCTAAAATTGAAGACGTGTTTTTTTCTAGATTGTATAACGCTGAGAATACTGTAACTTATATCAGGACTTTTTGTTTGCTTAAAGGGTGTGAAGGGAAGACAAAGTATGAAAATGGAATAGATGAGAGGAATGGTAAGTGAGCTTAACCAGTTATATTTCTCGGAAAGCTTATTTTGTTAACTGAACCAGATATTAATTTCCATGAAACTGGGATTAATCTGAGTAAAGAAAATAGAAACACAAATGCTCCTTCTTTTGTGTAAAGATGCAAGCCCTTGAAGAAGAGAACACGTCAAAGAGTCACAAAGTATGTATAAAGACACTGATTGCTATTAAACTTACCCAAATTTGGAATTATGTCAATCTACAAAAATGAATTGCTTCATTTTCAAGGTAGTTCAGTTGCCATGTATAATTGCAGTGACTATAATGTCGTACTAATTGACATTAGTCTCTGTGGAAAAATGTTCAGTGTTCACTTTGGAATGTCCTACATCTCCTCCCCTTGAAACTTCATCTGGTCCCAATTATCGGCTGCTCCTAATTTGATTCAGTGGCAAAGAGCAAGCTCGGCTTCTGTACTCAAGCCGAAGCAAGTCTGCTCCATCAGGCCTAGGTCTTGTGCCATTCCTTTTCTGTTAGCTCAAGCCAATAGAAAACTTTATGTAACCCAAACAACTTTATGTCATTTTATTGAAAACACAGAGAACGGAATTTAAACAGCACATATCTAATGCCTTAGCTTGTTCATTTGAATAAAGCTTTATGTGATGTATTAGTTTCCGCTGAACTGCTTATCAATTTAGCTTAATTTGTAGTTATTATCATGAAGTGACCAAATTCGTTCACTTATAAAGGCTGGGCATATTTTTGGAAGGGTTCCTTTGAGTGTTAACACCCCTGCCTTCTCCGGTTTAATTTATCTAGCCTGTAAAGTTTGCCCAGAGTTGTTCTAAGCACTTGACTGTAACATATTATTGTCATAGTTTCATTTCCCTGAATGTATGGGTCTTTAGAAAAGACAGACGTTAACTTTCATATGAAAACCTAAAGTCAGTCTTTAAGGTTTAATTTGAGTGAGTGTGTGTGTGGGGTGTGTGTGTGTGTGTGTGTGTGTGTGTGACTAGTCAAAACAAAACTGGGTGTGATCAGCCCTGGCTGTACTCACCACAAACACTGAGATGTGGCATGGATTCTCCCCAAGCAAATATTCTGGTTTTTAGCCTAGTTTTTCCATCCAGACAAAAAGCCATCCATTCATTCCAAAGGCAGGGGTTGACAACCCTTGGCTTGTAGAACAGATAGGGCCTGTTTCAGGCTTCTATATGGTCTGTGAGCTCAAGTGTTTTATTTTCACTTTTGTTGGTGATTCAGAACAAATCAAAAGAAGAATATTTTGTAACACAGAAAGATTATATGAAAATAGAACATCAAATTCCTATCAACAAATCTGAATTTAGTTCTCTGAGTTTCTTAGCATTAACACACATTATCCAATTATGTTTAGGATGCTGCCATGTTAAGGCCAAATGCTGAATTTCCACACCTTGGTTTCCATGGATGCCTTTAGGCCCAGAACTCTGGAGGCAGAGGTAGACGAATCTCTGAGTTCAAGACTAGCCTGGTCTACTAAAGGAACTCCAAGATAGACATATCCATAAAGAGAAACCTTGTCTCAGTATGACAAGATAGAGATTTATTTTTCATACAACATACTTTGGTCACAGTTCCATCCCTTAACTCCTTTCAGATCTTCCCTATCTACATAAATCCACATCCTTTCTTTCTCTCTCATCAGAATATAAGCAGGTAACATAAAATAGCAACAACATCACATAAAAAAACAGAAGAGGATAAAACAAACAAAAGAAGAAAAAGAGATGAAGAGCCAAAGACAAAGCACAAGAAATACACATAGACATAGAGACAAACACTTCTGTATAGACATAAATCCAATAAAACACAAAATTATAACCTTAGGTAAAGAAAAAAACACCCAGACAAAGCATTATGAAACAAAGTGCCTCCAAATATACCATTGAATTTATTTTGTGTAGTCCATCTACCGCTGGGCATAGGGCCTCCCTCTAATTGTGGTCTGTATACGCAGTAGGACTGTTGGAGGAAACTAATATTTTCTTTCTGAGCGGTTGTCATTTGGCTTAGGAATGAAGGCCTGTGTTCACTTCCCCTCTCAGGAATAGGACAGAATCTGGGTTAGACCTTTTTGGGCCTGCTCATGCTTTCATAGTCTGTGAGTCCATATGCATGTCAACCCTGTTGTATCTAGAAGGAATTACTTCCTTCATGGCTTCCATCCCCACTGGCTCTTAAAATCTTTCTGCCTCCTCTTGCACTTTCCCACAAAGTTCCTCATATACTGTTCTTGTTTTTCTTTTAGGTTGAAGATAGATTGTTAGATTGTTAGCTTAATGTAATGAGGCTCTCTGGAGGCAGAGGCAGGCAGATCTCTATGGGTTTGGGGCCAGCCTGGTCTACAAAGTGAGTGCAGGACAATCAGGGCTTGTTACAGAGAGAAACCTTGCCAAGAAGAACCAAGAGCTAAAAGTTCTCTTATATAACACGTGCTGATCACAGTTTTCCCTCTCTGCACGGCTCCTGTTTCCATCTCACCCCCACTGCTGCACTTTCCAAGGTCCACCCCCCCCATTATAAAAGAGCAGCCTCTGAGGGACAATAACCAAACATGACAAAACTAAGTATAATGAGACAAGGCAAGAGTCCTCACAGCAAAGCTGGATGAGGCAGCCTAACAGGAAGAAAGGAGTCCCAAGAGCAGGCCAAAGAGTCAGAGACACACTTGCTCCCACAGTTAGGAGTTCCACAAAAATACCAAGCTAACAGCTGTAATATATACTCAGAGAACCTGGTGCAGATCCATGTAGGCCCTGTGTGTGCCACCTTGGTCTCTGTGAGCCTACAGGCACTGCACCTACAATCACTGAGTTGATTCAGTGAGCCATGCTCTTCTGGTGTCCTCTAGCCCCTCTGGCTCCTAGAATTCTTCTGCCCCCTCATCCTGAGCTTTGAGAGGAGGGATCCAATGGAGCCCTTCCATTTGGATTCTCTCTTCACATAAAGTTCAACTGTGGGTCTCTGCATCAGCATCCATCTGCTGCCAGAGGAAGCCTCTCAGATGACAACTGGACAAGGCACTGATTTATGAGTATACACAGTAATCACATTGAATTTTTTTAGGCTAGTTGTATTTGATTCTACCCTAGGTTTCTGGGCTATCCAGCCGATGATTCTTGGCTATCAAAGCAGTATCTGGTATGGGCTCCCTCTCATGGAGTGTGTTTCAAGTTAAATCAGACATTAGTTGGCTACCCTCACAAGTTCTGCACCACCATTTCCTCTGCACATCTTCCTGGATGGAAAAAAATGTTTCTCAAAAGCTTTGTCGCTGGATTGGTGTCCATGTTTCTCCTCTGGTAGCTGTTCTTGCACCAAAGAGACTAGAATGAAGGGGTGAAGTCTCCATGCAGGCACAACTCAACCTCTCCACTTTCAGTGAGCTGTACGAATATTGTCCTCCATAGTGGGACCCCATTGTAAGTTTTCAGAGGGCAACCCTCTGTCCCAGCATTACCTTGCATTGTTTGGGGATCCCCATGGGATCCCTTTGGTCAACAACTTAACAGAATGTAGCCCAGTTCTACTATAGGAATCCTTGCCCGGCTACAAGGGATGTCCAGTTGAGACTCCATAACCTCCATTATTAAACATCCTTAATAGGATCATCCTCATAGAGTCCAGGAAATTTATTTTTAATATGAAAGTTCTGTTAAGTGGTCAAAGAGACATTTAAATTTTTTGACAAAATTAACATCCATTAAATCACATAATTTTGAAGTGAATTTCTCTCAAGGCTTACTTTGAAGTATTTCTTGCTCTCTGTCATTTTTTTTTAATAGTTATTCACTAAAAACGAAATCAGTTAGCTCTTGCTATGCAGCCCAGGTTGACATTCGCTCCCAAACAGGGGTTATTACTGTAACAAGGCTGGCCTCCTCTAAAATTTTCGTACTTTATAAACTCCTCGGGGATAAAAGTTTGCCCACTGTAGTTAGCACTTACTTCCATCACTTACTAAATTATCTAATTATCTTGTGTTCTTACCAAAGTACTCCCAAACGTGACATGGATAATTGATCTGTAACAATGGAACATATTATCCAAACTGATTTTTTTGATTAATATTTATTTATTTATTTATTTATTTATTTATTTATTTATTTATTTATTACAATTTATTCGCTTTGTATCCCAGCCTCCTCTCTTATCACCTCCCTGTCCTGGTTCCACCTTCTCTTCCTTTTCCCCCTATACCTCTCCCCTAGTCCACTGATAGGGAGGTCCTCTTCCCCTACTGACCCTAGCCTATTAGGTCTCGTCAGGACTGTATGAATCCTCCTTTTCCGTGGCCTAGTAAGGCCACCTCACCAGGGGGAGGTGATCAAAGAGCAGGTAACCGAGTTCATGCCAGAGACTGCTCCTACTCCCCCATGAAGACTGAGCAGCCCATGGGCTACATCTGAGCAGGGGGTCTAGCTCTTCTCCATGAATAGTCCTTGGATGATTCATTAGTCTCTGGAGCACCCCCCACCCCAGGCTCAGCCTTTTTTTTTTTTTTTTTTTTGGCTTTGTTGGTCTTCTTGTGGAGCTCCTGTCCATTTCAGGCCTTCCACCACTCAACAAAGACATTTGCTCAACTACATTCATAGCAGCTTTATTTGTAATAGCCAGAATCTGGAAACAACCTAGATGTCCCTAAACTGAGGAATGGATACAGAAATCATGGTACATCTACACAATGGATACTACTCAGCAATTTATTAAAAAAAGGAAATCACGAAATTTGCAGGCAAATGGATGAAGGTAGGAAAGATCACCCTGAGTGAGGTGGCTCAGTAGCAGAAAGACACACATGGTATATATTCACGTGTAAGTGGATATCAGTCATATAATGTAGGATAAACATACTAAAGTCTATAGTCCTAAAGAAGTGAAACAACAACGAGGACCCTAGGGAAGATGCTTAATCCTTATTCAGAGGGCAAACAGGATAGACATCAGAAGCAGGAGAAGACAGGAAACAGGACAGGAGCCAAACACAGAGGACCTCTGAAAGACTCTACCCAGCAGGGTATCAAAGTAGATGCTGAGACTTACAGCCAAACTTTGGGCAGAGAACAGGGAATCGAAACTTTTTTTTTATTTTATTTTTTATTAATATTTCTCTCAAGACAACATGTATTGCTGATCATTCAACTTTTTTCTCTTGCTGAGAATCACTGGCAATATTTTTTTCTCACATGGTATTAAACTGATGGTTTTTAAGTATAATGATAATTTTTTTTATTTCTTTTATCCCAGATAATATTATCACATGCTAACTGCTTCTAAAACATTGTATTAATTATTTAGTTCTGAAAAATAAGATTTAATCATGAAGCAATATAGTTTTAGGCAAAGGAAAAATTTATTATTTTTAACCTAATAATCTGAAGAATTTCCAAATGCTTTCAGTGTCTTCGAAGACACTTGTCCAGTTGTTCATCTTGAATATTAGACATATATTTAAATGATATATGGAGGCAACAGGCATCTAATATTTGGCTGATGTGAAAGGAAAAAGCTGAGCTATAAAAAGTGTTTTTCAACCTCCGCTCAGATGTAGCCTGTGGTAGCTCAGTAACCAATTGGTTTCCCAAAGTGAGGGGAACAAGGACTCTTTCTAACAGGAACTCAATGAAGATACCTGATAAAACAGGATCAGATGAATGGGGGGAGGTCCCCCCCTATCAGTGGACTTGGAAAGGGGCACAGTGGTGATGAGGGAGGGAGGGAGGGACTGGGAGGGAACGAGGGTTCGGGGCACGGCTGGGATACAGAATTAATAAAATGTAACTGATAAAAATAAAAAAAGTGTTTTTCAAAGGACTAAGAAGCAAAGTCATGGGTCTTGATATCTTTCACAGTGTAGACAGTAAGCAGGGGCTAAGTAGATGCTTGACCACACTCAAGCACAGTTTTAAGTTGAACTGGAAGAATTGCTACATTGGACAGGTTATTTAACTTCGCTGACACACATTTAAATATAAAATAAAAATAATGAGATTGTACACTGAACACATACATATATGTATGCATATAATAAGTAAAATTTGGGTTGAACAGTTAATATTATTTAAAGCTCTTCACTGTATGTCTAACACAAAGGGACCGGTTTGCCTGATTTATAACCCCTCCTTTCTCTTTTCTGTATGTTCTATTCTGTCTCGTTATGAATTGATACCCTATTGACACATTCAATTGTTTCTTGTTGTTGTTATTTGAGACTATTGGGTACTGTCAGCATCACTAGAAATATTTGGTATGTGACTTAGAATAAAAATCCATGCCAAACCTCTGCTACAGTCCTTTCTGAGATTCTTTTACAAACAACTTTGGTGTTTGTGTGGTACTGTAAGTGATATGTTTGTCATGTTTTTATCAGTGAACTTCCTTTACAGTGGATTACCTTCAATTTACAACAGGAAAAAAGGTGGGTTTTCTATGGCTTAGATTAAAATGACTTAGTATCTATAAAAATTATTTCTTAAATATTTGAAGAAAAAGGAATACATATAACTATTTTGCCAAAATATTTTATATGGAAACTCATTGCTACTCAGGAGGACACTGGGAAGACAAGGGCAAGATCAAAAGTATTCTGAGGGATAGTTTAGACATATGTGTTCTGTATTATTGCATAACTGTACTCAAAATGAAGACAAACAATAAACAAAAACCTGGCTGACCCAAGGGCCAAGATCCACAGAATATTGGTCCATCAGTCAGGATGATTGGCATTGTGACTTTATACTTTATTGTATTGGAACTATAATTCCTGGCAAACATTTAGAAAACCAGTGCCAACACGCTAAAAGGCAGACCTCTCTCTGGTAGGAGGTTCCTGGGATGATGGTGGGCAGTAAAAACAGTGGTCCACATGATGAGGGAGGCTCATCTTTTCTGGAGTAGGATTGATGCCAGCATGTAACAGGGAAGGAAATTGAAATGCAAGAGTTTATTTGATTTTTCCAGAGTCTGTGGTTAATCAGTGCCAAACATGAATCTTAGGGATCTTCGTGTGCTAAACCTGGGCCCAGACCAAGAGGATACACAGCTCAACTCTTTGGCCATCTTGACCAGAACCACAAAAGACAGGAAATTTCTCAGAAATGGATGTTCTCAACTGACTTCCAAACCTTAGGTATGTCCTCTTAGGTAAGTGTTAGGAAAAATACTATGCCTCTGGAACCAGCTTCCAAGCCACAGAAAGCTGCATAGGACCTAGTTGTCTGCTCTTTGAGCTTTAAAAATTACATTTTCTTTGTTTTTTTGTTTCTCAGAAACTTCAATATACAAACTCTCTAGGATGGGCTATAAGATGGCAACATCAGATGATCAAGTAATTTCATGCCGTTTTTATATCATAAAACATAGGTTGCAGCCTTGCCCAATTCCAGTATTCAACATCTATTAATGGATTTTAATCACAAGTATTATCTATCTATAGCGAACTACTGATGCTAAATTTAATTTTATGAGTAACTGTAGAGTTGATTTGATTCAACGGGCATTTATTCACTGCCTAATATAGTCCATATACCTATTCCACATATTGAAAAAAAAGAAGCACTCTTTGTTCACAGCCTCTGTTTTCTAAAACCTCAGAGTAAGGTAAAAGAAACAAATTCTTGAGTGAGTATATTCAATATTTTATAGTGTGGCCCAACCAAGAAGCAGGGAGTTTGATGCGAGAGAGGCTCAGTCCACTTATTCCCAAAGGGAGAAAGATCCATAAAGAAGTTTCCTCAGTTTTTAAGTTTCACTAAAAATAAGTTTATTCATAACATGTTTGCCATAAATGTAGCCTGGAGAAACCCCACAATATAGGAAAATGCCTAATATAGACATTCTACAGTGTACAGCAAAGATCAAAGAGTAAGAGAAAACCAAGGGGAATGGCCAAGGCTGGTCACAGAGAGATTATATTTATGCCACACTAAGGAAGTTGATTTATGGACAACATGACACCATTAAAAGAAAATTACATAGCTCACACCTTCACCTGAAATAAATTCCTAGACCATGATAGAGGGTGATGTAAAGAGGACAGAACTAGAGAAAGATGAGTTGGCAGGCTGCACAGCACAGACATGAGATGGAAGGAGCCTAGTTTAAGGCACTGGAAGCAAGAGAGGAGATGGAAAGAACAAGATATGAGAAATATTTGGGTATTAAAATTCCTGAATTGATAGATTATTCTTGACATTACTGATGGAGACTGAAAGTCTAGAGCAAGATTCTAACTAGAGAAACAATTAGGATAGACGATATTCAAGCATCAGCTTGTAACATAAGAAAAGATCTGAGGACTAAGATATGCACAGTCCATAAATGTGTTATAAGCATGTGTCTCGAAAAATATTCATATTTTAAGATGTTTACTTCCATCAATCATGCAACTTATGTTTAAGTTCATATCTATTTAAAATGATTTTTTCTGCCTTTCATTTGAGAACAAATCATTTCTTTAAGAACTGTTTCCCGAGCTATAGGTGCTGAAGCTGTGCGGTAGTTGTATACACTCAGGCTGAGGGCCCCATGATCTATTGATACCTGCATTCTGTGATCGTCTCCATTGGCTGTAAAGAGATGCTCCTCTGATAAGTGGCGGAAGTAAAATACATCTGTGGGTATATGGATAAAATTTAGATGTTTGTAAGGAATTATACTGGTCTAGCAAAATGGCAGTAATAGCTTATTTTCTAAGGTCTGTGACCTTACCAGCCCCAGGAAGGTGGTTAGGATTCCAGTACCAGTCATAGTTTCCCTCATACCGAGTGAGCCTTAATTCCAACCAGACAGCTGATGGTTGCAATCAATATGTGAGTGCACATTTATGCATCACTTTCTCAGCTAGTGCTTGCTATGGTTCACAGTTGTTGGAACTGAAGAGGACTATTTAATTCTTCCCTTCCATGGGAGCTTGAATAGTTTTCCTGGAACCATGGAAGCTAGAACATAGGAAAGAGGCTTTCAGGTCAGATCCAGCTTGAGTCGTTCAAGTCTTGTGTCCTAAGTGTGTTGTGTTTTCAACAACAGGGGCAGCATCAAGCCATGAGAGGCAAGCAAGAGCAACATTCATGATCTATATTGTTTTGGGAGTCACTTCTTCTACGCTGTCCAATCACTTGAGAAGATGTTATTCATGTCCACTTGCAGTGGTTTTGTTGGCTATGTGGAGAACTTTGCCAGCCCAACTGATATAACTTCCTTTAAGCTACATATATATATACATATATATATAATAGGTATATAACTATGTACACAAAAACATACAATTATATATATTGTACACAATTTGGAGAAAATATAAGATAATATGATTCCTTGAGGCTTCCTCATACAACCTTTGTGTCATTTGTTTCCTGTTCCTTCTTCAAAAAGACATGACTACATCACAGCTCCTGCATCTACGGATCAGGAAGCATAGTGGGAGGGGGTAGAGAAAATGTGTAAGAGCCAGAATTCCAAGAAGTCTGCTGTGAGACACTCTCTCTTAGAAATGGCTTCATAAATAAGACTGGATCAGTGGCCGTATAAATGGGCAAGATAACCGGGAAGGGAAAAAAATGTCACAAGTTCCCACACCTAGACAAAGAACTAAAGGCAACTAATGACCGCTGGGAGAGGAAGAATTTCCATCTCCCAAGGTTGAGCTCCCTTATTGACTGTCCAGTGCAGTGGTCAGCCCTGAAACCCTGAAACCGTGTTCATACAAACAAAAACAGACTCAGCCAGTTGTCTTTATATATTTTAGCATGTGTGCGGGCGGGCGCGCGCGCGCACACACACACACACACACACACACACACACACACTAATAATCATTAAAGAAAAAAGTCTATCAATCTGAGGGGTCCTGGCAGGGGAAAATGGAGTTGCAATCGTATTTTAATTACTTTTAAGTATTGAAAAAGGGAGAATTATTTCATATCATACTAAAGATTCTTTTTAAAATTGTTAATTTTGTAGATTCATTCATTCTTTTTCTGTGTATGAGTATTTTACTTGCATGCATGTATGTGCACCACATGTGTGCTTGGTACCTAAAGATGTCAGAAAAGGGAACTAGATCTCCTGGAGCTAAAATTACTATGGATGTAATACGTGGGTTCTAGAAAATGACCTAGGTCTTCTGTCAGAGCAACAAGGGCTCTGAACTGCTGATCAACATCTCTAGCCCTAAAATATATTTTTGAGTGATTGCAAAATATTCCAGTCCATAATTCACCACATTTATTGCTCTTTACATCCATTTAATAACACAGTTTTTAAATGGATAAAGAACTACTTGTAAAGTTTGTATATAATAATAATAATATTCGATGACTTCATTGAACGCTTCCTAAAATTTTTGTTAAATTAACTCATTAAAACATTCTACACAATTACAGAGACTCTCAACAACAAACAAACAAAAATATGTATACCCCAAATAATCAGGTACTTCATTAAGTAGTATGTAATTAATAGGGTTCTATTAAATATGACATAATGAAATAAAAATATAAAAAGTCTTATTGTTTTATTCAAAAGATCAAAATTTGACATTTGTACTAACACCATAGAAACATCCCATTTTTATGGCCTTGGAGTTAAAAAGGAATGTGTGTGTGTGTGTGTGTGTGTGTGTGTGTGTGTGTGTGCATGCGTGCGTGTGTGTTTCATTAATGAAAATGGTAAGATTCATACTCAGGTTTTCTTTTTCCTGTCTTGAGCTATGACTCAGAGAATCTAAGTCTGCAGATAAATTTTCATATGCCAGAGCTGACCTTAAGCAAATCCACACTGTCAATCACGAGGATAAAATCCAAAACAAATTCCCCGGTGTTTTTTAAAAATAAATAATAAATGAAAGACAAGGAGTGAATATTACCAAGTATTTTTAATTTTGGCTTTTTAGTTCATGTAATCAGGAATTATTAACCCACAGACTTAATATTTCTGTTATTGTTGAATTTCATCTCTTTTTCCATCTTCTCAACAGAGAGTTTTAGTATACGTTTTTGCCCTTGGCTTCATCTTTTGGGAGCTCATGAAAAACGATACATAGGTGGTTTGTGCTCAGCGCCAGAGTCAACAATCTCTCTTTTCCGAAAAGCTGAGGACATGAAAATGTTTCTTCTTCTCATAAGGACTTACTCAAGTATTTATATGTCCTGTAATATTTGGCATTGGTCATATTGTTCCTTCATATTTGGGGATATTTTTACTTAAAATAACATATTTCACAACTAAAAGCAAACTACTTCTAAAGGAATGAGCACAACCTTGTTTCTAATTATTTTTCTTCATGACACAGTGGAAATGCATTTGAGAGCATCTTGTTCATATGCCCTATTTCCTTCAAGCAAAGATCTAGTTCTTCAAGGGCAACATTGGGATTTATTGAGGGCCTTCAAATCCTCCTGGTTCATGAAGTCCAGTTCAGAGAACAGTCTTCCTCTATGCGGTTTGCATTGCATCACTTGGGTGTTAAAATTTATAACAGAAAAGAAAATGTTAGCAGTAGATAGTTCAGGTAATTCTATGCAAAGAAGAGGGAGAATGACATTGTGAGGTGGGAGGAAGGGGGAAGGAAGAGGGATAGGAAGAATAGAAATTTCAGGTGGTCAAAGACCATGCTTTGAGGTAGAGCGAAACACTTCATCTTTCTGGAGCCTCAGTAAATGTTTGGTGTTTTATGATTAAGATATTTTTTATGCAAAACATGTTGCTGCTCAATAGTTCATTGTTAAATAGTGCTTTTTTTTTTGAACAGCAAGCTAGGATCAAACATTTGAAATGCCATTCAAGTAAGAACATTTCATACAGTCATATCAAAATGATCAGAGCATATTTGGACTGGCCTTTAAAAATATTTTTACTCCATAGTGGCAATCCTGACACAATGGAAACAAGTGACTTTTCTTTAATCACTGTAAATCAAACATTTAAAGAATCTCAATTACTTAGAATCATAGCATAGTATGTGAGGATTGCACAATCAGAATGCTGTGTCTCTGAGATCATGCATTGTTGAGTTGTTGATACCGAGAATACATATTAGCTATCCACGTGAATCTATTGCATTCCAAGTTGTGTACACACTTAAAACCAAAGGTTTGGGAGTATATGGGGTGACACCATTTGATGAGCACTTAGCATAGAGAAAGTCCCTGATGCTTTCTTTTTACCTGGTGAGATTAATACATAAACTCTAAGTATATATGATTACCTACGCCTCCTTTGGCACAATATGATTCTATTAAAAGCCATAAAATTATACATATGTTTAAAAGAGACACATATGGTGAGGGCCTTGGAATCACAAGCTCTTCCATTATTGCAAAAACACACATTAAAAGAGGAGATTTTTTTAATTGAAATTTTTTTTCTTTTATTATTGTTATTACCATTTATTATTCATTATTTATTACCATTTATTATTTATTATTTATTCAACTTGTTTCCCTTCTGTGGTCCCCTCCCTCATGCCCTGGGTATTGAGGTTTTTTTTAATTTTTGTATTATTTACACTTTATTCACTTTGTATCCCCCCATAAGCCCCTCCCTCCTTCCCTCCCTATCACACCCTCCCTCCCCCTTCTTCACGCATGCCCCTCCCCAAGTCCACTGATAGGGGAGGTCCTCCTCTCCTTCCTTCTGATCTTAGTCTATCAGATATCATCAGGATGGCTGCATTGTCATCTTCTGTGGCCTGGTAAGGCTGCTCCCTCCTCAGGGGGAGGTGATCAAAGAGCAGGACAATCAGATTATGTCAGAAGCAGTCCCTCTTCCCATTACTATGGAACCCACTTGGACACTGAATTGCCATGGGCTACATCTGTCAGGGATTCTAGGTTATCTCCATGCCTGGTACTTGGTTGGAGTATGAGTCTCTGGGAAGACCCCTGTGTTCAAATTTTCTGGTTCTGTTGCTCTCCTTGTGTGGTTCCTGTCCTCTCCAGCTCTTACTATTTCCCACTTCTTACATAAGATTCCATGCACTATGCCAAACAGTTGAACATAAGTCTCAGTGTCTGCTTTGATAGTCAGCAGGACAGAGCCTTTCGGAGGCCCTCTGTGGCAGGTTCCTAGGTTGTTTCCTGTTTTCTTCTTTTCCTATTTGTATATCTTTAATTTCCTTCTCTTGTCTCATTGATCTACGTAAAACTTCAGTCAGCAAATTAAAAAAGGACAGCCCCATCTCATTCCTGATTTTAACAAGTTTGCTTCAAATTTTTCTTCTTTAAAATTGTCTATAGGTTTGTTATATATATATATATAGGACTCCATGCATAGTCCTTGGTTGGAGTATCAGTCTCAGGAAAGACCCCTGTGCTCAGATTTTTTTGGTTCTGTTGCTCTCCTGCCACCTCCTGATCAGATCTAATTGACTAGGATCAGAAGGAAGGAAAAGAAGACCTCCCCTATCAGTGGACTTGGGGAGGAGCATGCATGCAGAGGGTGGAGGAAGGGAGGGATTGGGAGGGGAGGAGGAAGGGAACCACAGGGGGTTTACAAAGTGAATAAAGTGTAATTAATAAAGAATTTAAAAATATACATAAAAAATTTACTACATTAATCAACTTACATATGTTGAACAATTCCCGACTTCTCCAGGATAAAATCAACTTGATGGTGTCAGACATTACTTTTGATATAATGTCTATATTTTGTTTGCAGGTATTTTATTGAGAATTTTTGCACACTTAATTTTTTTTATTTTAGCACATTTACAGCACTTTGGCTTTTCAATGTCAGCATACAAATGTGCATAAATTTCTTTTGCATTTTTTAAATTTCATATTTAGATTTCTTTATTATTATGGGTTTTGTAAGTCTCAGCATATATTTTTCTCTTACTAAAGTAGAAAACTTTTATCTTTTACTTTAATGAAGTGTTTTATGGCTTCTTTTGGCATATTCAAATTGCTAGAAACTGCTAGTATCACTACTCTTTTTACTATCACATGTTATTAAATAAAATAAGATTTTGAAAGTACTGAGATACCATGACAGTAATTCTGATGACTGAGAAGGCTCATAAGTGACCAGTGGACATGTGTGATATAGTGTGTGTACTAGACAAAGACATGACTCAAGTTGACAATAAGAGTTCATTAGACTACGAAGAGCAGCATGCAACTAAAAGCTAACAGATTGTTTCCGGGATTTTGCCTTAAAAATACTCTTCAACAGCTCAAACATTGATAAATGAAACAGAGGGAGAGAACATAAAAGACAAGGAAACTGACATATCTTAAAATGATTCACTTTTCAAGAATACAAATCTACTTATGTGTTATGTGAGCATCCTGATGGAGACATTCATTAAATAAAATGAATATATTTTATTTCTAAAGTTATTACAGTTCTACTAAATGTATGGTAGACCAGAAATCTCAGAAACACCTAGTGTTCCCTCAAGCAATAATGGAATATGTGTTGAGGCCCCATGCTCACATACTTGGCTTCATAAAAAGTGAAGCTTGAGTTCAGCTTGAAACCTGATGAAAATAGATTTCATTTTCTGAGTGTGATTAAAACCTTGCATCTCACGCCTGTGAAGCGAACCATAAGCTGTAGCAGTATCAGTAAGACATCATAGCAGCTGTAGTTCTGAAGTTGTGCTTATGCTTATGAAAGTGTTTTCAATTACTTCATGTTTCAGGAAACACAATCCTTTTATCCAAACTAAAGATAACTCACAAGCCTGAGACACAAATCTAAAACTGTCAAATTAAGATAGTACGCTTTGAATGCCTGTAAGTAAAGATACTATAAAAGAGACTTCTATTCTATGAGAACAGGGTTAGGTAAGGTGTCATTTGAACGCAAATGTCAAAAGCAGAATGTCTTGCATTTGTGAGCAAAAGACGTTTTAGAACGTTTTGTTACACTCATGTCTTTATTTCTTATTTAGCGTGTTATATCAGCTGCTGTAGTGAAAGGGCGTGTAAGCATGGGCATGCCGTGATACAGGTGTGGAGGTTAAAACTTGGGAGAATTAGTCACCTCCTTTCACCATTAGGGTTCTGGGGTTTGAACTAAAGTGATCAGATTTGGCCAGAGAGGGCCTCTACTTGCTGAGCCATCTTGTCATGCCGAGCAAAAACGAAACAAAACAAAACAACAAAAAAAACACAACAGGCAAACAAACAAACAAAAAAACTTTTGCATACAAGGAATGGTGGTTATCTTCTGAGAAAGGTAAGAGAAACTTGTTTACAGCATAATAATCGTGATGGTCACCGTTCACTGCCAGCTTCACAAAACTACAATCATGAAGGAAAACCTCTTGTTAGGTCTATAGGATATTTCCAGAAATGTCTAAGTGAGGATGAAGACACACCCTGAACTCAGGTAGTACTGTCCGATTGGATGAGGTCCCTGTCTCGAGAGAAGGAGAAATGGAGCTGAGCTATAACATGAATCTCTGTTCTAACTGTGAGGGCACTGCTGCCGGCAGGCTTATACTCTACTGCTAGGTCTCCTCTGACACGGCGGGTTGGATTTACTCAAACTGTAAAGTGAAACAGTCAGTACTTTCCTCAAGTTGCATCTTTGATAAGAGCAAAGAGGAAAGCAACTGATAAAATAATCTGTCCTTCTGATCTTAATCTATGAGATCACATCTGGAGTGGCTGCATTGTCTTCTTCTGTGGCCTGGTAAGGCTGTTCCCCCCTCAGGGGGAGGTGATCAAAGAGCAGGCCTATCAGATTGTGTCAGAGGCAGTCCCTGTTCCCATTACTATGTAACCCTCTTAGACACTAAACTGCCATGGGCTACATCTGTGCAGGGGTTCTAGGTTATCTCCATGAATAGTCCTTGGTTGGAGTATGGGTCTCTGGGAAGACCCCTGTGTTCAAATCTTTTGGTTCTGTTGCTCTCCTTGTGGGGTTCCTGTCCTCTCCATAACCTACTATTTCCCACTTCTTACATAAGTTTCCATGAGGAGGACCTCCCCTATCAGTGGACTTGGGGAGGGGCATGCATGAAGAAGGGGAAGGGAGGGTGGGATCAGGAGGGGAGGAGGGGGGCTTATGGGGGGATACAAAGTGAATAAAGTGTAAAATGAATAAATAAATAAATAAATAAATAAATATCTGTCCTATTGGCCTCAGTGTTTCAGGCTTTAAATTGATGTTTCATATCCATGTGGGGTTAACTTTTGTGCAGAATGATAGCTATGCTTCTAATTTCATTCTTTTGCATGTGAATATTCAGTATTTGAGTGTCATTTGTTGAAGATGCTGTCTCTTCTCTTGCATATGTATTTGGAGCTTTTGTCAAATATCATATGACTGCAGTTATGTGTATTTGTGTTTCGGTATCTTATTTTATTTCATTGATGTACATATCTGTCTTTGTTCCAGTGCCATAACATGTTTGCTACTGTATGGATTAGTCATTGTTCTTTGGCTGTGAAGCGACACCATGGCCAAGAAAAGTCTTAGGGAATAAAGCATTTAATTGGGGACTTGTTTACAGCCTCAGAAGTTTAGTCCATTATCATCATGGTGGGGAGCATGGTGGCTTTCAGGAAGAAGGCAGGGGAGCAGTAGCTGAGAGCTAAATCCTGATTTATAGGCAGAAAGAAAGAGAGACAGAGAGACAGACAGACAGACAGACTGGGCCTGGCCCACCCTTAGAGATATACTTCCTCTAACAAGGCCAGTCCTGATGAGACCTGATAGGCTAAGGTCAGATGGAAGGGCAAGAGGACCTTCCCTATCAGTGGACTTGGAGAATGTCACAAGAGGAGATGAGGGAAGGAGGGTGAGATTGAGAGGTAATGAGGGAGGGAGCTACAGCTGCGATGCAAAGTGAATAAAATGTAATTAATATAAAAAATAAAAATTAAAAAATGGCTATGGATCTGAACACAGAGTTCTGAAAAGAATAAATAAAAATGGTTAAGAAATATCTCAAAAAATATTCATTACCTTTAGCAATTAGGGAAGTGCAGCAAATGTAGCTTTGAGATTTCAACTTCATTACTCCAGTCAGAATTGCTAAATTAAGACAATCCACAACAAATGTTGGTGAGGATACAGGAAAATGGAATCCTCACTCATTGTTGGTAGGTTTGAAAACTGATGTAGCCATTCTGGAAATAAGTGTAGAAATTTCTCAAAAAGCTAAAAATAACTCTACCAAATTTCCTAGCTATACCATTCCTTATCGTATCCCTAAAGGATACAATGTTCTATCCCAGTTTTAACAACCTGGATCATATTTATGCACCAGTTTTTGCATTAAGCATTAGAACCCCTTTGAAAAGACCAGGAGGGGGCAACAGACAATGGGTAAGGCATATGTCCACGGTGTACTAGGAGATGACACTGCACTAGGGCAGTGCAAAGATTGTTATCAGACAAGTACCAACATTCAAAGTGTTCTTTAAAGTAAAGTTTCCCGAACATGAAGCAGATGAGGAGAAAGGAAAAATAGGATTATGGGTTAAACAACTAAGGGACCCTGCTTACTACTTTTCTCCTCACTGTGATACAATACCCAAGAGTTTGTAGCTGTTACTTGTAACATGTTTGTGAACCAGACAGCAGAGTGAGACTGAAAACAGGCAGTTGTGACCTTCAAAGGCCTGATCCTAGTGAGCTCTATCAACCCCCAA
Source organism: Rhombomys opimus (assembly GCA_010120015.1). Classification (NCBI taxonomy): domain Eukaryota; kingdom Metazoa; phylum Chordata; class Mammalia; order Rodentia; family Muridae; genus Rhombomys; species Rhombomys opimus. The sequence continues at coordinate 87,971 of REGO01000589.1, read as the reverse complement.
GACACCCATTTTCTAAAGGTTCTGTCACCTCCTAAAGTAGTGTACACATCAACTTTAAACCAAGTGTTTAAAGTTGAGCCCATAGGAGATACCCAGTTTGGAATCATAAGTGACCTTTGCCTTATCCACGTTAGGTAATAAAGTTCAAGGATATGCTGATGGCAGTGGAAAGCGGGAAAGGAAATGGAATAGGAATGATGAAGAGAGGTAGAATTATGGTCATATCTTTGACGGGAAAGAATTATACTGGTCAAAGAAGGGTGAGTGTCAAATGGAAGGAGAGATTCAAATTTTGAAATCATTCACAGTAATAGAATTCTTATTGTGAACCTTTCACTGATTCAACCCCAAACAGGACATTGTTTCTTTTGTTGTTTTTGTCTGTATTGAACTCCTGCTGTATCCCAGAGCTTGTACTATTGACATATGTGCTATTGACACACTAACATGAACTGAAAAGTTCTTTTCTTTCATATTACTCACCCAAAGAAAGCACCAAGTTGGGAAACATAATGGTGCTTCTCTTTCTATGTGGAAGAACTATGGCTCGGCTTTCTAGAGCATGTGCCTGCCCTTTCTCCAAGCCCAGGAGCCATACAGTATGTACTTAACACCTCATTAAATAGTTGATCTAATATAATGCAGCATCAATGCAGATCAGTAGAAGCCTGAGACCTCATTCTGAATAGTTTCATCTTGTAGAGAAACAGATACTCTTTCTTACTTCGTGGGAACCTCCAAGTGGGAAGCACTTGAAATGTGGCAGCCACTCTATCATGATGAAGTCACAGTCGTCTGAGACCAAAGCATAATTCTCTGCAACTAGTCAGACGCAGGGGTTATGAAAGCAAACCATGTCCTGATGGTATCATTTGAACCTGGTCATTTAAATTCTGTTTGACCAAAGCTTTATTTCTAAACTTGGTTAAGTGAGGCAATAAATTCTATTTTGGGTCAAGCCAGTTTGGTTTGGATTTTTCTTCACGTATAATCAAAAGTAATCTCATCATCACAACTATGTTGTGAAAAGAATGTCTTTTTTTTCCCTCCAGACAGCAGATAATTTTGAAATAACCTTCCTGTAAATATATCATTGCAAAACTATGGTACATGACAAAATTTAAAGCGTTTGGAATCTAAAAAGCACAGCATGTCTGTGGAAATATTAAATGACTATCTATGGGAAATTATAGTATCTTCCAATCTGCTTTAAATCATGATATAAGGTTTACATATTCTTCTATTACCAGAAACTCTAGAGGGCTGTTCTTTAAACCATCACTAGCTTCTATTATTTCAACTTTTAGATAGCACAAACGTCAATAAGTGATTATTTTATTTAAAAAAATTTGTAGTTAACTGCTAGATTACAGGTAAAAACATTTTCGAAAATTATATACACTTGTTTTGGAACATCTTACATTTTATTGGAGATGATGAGCAGGTCGACAACTGAAATAGTCCTGAAACCAGTACATGCTGCTCTATTTATGGTAAGCTTACCATGTAACAGGGCAACAATGCCACTACCAGACTCCGGGATAACAAATGAAAAGTCCAGGGCCATTAATGGGAATTTTTTTGGCAGTTCTTGGCTAGTGAGGTCATGTAGAACCCTAAACGCTGCATCTGACTGGTATCTGTCTAGCAGCTTAATCCCTACTGGCTAGCTTTCATGGTGCTGAAAGGTGCTACGGGAGCTGCTGAGGGAGTGAACATACGCACTGTGAACTCTGATTGCTGCAATAACGATTGGTCCAGCAAGACACGCCTCCCACATCATAATTGTTCTCATAATGGAAAGCATCGTTTAAAACACTGTTGGTGCTAGTTGATACGGTGGGTTTTGGAAGAACCATATCAGACCACATTTTGTATGTTGGTGGCTCTATAACACTTCTCCCATCCATTCTACTGTCTCAGCAACACTGACTCCTGCTGCTAAAGGCAATTCTCTAAAACCCGTGAACTGTGAGAGACAATGCAGCATGAAAGGAGAATGTGCTTATAAAGGCAGGTGGTTCCCTGTAGGTTAATCTCCGTAAGCCACCCTGCCAAGGGCTGTTTTTTATCTCCAGAGTCTTAAAGTCCCTCTTGGCTGGGTCACAGAATGGCAAGAAGAAGTGCATTAGTAAATTTTTACTCTTTTTTTTTTTTCTAGAATGAAATTTGGAGTTCTGTATTCATTCACCTCAAAATAAAAAAATAAAATAAAAAATTCTCTCTTTATGTCAGCCTGTCTTAACATTTCAAAACAGGCCAGACTTTACCACAACACGACATAAACCACTTTCAAAGAGGCTGGTTGACTTACAGTAGCTCACACATTGTCAAAATTCAACCAAACCCCCATTTTAAAAGTGCACATAAATTTAGTGAATGTTATGAGTGTGAAGTTAAAGGTGAGATTTTTCACCCAGTGGCTTAATCCCTGCATAATGAAATTTGTAGGAAAGCTGGGATTTCAGACTGTTAATTTAGATTAGAAAACTGCATGAGCACAGCTGTGAAGAGCAGATGTTAGCGGAGCTCATGTTTTCTTCACTTCATGTGAGCTGCAACAGGCCATCATTCATTCACTCAGGCAATAACCCTATACTCGATTCTCTTCTGTGAACCGACCATGCTGACTGTCCTGAACACACTGATTAGCAAGTTTATATCTGACTGGCATCCCCTTCCCACTAAACAACTATTTATAAACCTTGAATAGAACTAAAACCCACGTTCATTTATTCTTTTCAACATTGATCTTGTGTAGCCCTATCCATGTTAGATTAGCCATGCTTTGCTTTTGGGCTCTGTAATGGCTGCTGTTAAGCTTGACAGCGTCTAGAGAGTCAGGCCTCCGCTCATGCCTCCCTGATTGATTGCTTCAAATGGTGCTGCTGTGGGTGGCACCATTCACTAAGTAGAAGAATTTAGGCTGCACAAGGGTAGAGAAAGAATGGTGAGTACCAGCCTGCACACATTCATTCTGACAAGATGCTTCAAGCTCCTGCTATCTTGACTTACCTGCCGTGACTGACCTGGAAGTAGGAGCTAAAATAAATCCTTTCTTCTATAAGTTGCCTTTGACAATGTATTTTATTATTACTATAACAACAGGAAAAGAAACTAAAATGTGTTTCTTTGTGTCTCATGAAATGATAAAGATTATTAGGAAGGAGGCTAAAGAAAAAAAAAGTATTTTTTTTTTTTTTTCAGTTCTGGGAGGACAGTAACCAGGACCATTCACTGAGAGCTTTTAATCTTCAGGATTGTGTGCATGACTCCTGGGTGTTCAGTATATGGACTTTGTAGAAAATGACAGTGGGGCTTTAGATGAGAAGAAGCAGAAGTTGCCCATTTCTTAAGTCCTCACCTTAGAAATCACAAAACATTACTTCTGCCACATCCTAGGGACTAAAGCAAGAAGACCAGGGATACAGATTCATTGGAATGTGTAGCTAGAAACTTTGTCAACAACAGTTAAATATTAGTTATCATTTCCCTATTACCAAATCTACTATGTCACCCGTGTCTGTACACGCTTGCCCATGCTCCCTGATAACCAGTATCACACCTAACAAAGCTCAATACTTTTATACATTAGTATCTATCCACTTTAATCTACTTGAGATCATTGTTTCATTAATTTTTCTGTCCTGTACATCACCATTTTCCATCTTCACTATGTAATTGTGTGTGTATGTGTGTGTGTGTGTCTGTATATGTGTGTATTTCAAAAGCAGTTACACAAATTTGTTATCCAAGGCCAGTGGTCAGATCTGAAATTATATACATATAAGTAACTTTGTATAGACTGAATAGGTTGAATATATATATACTTAAGAACACACATACATACACGTACATGCACATATATATGTAACAACTAAAGAATTTGAGCTTGTGAGTTTAAGAGACAGAAAGGTGGTTCATAAAAGCTGAAGGAATGAGCAAGAGGGGAAAATGTATTGATGTATTGATTTCAGATTTTTGATGTAATATTTAAAACACATGTCTAAACAAAAGTTTCTATCCTGAAACTATTCTATCCCTTGGATGCTTAACATTTCTCTGTTCTACCTTATACTAAAAGCTCTTAAAATATTTGTGTGTACTATATTTAAATCCTTTTAACATACCATCTTTCACTCAAATGCTATTTTTATTTCCATCATTCATCCAAACATCCCTTCACTTTGTCAGCACATTTTCTACTTTTCAGTGAAGAATCTACCTCTCTGTTCTTATCTTTCTCCACCTGTCAGAACCTGGAGGCCTGCCTTGCTGAACTAGAAGAATGTCTTCCTACCAGAAACGTTCCTTTCTAACTCTGGCTGCACAGACAGTGAACTCTGCTGACTCTCCCCTCTCTCTGTTTACTTTCCCCTTCCTTTGAGGGAAATCTCCAGTCTCCTCCTCACTTTCCCAATTTTTGCTGTAAGGTCCATCCCTCAGTTATGCTCTGATCTTTACATATACTCACGATTTTAAAACTTTGCATGTTCTGAGACTCCAGTACTTCTATTTCCAACCCAAGTTCTGTGCTGTGCGTCATGGCCCACTTGATATTACCATTTGGATAGTAAATCACAATCCCGAGCTAACATGTTCCAATATGAACTGCTAATCTTACCCCAAATTTTCCTCCCACAGATTTCCCATCCCCATAAATGATATCTCCATCTTTTCCAGTTTCTCTGGCCAAATTCCTAGCTTTATCCCAGGCTCTTATTGACTTCCAATCCTGCTGATATTGTCCTCACTTTCTCCTGAAGCACCCTTTAATGCGCTTTTTATCTGAGTCCTTCTTACCGACACTTCTTTCTTTAATTATTCAGATAACACCCACTCTTGTTTTCTTGGTGGCCTTATCTCACCACATCATCAGGAGAGAAGAATATTTTAAATGTAAGCCAATTTATCTCATTCATTCATTCAAAACTCTTCTGCTTCCCTTGGAATAAATGTTTATGTCCTCATATTGACCACCCTCCCCAACAGTGATCTATAGTCGATGCTTACATGTGCTATTCTGTGCCTGTAATCTTATCCTTCACAGTCCTGGCCCTCACTGCTCACGCCAGCTACACTGTGGACCCATCTGTGCCCATTCTTGGATCACAGGGTTTTAAAAGAGCTTTTAAAAACCTATATATACCTTCTGTCCACCATTCTCTTTCATCCTATCCTCAAGGACCAAATTTTGATGTCCATTTGTTTACCGTGTGTGCCCCTTCAACTCTGTAATCTCCATGACTACAGGAGACTTTGTGAGTGTTGATTATCAGTACTAGCGTTTATACTAAGCTCTGTAAATATCTGTTGAATTAGTAACGCCCATTTTGTTTCTCTGTTTCTTTTCTTTCCCAGCATAGCTAGTTCTGTTGCTTTGTATTGCACTTGTTTTGTGACAAGTGCTGTTATCTGTTTGTCTTAGCCATTGCTAGACATTTCCTTCAATCACCAACTTTGATGAGTGAGTTGAGATTGTGATTTTTGGGGTTCCGTATTAATATCAGTTAGCACCAGCTCCTAATTTTCTTTTTTTGTTCCCCTTCTTTTTAAGTGTGTTATCAAAAGACAGAGGCCATCACCTCTTTTTCCTCTAAATCCACAGCTTCCCATCTTTCACTGTTTATTCTTGGAAAGCAATGCTGATCCATAAGTGCTGCCATTATCATGTATTCTATCTTGGCCAGGTAGTGATGAGATGCAGCACACCAGGCAGCCGTGGCTTATCTCTCCCCGTGCAGCAGAACATTCTTAGATCAGCTCTTATGATTCAGGGATTTCTGGCATGATGCTAAGACTTTGTAGATCTTTTTTTAAATATAAATTTTTTTTTTATAATTTATTGACTTTACATCCTGATTGTAGCCCCCTCCCTTGTCTCCTCCAGTTTCCACCCTCCTTCTCTCTTCTCCCCTATGGCCCTCCCCTATTTCTCAGAAAGGGGAGCCCTCCTCCCCTACTATCTGACCTCAGCTTATCAAGTCTCATCAGGACATCCTGCATCTTCTTCTTCTGTGGTCTGGCAATGGCCCACAAGTAGGAGGAGGTGATCAAAGAGCAGGCAACAGAGTCCATGTCAAAGATAGCCTCTGCTCCCCTTACTAAGGAACCCACATGGAGACTGAGGTGCCTATCAGTTACATCTGAGCAGCAGGTCTAGGTTCTCTTCGAACATGGTCCTTGGTTAGTGTATCAGTTTCTGCAACCCCCCATGGGCCCTGATTTGTTGGTTCAGTTGCTCTCCTTGGGGAGCTCCTGTCTCCTCCAGGTCTTTCTATCTTCCTCTTTTACCATAAGGTTTCCTGCACTTTGCCCAAAGTTTGATTATGGTCTCAGCATCTGCTTCAATACCCTGGTGGGTAGAGTCTCTCAGAGGTCCTCTATGGGAGGCTCCTGTCCTCTTCTCTGTCTTCTCTTACTTGCGATGTCTATCCTGTTTGCCCTTCTGATTAAGGATTAAACCACTTCTCTAGGGTCCTCCTTGTTGTCTAGCTTCTTTAGCACTGTAGACTTTAGTATGTTTATCCTATATTATATGACTAATATCCACTTATAAGTGAGCATATACCATTTGTGTCTTTCTGCTTCTGGGTTACTTCTCTCAGGATGATCATTTGCAAGCAAATGGATGGAACTAAAACATTTCATCCTGAGTTGTAGATCTTACCATCACTTCAGTGCCACTTTTCTTGTTCTCTTTAAATTAAGCTTTGCTTTTAAACATACTTTCTAATCTGGTTCCATTATCTGCCTTTGGTGTTTGATACTGTCTGGAGCAAAATATAACTCTGTTTTAACAGCATCTGCACATTCCTCTCTCAAAACTCAACTGACTTGAGCAATGGTGAAGGCTTTTGGACATATTATTGAAAATGGTGGAAAATTTGAGCTTCTCAGATGAATTCTGTGGTGGGTTTTTCGTTTACATTATTTTGCGCGTGTTTAACATGTTTGGCCGGAATTTTGTTAACATTGTATTATCATGTAATTCTAGAATATTATTGATGTCTTTTTAAAGTAAGAACATTTTATGTTTTGCACTACAGATTCTCTGGTAAATGCTCTCTCACAGTGTTGTTTTGTTAACTTGGTAGTATGTTTCTAATTAAGGGGAAGGTTAGGAATTTGCGTATTCATTGCTATTGTAAATTAGAGCTATTTTATTGCATTTATATGTGACATTTGGGATAGCATATTTTGTGCACTTGGGGAATCTTAAGTCAAGTTTATTTAGCATTGATCTTAGTTTCTTTTCTCATAGCTCTAATAAAATACTATGACAAAGAAATTGGTTTTGGTTCTTTTGGTTCACAGTTCAAAATATAGCCCATTATGGCGGGGAAATTAAGGCACCGAGTGCTTGAACCAGGTGGTCCCTTCGCACTCATGGTGAGAAAGCAGAGGCTAATGAATGCGAATGTGAGCATCTTGGCTACCTGCCTCCATTTGTAGAGTCCATTTTCCCAGCCAGGGAATAGTGCCAGCCACAATGAGTGGGTCTTTATACTTCAATGAAGACATCAAGAGGAACACGGGTCTGATGGTTCTAGATTCTGTCCAGGTGACAAATGGTACTATCAGAGTATCTTGGCATCTTCTCCAGTTCCACACTTTGAGTGTGATAGATATCATTATTTTATTTCTGACTATATTTCTTGGTTATATTTGTTACATGAAATTGCCCATAAACAAGAACAACAGAGGCTCATTAATATTAAATACATGTTTTAACAGTACATGTTCTAGAGTAAAGTGCTTGAAGAAAAGTGCAGATACGTTTGCACATGCTTGAAATGCCAGCACTGGGAAAAGGAGGCAGGAGGAACTTTGGAGCCCTCTGGCTGGTCAGACTACCCTAGTGTAGACTGTAAGCTCCAGGTCTAGTTGTTAGGGGGGTTTGTGGCAGAAGAGTGTATGGCAGATTGAAGCCAGATACTGCAGAGAGAAGCCATGTAGCAAATTGCATGTGAGAGATTCATTTGGGGGGGGGGTGTGGGTGTACAAATTGCCACCTCAGTGAGGACAAGAGGGGCAGAGAGAGATACACAGAGACACACAGAGACAGAGGCAGAGAGAAGAGGGCCTGACGGTGGGGCCTTTATAAGGGCACATGACTTGTGAAGGCAGTGGAATTGTGTCACAATCGGTGGTGGGTGATGACATGGCGGTTGGCTTCAAGACGCTGAAGGCAGGCTGTGGGGAGCACCGGCTTCTAGAATGTGGGCAGTTTATAACACTAGTGAGAGAGCCTGTCTCAAAACAAAACTAAAGACAACAACAAAAGCAAAATACAAGGTGAATATCCACTGAAGAACACCCCATCTGTCCTCTGGTTTATATGCACGCCTAATACACACTCTAATATTTGTATGCTTTGCATGTATATTTATTGGTGTGTTGCCCATACCTTGTTCACATTATTTTATCAGTTCCCTGGAATGCAGCACAGCATATCTATATAGAACCTATACCTTAAATCAGAAGTTTACAATACAGATGACTTGATGACAACTGTAATTGGTATTGAGTCTCTTTTTTTCCCTTCAGTGTTTTCTGTTATCAGCGTGTCCAGTATGTATCTTTTTTTGTGGAGTTCTTGGTTCCATGCTCTGAGGTAAGTTCAAGAACAAGGCTGCTTTGAGGCAACTCATAAAAAAACAAACAAACAAACAAACAAACAAACAAAACATTCAGCCAGCATGACTATGCTTCCCGAAGCTGAAAGCTCTTCTAAGTTTGTGTGACAAGATGCAAACTGTACACATTAGTGTCAGAAAAGCAGCTCAATTCCAAGGTTTATACTTGTTCTTCACCAAAGATTATCAGGGAATGTTTGGTGCTGCTGAATATAAACTCAGGTGCAAAATGTGTAGAACAGAAATAGGGCTGTGAGGAAAGCAAGCCCTTCAAGAGATGTTGAATTTTCTCATAGAATCAACTCAATTCTATGAGCACTGTTGGTTAGGTTTGTGCACTGTTGGTTAGGTTTGCTTAAGACAAGTATCCATGATTCATGTATAGGAAGCAGCCCCAGATAGAGCAAGCACAGAAGAAAACAAAACAACGTAGCACTGTTGCTCTGCTGCACTGAGTGGCAAAAGTGCTTCTTTCTCATGTAATGATGGAGCCAGATGTCCAAGGCTTGTAGAGATAAAGATGGCTGAAGAACTGAAGCTAAAAGCCAGCTAGCAAGATACAAACAAAACCTAAGGGTTTGTTTTAAGTACAGCCTTTCAGGAGTCTATAGTTGGCCATGAGCTTCTGTATCAAAACTATTGATTGGCAGCATGAAATCAAGTTACCTGTGCACAGAACCCACCCATTCTCTCAGTTCTACTGATGTGGCTAAATCTCTGTTCTCCAAAGACTACACGATATTGTACACGGAAGTTAGGCTATTAATCAGTTATACTTCAATTACTCTGTTGGCGCAAACGTGATCATTTTACGTGGCTCAGTCTAACTTTGGTTTGGGGAGGATGTGTGGATGGTTTCTTTTGGAAGGATTTAAGACGAGAATTCATTTAAAGATTTTTGTGAAAAGCTATTCAGAAATGACAGCACGGCAATCAGCCGACACGTTGTTTTGTCTGAACTGGTATATGTGCAGGAGCGCTGGTTCCTGTCTTCCAAAGCGGCAGGCCCTTGGTGTCGCTCTTGTTGCATGTATGTGCATCTGCTGAGCCAGCGTGCTCTGCCACTTTGACTCAAAAGTGTCCTCCATATCCAGGCATTAAGTCACTATACTGGACTCGCACCACTGGAATGCTGTGACCTACATACGGGTGTATGTGGTTTACATTTTCAGTAACTGGGAGGCAATTTAATTGTCTGACTCAATTACAGTAAGCGAGGGCCAGACTGCCAACTCTTCATTCACCTCATTGTAAACGGACCCCTCAAAGTCAAGCCAGCTTTCGTGATGGAGAAGCTGGGTCAGCAAAGCTGCCGGGGAAGCGTGAATGTTCCAGTCTTTATTTTGAGTGAGCTCTTGGATTCCTTGATTCTTTGTTTCCATCTCTGGCTTTTTTTTGAAACTGGTCAAACTCTAGGACCAGGAGTGCAATTGAGTTTGACTCACAACAGAATAGGGATCTTATTTTGGGCAACTCTTTCAGAGTAAAGCCAGAAAGAAATTCCGCCAACCTGTAGGAACCATGCTCTAGCTGTTTGGTCCTGTTGTTTGTTTTACTAAGCTGCAAAGAGTGTTTTCTATATGGAACGCACATGCTTTGATTCTGTGCTTGTCTCTGTCTCAGCTACAGGGCGTTCGCTTGGACACTTGAGACTAGATCATTTGATGCCCCCTCAGTCCTTACAGACTGGTTTGCCAAGTGACTCTTTGACTTGCTATACCTGGATTCTGACCAAAGAGGGCAAAGCAGACGGATCCAGGGAACTGTCGATCATCAAGAAGGATCCCAGTATCCATGGAGAAACAACTGTCACACTCTTTGTGCCTAATGAGCCAAGGGAATGTGTTCAATCAAGTCTTTTTCTTTTTATTTGGAACTAGCCAAACAGTAGGTGTTAGATTTTAAGTCTTGTCGTCTTTGGAAATTATGGTAAGAGATAATGGAAGGAATTTTGGGCAAGTCTAATGATGGAGCCTGCCACTGACTGTGATAAGTCTGAAAAAAATGCAGACAAAATTCTAGTAAGAACAGGAAAATTTAGTGAGAGGACATCCGGGATTTTAGTTGTTGGCACTAAAAGCGCCTAATATTTATAGTCACTATAAAAACTCCTACAGCTTGATATAGGCAGACAGCCACCAACACTTCTTAAATGCTGTAATAGCCATAATAGAAACTTTTTTTATCCCTCAAGCTAAGCATAATTCAGCAAAAGAAAGGTGCAGAGTGCAACAAAAGGAAAAGGTCTGACCTGAAGCAGTGCTTTTTTTTTTTTTTTTAATTTGGAAAAAGATACGTGACATAATTTAGCATCTAAATTCTTTCTTTCTAAAGACTTTTAAAGTTTTTATTTTTCTGTATGAGTTGTACATCATTTATATGCACCACGTGCATGCATGCATGCTGCCGGTAGAGGCCAGAATATGGGACAGGATCCCCTGGAACTGGAGTCACACATGTGTAGGAACCACAGTGTCTGTGATGTGAACTGAACCAGGGGCTTTTGTAAGAGCAGCTGGCATTCTTACCCACTGAGCTCTCCCAGACCCACCCTAGTTATTTCTAGGAGTGACTATACCATTGCCCACACTCACTTCAGCCTTCTCTTAATATCACATTCTACGTCATATGCTGCAGCTTACATTTTACCTTCTGTGGGAGACTGTAGTGCCAGTAAATGGTTCATGTGGTGTACATATTAGTAGAGTGACATGTGAATTAAAAAATTAAATTTCTATTGCTCCTAAAGGCATTATCTCAAAAACACGTTTTTGTAAACATTTCTTCGGAAGCTAACTTAGAAAGGGATTCTCAGAATCCCTTGTGTTTTCTTCCATGGAAGCTTTCTTTTGAAATTCGTGTTTGCTCATTTGAAGAAACTGTGACACAATGTGCGACTTCCCTAATGAGGGAGAAATGAAATTCCGTAACCCAGTTTCTCATATGTCTATACTGTGTCAAGATGGTTAAGGTTTTATTGGCTTTGTCTGGTGAGATGGGTCAGGACACATTTATGACACACAGGAATAATGCAGGAGTTCATTTGCTTACACCACTGTGAAATGGCTTTTCTCTGGGAGACAAAAGCAACAGTTTCCATATACCTGAGTCCACAGAACATATGCCCAGTGAATCTGTGGACCATCCCATTGCACAGATCTAGAAGAAAAAAAAA
>REGO01000589.1:45786-62964 GCA_010120015.1 Rhombomys opimus | reverse complement strand
CGCAGTCCATGTTCATAGCTCGACTATTCAGAACTGCTAATGCATGGACTGCTCTAGATGCCCATAACAGGTGAATTAATAAGAGAAATGAAGTATATATTCACAATAGAATTTTATTCTGTCAAAAAATCATAACATTTGCAGGAAAACCTATGGAAATGAAAATTACTATGGTAAGTAAAATAAGACAAACTTAGAGAGAAGAACACTGTGTACCTTCACCCACACGCAGATCAGAGATTTTAATTTATGTCTGATGTGTGGGTGTAGGCCATGAAACCAGAATAGGACCGTAAGAAAGGAGGAGAGAGCGTGAGAGGAAATGTAGGGAGAAGTTTATAAAATATAAGGGCTATGAAAGCATGTGGGAAAAAAATGTGGAGCAGCAAAGCTGAAAAGAAAGAGGTGGGGAGTTGAAGGGAGGATCAATAGGAACAAATGCATGGAAATACTATAACAGAACCCATTACCTTGCATGCTAATGTTAACAAAGGGAACAGGACAGGAGACTACCACAGAGAGCCTCTGAAAGATTACACTGATTGAGGTACTGAAACAGATGCTGAGACACACAGCCAAACTTTGGACAGAGTGCAGGTAATCTTATGGAAGAAGATAAAGTTAGAAAGACCTGGAGGGGCAGGAGCTCCAAAAGGAGACCAACAGAGGGAAAACAAATAAACAAACAAACAAAAACCAAAACCATAAACAGACAAAAACAAAAACAAAAATAAAACAAAGAAACTGGTCCCTGTGAGCCCTGCTAAGACTGATATCCCAACCGAGGACCATGCATGGAGAGGACCTAAAACCCCTGCCCAGATGTAGCCTGTAGACTCAGTCTCCAAGTGGCTTCCCTAGTAAAGGGAACAGGAACTGTCTCTGGCATGAACTCAGTGGCTGGTTCTTTGATCACCTACCCCTGGGGGGAGCAACCTTACCAGGCCACAAAGGAAGACAATGCAGCCAGTCCTGATGAGACCTGATAGGCTAGGGTCAGACTGAAGGGGAGGAGGACTTCACCTATTAGTGGACTAGGGGAGGTAGACAAGGGATGGAGGTTGAGGTTGGGAGGAGATGAGGGAAGGGGCCACAGCCAGGATACAAAGTGAATAAATTGTAATAAATATTAATAACTAGTAAAAAAAGAGAAAAAAGAAATAAAAATTTAAAAAATTCTAAAAAAATATTATTCATTTAGAAACCTTTGGAGTTCCTAAAATTCAATGAAATTCTTTCAGCTAAAAACAAGGTAACATGGAGGAGAGAGAAAGAGACAGAGAGACAGAGAGAGGGGATCCATGACACTAAGCATGATGTCAATCGACACTATCAGTGTGACAGGATTTAGAGACATCTAGGGACACCATGCTGGCATGCTGTTGGAGGTGCTTACAGAGTTGTGATTGAGGGAGAAAGAGCCATTCTGAATGTGAGTGGAACCTTCCACGGCTTGGAGCTTTGGGTTGAATAACAGGTACTGTGGAGAAAGCAAACTGAGCTTCAGCATTCATCTGTCTCAGCTGTCTGATGCTGACTGCAGCGCACCTTGTATTTCTGCCCCATGCCATTCCTATGATGGGCTATATCTTTGCAGACTGTGTGTATGCTCCCTCATTGAAGCTCATAGCATTAAGCCTGACGAAATGAAAGAAATTACATTATAGAAAAGAAATACATACATTATATATGTACATTACATATGTGTATTATAGATTATATATGTATCATATATGTATACTGTATACATATATAATATACACGCATCATGTATATCACATAAATCACATGTATGGAGCATTTTACTCATTTTAAAAGTATATTACAAGTTACTCAGACCCGGAAATAAAAATGTTTCATGATCTCTATCATATGTGGAATTTTAAAAAATTAAGTGTCAATGTACAACAGTCATAACTACAGGTGAAGGGAAAGTAGAGAAGAGAGACGGGAAGAGGTGGCTACACCTCAGAGCGTGTCAAAGAGTACACTTATGAAGTTCAGAAACATACACTGAGTAGGAAACCTAAAGTTAGTAAAATTGTGTTGGGGATTTTGGTTAAATAGACAAAAATGCATTTCTCTAAGATGACAGATGTCAACCTGTTTCAGTATGCTAACTACTATTTATCTGTATTCTGCACCATCCTTTTGTCAGATTGAACTGTGTTCAAGAAGACAGGCTTCAAAATAGAAAGCCACAGTCTCCATTTCCCAAAAGTGTGTTTAAAATAATTCACTACTGAGAATTTTCCTTTTTTGTTTTACTAATTAATTTTTGTTTATTTTTATATTAATTACAGTTTATTTACTTTGTATCCCAGCTGTAGCCCTCTCCCTCATTCCTTCCCAATCTCACCCTCTCTCCCTCACCTCCTCCCTGCCCCTCTCTAAATCCTCCTCTCCTTCCATCTGACCCTAGCTTATCAGGTCTCTTCAGGACTGGCTGCAATGTCCTCTGTGGCCTAGCAAGGCTGATCCTCCCTTGGGGGAGGGGTAGGTCAAAGAACCAGCCACTGAGTTCATGTCAGAAACAGTCCCTGTTCCCCTTACTAGAGTACCCACTTGGATACTGAGCTGCCATGGGCTACATCTGAGCAGATATTCTAGGTTATATCCATGCATGGTCCTTTTTTGGAGAATCAGTCTCAGAAAAGACCCCTGTGCCCAGATATACTTGGTCCTTGTGGAGCTCCTGTTCTTTCCAGGTCTTACTAACTCCCCCTTCTTTCATATGATTCCCTGCACTCTGCCCAAGGTTTGGTTATGAGTCTCAGGTAGAGTCTTTTGAGAATTTTCAAAAAGGCATCCTATGGCAATTATCTAATGAGTGAAAAATTTGACATTTTTCAAGGAACAGAAATTTAGCAATCCACATGGCTCTCTTCTCCCTGTGAATGATACATTTTGGCTCAGTGCTGGGCAATGAATAAGAGCTGGGCAGGCTGGAGCCTGTGTCCCTGAGCCATTTGATGGTTGCTTTAGCAGAAGGCAGCAACTGCTGGAGCAGGCTGGAGCCAAGTATTTATACAAATGAGTGCTGGCTCCTCCTCCATCAACAGCTGACAGAAGACAGAAGGCATGAGCCTCCCCTGGGAGAATTTCAGGGCGCATACGTCACATGCACATACGTGATCTGTGTCATAGAATAATGAAATTTGTGGTACCAGAAATAGTATCTAATCTAACTCCTCCATTTGGTAACTAGATCTGGAGATCAAAGCCATTGGCTCAAAGCCACACAGGCAATGAAAAGAGTGTTAGACCAGACATAGATATAAATAAACTCAAATGTAGTAATGTCCTAGCCCCTAGCATTAAGTGAGAAGTATTTTTTTTTCATTGAAAGTGTAAAATTGGTTTATTCAGAGTGACTAGAATTCACATGCCGGACCCATGTGACTGACTGAAGCATCCACAACAATAAAGATTAATTTTTTTTTCGGACTCTCTTTTGGTAAGGATGTCTCTCTGCTGACTACATCATTAGGCTTCCAAGGAAGGCGCGAGGCTGGTAGCAGCCCTAGCTGTAGCATCATCTTGAGTTTGAGAGGAGGGATGACGAAGAGCCAGCTCAGGTCATCTCATGCTGCTATAACTAAAGCACAGGCCTGGTGCTTTACAAGGAACAGACTGGCTAACCCTCCTAGATACTAAGAAGACCAAAAGCATGCTTTGCCACCTGCCTGGTTCTGGATGATGGCCGTCCCTCTGTTGAGTTCCAAGGCGCCGTGTGCCACACGTTAACAGGGTGTAATTTCACTTACTTGGGCCTTTCTTCACTAATGGAATCAGGAGGACCTCACACTTACCTCTCGTGTCACCCTAATAGCCTATCTAAGCCTTTTATCACAAATTAACACGCAACGTTGAGGATAATGTTTCCACAGGGGTTTGAGAAAGGGTTCTACAAAAATTCAGATCATGGTACAAACTTTTCTTTCCTCAAATAATTCCAATGTAAAATATTGCCTTGACCTTTTCTAGCTAAATCTGAGTTTGTTCATACTCTAAAAGTACGTTCGTTGCTATGGTGGTGGATACAGCAATTGAGGCAGCGTCTAGATTACCTGCCATGTCTAGAAACTTTTTAATACCATCACAGTACGCTTGGAACGGGGATATCTTTGGATATCTCAAAATAAGGATAAATGAGGAGAAAGTGATAAACAGCATACATTCATGACACAACTGTAAACCTTACTGTTAGAAAGAGCAGGTGTAGCTAGGAATATTCAAAGAAATGAATGTTTCTATAGCAGTGAATGGTGACATTTCAAGTTTTTTCATAAAAGGTTCTTCAGGTTAATTATATTTTTTATCAATTATTTAAATGAAAAGAAAGAACAATGTGTTTCAGCAATGAATAAAAAAACAAAGGGTGAGACAAATTACTGAGAAGAGCAAAGTGGGGCAGGGTTATATGTACAGGAGGTGTGTAAACCCATTTTTACGTATCTTACTGTTGTAGCAAATGCTTTCTTCTGCGGAATGCATGCCACACTCCATCCGCTCTCCACAGCCTGCACCTGCACTCTCTTGCTTAACTGTTTTTACAGTATTCCATAGCACTAGCTTTTAACACATTCTACATGAATTCACTGTTTTTATGGTTTAGTTGTATTATTTGATGGCTTATTGTATTCCCCAGTAGAAACCCCCTGTCTACCCCATTTTTATTAAAGGACTCTTCATGCTTACTGATTTGGATAAAATCCTTTCTCTTTGCAGTCTTGGTCACCAGTTTGTTTTATTTTTTTTCTTTCTCTCAGTGTGTGTCTAGATCCCAGCTTTGGGCAGTATCAGTGCTGATTGCAGCATGAATATCGGGCCCTTTTAGAGTGCCAATGCAGCCATTCAATCAGTTGTGCTGTGTGGATCCTCTCAACTAATACCAAGTGCTCACCAGTGCTGCAGCACTCACTGCTAATTTTCTCATTAAACAGCAGTGTGTCCACCCAATTCAACATTCACTTGCTAATCATAGAGATTAATATCTGGCTGTGAAATATTCTTTGCTACTTCTAAGATGATGTCTTCGAGTATCTGGTAGAATAGAGAATAAGACAGAGTATGTTCAGATTTTGTGCCAGTGATTTTTAGCGCAGAACATAGCAAAAGTAATGGAGATACAATATCAAAAGACAAAAAGGAGGACCCGAATAATCATGTGCTGTTTTCATTGTGATATTAAAGAAGAAAAGGCAAAAGGTAAACACTTTCATATTGAGACAATACAAAGACTAAGCTTCTTTTGCTCCTTCTTGTGGGAAAAAAATGCACCTTGAAGTTGAATTAGACCAATAAGGTCATGAATAAGGAAGTTGTTGTAAAACAGAGAGAAGACACTCAGCATCACGGAACACAACCATATCACTTTTCATACTTGGAAATATTATTCATCTATTAAGGAAACATCCTATCTCTCAGATACTTACATGGACATATTCATTGTCATTTTATCACAATAGCTAGGAAAAGAAAACAACCTAAATGTCCTTCAAACTGATGGATAGATGATAAAAATGTGATACGTATGCACAGTGAAATACTTCTCAGCTACAAAAAAAAGCAAAATCATAAAATGTGCAGGTAAGTGGGTGAAACTAGGAAATAAACTGAGTAGTGGACAGCCAGATACAGAAAGATAAATGCTGTGCATTCTCTCTTATTTATAGACAATAGCTCCAAATCTTCAGGTATGAGTATATAACCTGAAGTAACTGAGAATCTAGGAAGGTGAGCAGGAATGGGGAGGAAGTTCAAGAGATGTCCAAAGGTGATTATATGCTACTGCCATTCCTCTGGTTGCCTCCTAGAATTTGAAGACATGTCCCTGGACACAGGACTTGGAGGAATCCAGCTAGAAATTACCTGGATGCCTCGTCCCTGAGGGATAGTTCTCATACACCTAGAAGGAAGTACATAAACTGCTAAAGGAGAAAAATTATCACTAGTCCTACTCAGCTATTATGTCTGTGGAACACTATGGTCAGTGTGACAAGATGGCCCCCAAAGCACAATAGTGGCACTCACAGCTTGGTGGCAAAACTTAGTGTCTAACCGGACTTAAACTTCACTCAACATGAGAAAACTCATGCCTAGGAATGATGCTACATCATCAGGACTGATGAGGTCATCCATGACACCTAGAAGAGAAGCTACCAAAGTTACTTTCCTGAACAAGTACAATTTCATTGCATTCCAAAAATGTATCCTAATTCTCACAGAGAATTAGGTGAAACTCTCACCTTTATCAAATAAGCTTCTTTTGGGAGTAGGCAGGGACCAAAACAGAAATATACAACTGGTTACAATATAGATCACAAATGACCATGGAGTGTCCAGCCCTAACTGATACATATATAACCCAACTCCTATACCTAAGGCTCACGAAGCATCATAGAAGAGGGGGCAGAAAAATTGTAAGAGGCAGGGGACCACCAACTTTGCTGTAAGACTGTGCTTTCTAATGGTAGGGAAACTGCATCCATGGAATTTCAATCATTTGGTTGCCCAAACAAGACTTAAGCAATGACAAAAGCAGCTGACAGGTGAGTTTGAATGGGTGCAGTTTCATAGGGCCCTACCACAGGTGAAGAGCTATAGACAGTTAATAACTTCTGAGATGCAGATAATAACTAGTTTTCACAGGGATTGAGCTCTCTAACTGTTATCCAGTAGCAAGTGGTCAGCCCTAAAAACATACATATAAGCATCACTAAATGGAGTTGTCAAACTATATTTATTATGTATACATGTAAAAATGATAATTATAGAAAAATAAAAAAGAGGAGGTGGGAAAGTTGGGTAGAGCTGGGAGGAGTTGGAGAAAGGAGATGGGTAAAGGGTGAATGTGATCAAAGTGCATTGCATGAAACTTTCAAAGAAAGAATTAATATCCCATTAGGAAATCAACAGAACTTTTTTCTTTTCTTTTTTTATTACTATCATTTATTACAACATTTTTTAATTTGTATCCCGGATGTGGCCCCCTTCCTCATCAGAAGACTAAACACAATGTGAATAATCAATACATAATAGAAATCAGATCTCATTATGCCCTTTATGACTTAAACAATAAATAAAAATAAGTTTAGGATAAAAAAGCAGGTCAAGGAGGAAACACATGTGCTCTGTTATATTTGAACCTGGTAATCAACTCATCCTATACAAATAAAACTAGGTGTGATTTTTATACATTCAATCACCTGCTTCCATTTTTAGGGCCTTTCAGAGATTAGCAACTACGCGCAGAACGTACATTAAAGGTACACTATGCTTTCATTCCTTTCTCTGTCATACACCCATGTAGAGACGTGTATCCTTACAACAGTGTACAAGACATGGTCCAGATCTTACACGTGTATTCATCTTTCTGTGTAGATATGTAGATATGAACTGGCATCTGGAATTGAGTTTTTCTGTATAAGAATAATGGCATCACTGTTTATCAAATATTTCTAAAAGAACAGGGGAAAGAGAATCAATGGGAATCAGCAATGACATTAAACCAAACATCCCAGCTCTGATAGGCCATTTGATCATAATGCTATTTTATTTACTGAGGAATTTATTTATCAAAGCAAAAAGTCACTGGGTAAGCATAGACTTGAAAAAAATAAAATTCACGCTTGTCCCTGGCACCCAGAGAAATCTTCTCAAATTCTGCCATCGATCTCATCCATAAAGTACTCTTCACATATACAAATACATCTTTTCTGTTTGAATAGTTCAGCCTAACTAATATTTTATTTGATAGACCCAAAGAAAATTCATTCAGTCCTTCAGCAAGTATCTTTAAGCACTTACAGATAAATACTAAAGGTTGAGATTGACTATCTTTTATTTTTTTAATTTTTATTTTTTTAATATTAGTATTTAATATTTGTATCCCTGCTGTATCCTGCTCCCTCTCTCCCTCCCAATCCCACCTTCTCACCCTCATCTCCTCCCTGTCCTTTTCCAAGTGCACTGACTGGGGAAGACCTCCTGCCCTTCCATCTGATACTGGTTTATCAGGTGTCTTCAGAACTGGCTGCAAATTTCTCCTCTGTGGCCTAGCAGGGCTGCTCCTCCCTGGTGGGGCTGGGAGGTCAAAGAACCTGCCATTGAGTACCTCTGCTCAGATGTAGCCCTTGGTAGCTCAGCATCCAAGTGGGTACCCTAATAAGGGGAACAGGGACTTTCTCTTAGGCTCTCAGTCTCCTCTGGAAGAAGAACATACTCACAGGCCATGAGGCCTGTGTTATTTGCCTGGGGGTGTTATTTCCCTGGGGATGGAGAAACTACTACATTTTCTAAATGGTACTGCCTTATTCTTAGACCCAGAGACTGGGCCTTTGAATACAAGGCCAGCTGGATATGATGTGATTTCTTAAAAATATGTCGAATTGATACCTGTTAGGTCAGGATCAGATAGAAGGAGAGGAAGAAACAGGGAGGGTGGGACCAGGAGGAGATGATGGAGAGGGCTCCAACTGGGATTCAATGTGAATAAATTGAAAATAATAATAATAATAAATATATTGGATTGTTTCTATTTAGAAATATGGCAAGGGTATAAGTGTTGCATTATACATTATTCACATTCTTGTTGGCCTAACAATAATATTTTTTAAAGTAACATTAGTTTCATTTTCATTTTACTATATGGTCTTTTAGAGTATTTGTTACTATTCATGTTCAATGCCCCTCTGTATTTACATCAATTATCCATTAAAAGTGTAAACTAGTGTTGAATAGAATTAACACATGAAATTAAGGTCAATACTATTAACTACCCATCCAGCTTACATGCTTGTCGTTAGGGCTAAGCCATCATAATGGGTCATGATGGCTATACAGGGTAGCAACTTTATAAAAGTGAAAACCTTCAATCTCTTTAGAGTTGCTTTCATATTTTATATTCTTAGATGTGCTACAAGACCCCATTATGTCAGAAATAGTAGACTGTTACTTTGTTACTTTAAGAATTATGTTTTCATAATTAAGAAAAAGTTATTTTTATTATGTATATTTATAATTACATATATTTATATGTGCATGTTTGAGCATGTGTTTGGGAGTGTCTATAGAGGCCAGAAGAAGGCATCTGATACTCTGGTGCTGTAGTGAACCACGAAAGGTGTGGAGGGGGGTGTGAACGGAACTCCAGGCCTCTGTAAGAACAGGAGACACTCTTAAACACTCAGCCATCCCTTCATTTCCCCAGTATTACCATGTTTAGAAAGTAATCTACTTATGTCATGAACTCAGACTTGTGCACATACATTTTCTTAAATAAAATATTAAAACCTTTAAGCACTAGGCTTAAATTAAATATATTTATCTTGACATGTTTGTCTAAAACTAATTGTGATATTTACACTCTCTAAAGAACAGACACAGATCATACATGGCTTCTGACACTCTTTGTCTCTGTGCCTCCCATCACTAGAGCTAGGAAATGAACATTTTCAGATTTGAGGGCTATCATCTTCAACTTGTGTTGTCTTTCCTCTCTTTCTCCCCTTCTACTCTCTACCATTCTACATCCCTCCTTTTCTCTCTCTCTCTCTCTCCTTCTCTAAAACTTATTTATTTGTGTGTTTGTGCTCATGGCCCACATGTAGAAGTCAGCGGACAATTTGCAGGAATCAGTTTTCTCCAACAATGTGGGCTTTTAGAATTGAACTCGGATTGTCAAGTCTAATGGCAAGCTCCTTTACTAACAGACGTCCCATCTCACTGGGACGTCTACAGAATGCCCTCATCAGGTTTGATAATTGAAGAGATTAGATGGTAGAATAATTACATTAGGGTCACGAAACAATGACCGTGGTTATACAACACACAAAATCCATCTCATGGCCTATCTTTGTGAGATCTGCCAGAGTGCATACATGTTCAAAATGAAGACACAAAGACTCAAAATAATAATTGATTCAAACCAGTTAATAGTTACAGAGTAAAGTTAACAAAAACTGTCCTAGACTCCTAATGTATGCTGAAATCCTCACTTCATGTCCATGGTGGATGCATTGTCTCTGTTCACACGTGAATGATCAACCCTAACCAAATAAGAAGTGACGGAAAGCCCTCCCTAGAGGTTGTCCTGTCTCAATATTTTTGTTTGTTTGTTTCCTGTTATCCTTTCTCTCTTACTTGCACAGCCAACAGAAGCAAAAATAGAGAAATTTATATTATGTTTCATTTTAAAATTACTCTTGGCTGTTAGATCTACTAGACATATTCCAAATTGCTTTCTAACTGTCCTGCTGGTAGTGGAGGAATGTGTTCCCAGAACATGACCTTTAACGTCACTGTTTGTGGCACAGGAAGTTCTAATTCACAGAAACCAAGGACTCAGAAATTTTAGGTTGTCTATCCATTTCTTTCGCTTTTGACCCTTTCTTCATTTGAAACATATAAGTACTCTTTGGCAGATTTTACAAAATTCAGCCATGAAATGGATTTTGCATATTGCATGACGATGATCACTGTCTCATGATCTAATGTAAGGCACTGAATGTTTACTATAGATTAGTACTCCAGACCCCTGACTTAACATCTCAAGAGAACCCCAAACAATAGTACTTTCATTAGAATTAATCCTTAGGCACCAACAAATATAACAACCAGGGCATTGATGTAGTGACTGATTTCATGACAATAAAATCTCCCAATGACTAAAACTTAGAGGATATTTTTTTTCCAAAAGTTACAGTGAGAACGGATGCCTGTTGTAAAATTGACCTCTTTATTTATTAGAGCATTAACTTAGAATGCAGGTATTGGGTGGGAGAAGGGTTTTTCAGGAGTTTCAGGAATTTAACATTTAAATTCCATCATATGGCATATGCAGTAGTAGTTGGGTATGAAATTGACACTAAGCTGGGAAGCTCTTTGCTTTCCATATAGTAATCTGAGGCATAGCCCTTGACAGTGATGTCCTATCTTTGGTGACAAGCGTGATTTATCCTTTACCAGATGTTAAGGCAAAATGTAGAAAGAAAATACTTCTAAGACAAGAGCCCAATCTATTTTAATCTTTGCCTGCTTTCTCACCATTTATATTCGAGTCCAGACAATGTTTTCTTGTTTGATCTGATTTCAAGCATGTGAAACATTTGTGATTAATACATATCATCCGGTTGTTCATTTTAACACTTTCTTAGCAGCTGCCATTCCTTTCTCACTGATTTACTGTGCCTGTTGGAATCCTGCACTCTCACCAGGCTGCACCAATCCCTGCATAATAGATAAGTTAACTCTCAGCTTCCAACTCTGTCTCTACTTGCTGCCCTCTTAGTCAGTGGATGAGGAGACAAAGCCAAGAAAGGACTCGGAAGTCAGTGTAAGGCACATCCCATAATAAATAGCAGAGTTGAGAGGTTTGGAGGAGGTTTGAAAAAAAAACGGAGAGAAACAAAGAAATAGAGAGAGAAACAATATAGGTACAAACGAAATACAGAGAAACAAAGAATCTAGTCAAAAAGACAAGAAATAAAGGGAATTAAAAACTGGAGAGCAGGGGTCCTGAATGAGCCCTAAGAGCCATCTGCAATTGCAGAGAACCAAGGTTTGCTTCCCAGAGCTCACATCAGACAGCTGCTGCCGGAGCCTCAGATCCTTGGTCTTTGACACCTGTGAGCGGACACCCCAGCACACACACTCTCATACGTAGAGTTAAAAAGTAGTAGACGTTAATGTTTGTAAATGAGAAGTAAGGAGCTAGGAAGCATTGTCTTGGGCTCTTCTCACTTGAGACCCTTCCCAGTGACTGATGGGGAACCTCACTTCTCACCTTCTTCTAGTTAGCCTTCTATTTCAGCTTTGTGAAAAGTCAGCACGACAGTCTGTACAGCACAAAGAATGGCTTACTGTTTGGCCTAAGTTTTGACAAATTTGTATAAAAAGACATTTTTTTAGGATGCCACTCAAGTCAAATTGTTTATTTAATGTATATCCATTCAAAGTAATCAACACACTAGAAAATTAGAACTGAGGGTAAGAAAGACACTAACTGACTTAGACCAAAAATTCACATGTGATTATGTATTTGAAATTGAGTAAGTTAACATTTGCTCTTCAACAGGAAGATTTCTCCAAAAACAGCAACTTTGTAATCAGTTCCAAACTCTAAACTCTTAGATGCAGGGGTAAGAAAACAATGTACAAATTAGATTAAAATATGGATTGTCACATACATGCACTCATCTGCACACACATGCAACACTACCTTTTGCTTTAGAAACTGCTTTAAGGGATTTATTGTTCTGTTACCATGTAAACACATATAAACATATTTCTTTAATTGTGTCAGTCACTTTACATAAGCTCTTGCTTTATACTTACTGGCATCTAGGTTTCGAAGCTCCCAGTACATACAAAACTAGAAGGAACAGTCATAATGACTGGGCATGGTATTTTTGGAAAGAGAATATTCAATGAAAAGAAAATCAAGCAGCAAACTATGTCCCAACAATTCACCATTTAGAGAGGATACAGTGCGAATAGAATTGCTCGGAAAGTTGGGGGTGAGACTTAGTTTGTGCCTACATATGTGCATGTTGCTTGGTTTTTTTTTGTTGTTGTTGCTGCTGCTGCTGTCTGTTGGTTTGAAAAAGGCTCTCACAATGTAGACAAGGCTAGCCTCAAGCTCACTGAGATCCACCTGCCTTTTCATCGAGTGTGATGGAAATGGTGAGAATACAGTGTAAGCCACTGCCTGGCCTGGGTCAGTTTTACAAGGATCAGCCTGAGACTCAGTAGGAAAAGTGAGTGTGTCTGTTAGCGATTATGCCAGCACAAGCATTTTAAAGTTCACCTGTAAACTACCTTTATCTTTTGCCACTGCTGTGAATGTTAATCAACAACTTGGAATAGTGCCTTCAACTACAAGTGCTAAGTGAGGATTGATCATCTTACCCAGGGTCCTCTTTCTTGTTTATCTTCTTTAGGTGTACAGATTTTGCTATGTTTATTTTATAGGTCTAGTACCCACTTATAAGTGAGTATATACCATGTGTGTCTTTCTGCTCCTGGTATAACTCACTCAGGATGATCTTTCCTTGATCCCACCATTTAGCTGCAAATTTCATGATTTCCTTGTTTTTAATTGCTGAGTAGTATGCCATTGTGTAAAAGTACCACAATTTCTGTATCCGTTCCTCAACTGAGGGACATCTGGGTTGTTTCCAGGTTCTGGCTATTACGAATAAAGCTGTTACAAACATGGTTGAGCAAATGTCCGTGTTGTGTACTTGAGCAAATTTTGGATATATGCCTAGGAGAGGTATAGCTGGATCTTGAGGAAGCAATATTCCTAATTGTCTGAGAAAGCACCAGATTGATTTCCAAAGTGATTGTACAATTTCACATTTCCACCGGCAATTGAAGAGGGTTCCCCTTTCTCCACAACCTCTCCAGCATGTGTGTCACTTGAGCTTTTGCTCTTAGCCATTCTGATGGGTGTCAGGTGATTGGAAGTAAGAGAAAACAAGTCACAGAACAGGAGCCTACTGCAGAGGGCCTCTGAATGACTCTACCTAGCAGTGTATCAAAGCAGATATTAAGACTCATAACCAAACCTTCAGCAGAGTGCAGGGAATCATATGAAAGAAGAGGGAGTTAGTATGACTAAGAGAGGACAGGAGCTCC
Source organism: Rhombomys opimus (assembly GCA_010120015.1). Taxonomy (NCBI): domain Eukaryota; kingdom Metazoa; phylum Chordata; class Mammalia; order Rodentia; family Muridae; genus Rhombomys; species Rhombomys opimus. The sequence goes on along the minus strand of REGO01000589.1, from coordinate 49,320 downwards.
ACAAGGACTGAATATATCAGGGCACAGGGGTCTTCTATGAGGCTATTTCTCCAACCAAGGACCATGTATGAATATAACCTAGAACCCCTGCTCAGATGTGGCCCATGGTAGCTCAGTATCCAAGTAGGTACCCTAGTAAGGGGAACAGGGACTATTTCTGACATGAACTCAATGGCTGGCTCTTTGACTCCCCCCCCCCCCGAGGAGCAGCCTTGCTAGGCCACAGAGGAGGACTTTGCAGTCAGTCCTGAAGATACCTGATAAACCAGGGTCAGATAAAATGGGTGGAGGACCTCCCTTATCAGTGGACTTAGAGAGGAGCAGGGAGGAGATGAGAGAGGGAGGGTGGGATGGGAAGGAATGAGGGAGGGGCCTACTGCTGAAATACAAAGTAAATAACCTGTGATTAATATAAAAAAATAAAAATTATATTAAAAAACTACAAGTGCTGTCCCCACAAAAGCGACTCATACGTCGAGGAGAGCTTGCCCTGGGGCTTGTACTTTGTGGCACCGTCAGCAGGAAGCGGAAACCTTAGAATGTAGACTCCACTTGGAAGTTCTGGGTCTGCTGGAAGAACTCTTTTGAATGTTATATGTCTCTATTCTCCTTCTTCCTCTCTCCTCTCCCACTGGCACAAGGTTTTGCCTTGCTACTGCCCTAGAAACAACAGAGCCTCATGTTTGGAATCTCTGAAACTTCCTCCTTTAAACTGATTTTTCTCAAAGTCTCAGTAACTGAAAGTTGACATAAGGAAGGATTTGAATATGAGTATTTCTCCTTACAGTTGATCCAAAAGCCATCCTTAATTAAATGGAAAACACCGACAATCTCAGTTACATGTCAACGTATTTGTGTTTGTGTATAAATTTACCTGATGGAAAAGGGAGTTAGGATGGAAAAGTGCTCAAACGTATCGGGGACTGGTTCTTTCCTCCTACAGCCTTGTAAGAATGGAGATTCCGGAATTTTATATGGAAACATAATTCCCAGAATAGACGGCATTGTCTAACCTCCCCACTATCCTGTTACCATCTGGCCAACATCTGGCCAGGGGAGTGAAATGTATGAAATTCCCGGGATATTTCCTTAGATGGGTGTGGTTTGTGCTCTATTTTTCCTGTAGACATGAAGTACCCAAGTCCCAGTGTGGAGTTCACACTTACTTCCTGACGGGAGAGAGAAGAACTGACTGTGCACACTCTGACTGTGACCTCTACGATAGCTAAAGCTCCTGTAGAAACCAGAATGACCCCAGCCTGCCTCCTGGATAAAGGTATCAGGGACTTATTGACACTTAAACCCCATTAGCCTGTGAGGCTGGAGAAGTGCATTCAATTCTCTGAGCTGCTACTTTTTGATAACTGTTAAGAGAAACCTGAACGAAAGGAAATTACACATAATTACCCAATCTAGGATGGCTCTTAGGAGGCTGTGTGTGTCACTGCCGCCTCAGATTTCAATCAGTCAGTCAAGAAAGAAGTTCATGGTTTTGTTCTTCTGACAAGCATTAATCTATCATTCAGAAAGTTGGCCATTGGTTTCCAGAACCTAGTTGACCTTTGCAAAGTACGTCTTGTAGATAAATCATCTCAATGTGCCCTGCCTCATTCTGTCTAGAACAGACTGAACAGAATGGCCAGTTAGAGAAACAGTATTGACCTGGACATCTCATAGTTATGGTTGTGAATGTGGTACTGTTGAATTCATTATACAATATGCAGGAACACTGGACTCATCTAACAAATGAGGCCATGTGGCCTTCTCCTCAAAAACATCAGACTGTTTTCTTAATAAAGTTCTCAAAAATAAATTTTCCTGTCAACCTTACTGTAGATTTCTAAATTATAAAAGTCTGGGTCTGAGTTTCTGCCTCAGAGTCCTGATAGAAAATGACCATGGCAGTAAGATGTCCAGTAAGATAGTAGGACAATAACAGCTTTCTATGCTGGCACACTAGTGCACATATAGTTACATGGTATTTTCTATGGCAGTCACTCCCTAGAAGGGAATGAAAAATGGAAAAGCTGCTCAGACAGCTCCTCCTATTCTGTATTAGTGTTTATCACATTTACCGCACTACGGCAATTTAGCTTGGCTGCTAAATTTGGGAAATAAAATGACTCATTTTCCACATTTCATGTTTTTTCTAGATCTTCCTACAGAAGAAAGACATAATTCAATAACTCTAAAACTAATACATTATGGCTCTGTTGGTCTCCCCCAAAAACTGAGCCCTGAGGGCCCTGTAGAGACTGATGCCACAACCAAAGACAATGCATGGAGAGGACCTAAAGCCCCAGCTCAGATGTAGCCCAAAGACTCAGTCTCCAAATGGGGTCCCTAATAAAGGGAGCAGGGGTTTTCTATGGCATAAACTCTATGACGGGCTCTCTGATCACCTCCCCCATGGGGGGAGTAGCCTTGCCAGGCCACAGAGGAAGACAATACAATCAGTCCTGATGAGGCCTGATAAGCTAGGGTCAAATAGAAGGGGAGGAAGACATCACCTGCCAGTGGACGAGGGGAGGAACATAGGAGGAGAAGAGGGAAGAAGAAGAGATTGGTAGAGACGAGGGAGGGGGACACAGCCAGGATACAAATAGAATAAATCGTAATAAATGATAATAATAATAATAATAATAATAATAAATGTTTGTTAAATTAAAAAATACTATTACATTAGAAAACAACTTAGCAGTTGCAGCCATCATTAATATGTATGTGCATGCGTGCATGCATGCATGTGTGTGTGGGTCTGTGTGTGTGTGTGTGTGTTTGTTTCAAAGACTGTAATTTAAGTTGCTACTGTGGAAAACAAAAGCATATATACTAATGTATGTTATCTTATTGTAAATTAGATCCTTGAAATAAATACATGTATTTCAGGTAAGAGATGTGTTAAGAAAATGTCTCCCTTTGATGTGAGTATAATAATAAGATAGATACATAACTTTTGGCCCACTATGACAGTTATGATTTGATATATCCTGGTAAAGTAGCTCAAATTTTTATTCTCATCAGTTAGTGTGCTGAAGCAGGGGAATCAAGAATTCAAAAGCAGTTTATAGGATGTTGAGGTAGGAGGATAAAGAATCCAAGAACAGTTCAAGATACCTAGCAAATCCCTATCCAAATAGCCTGACATCCAGAAATGATTCTGTTATGGTTAAGAAGGGGTCTGCATAAAATCATTACTTTTTATATCATTTTGTCTTATTTCCTTACTTTATAAAAATAAAATGACTCCAAGAATATCACAAATTTAGCAACCTGCCGCCTTCAAGTTGTCCTGCTCACTATTATTTTGCTTTGCAGAGTAACATCATTTAACTCTCTCGTGCTTGTCTTCCTCACTTGTTTCTGATTGTCAAGTAATGTGTACAAAAACATACATAAATCAATTTTTTCAGTACGTATATAAATATCAAAGGCATATATATATGCACCCAGATAACATTCATTCAGGTTTTACTTTGGTCACCAGAGCATTTTCTCATAGTCTAGACATGGAATGGGGCACTCCTGAGCCAG
>REGO01000589.1:16138-30901 GCA_010120015.1 Rhombomys opimus | reverse complement strand
ATTCCATGGTGATCAGACAAGATACAAGGGATTATTTCAATCTTCTTGTATCTGTTGAGGTTTGTTTTGTGACCAACTATATGCTCTATTTTGGAGAAGGTTCCATGTGGTGCTGAGAAGAAGGTAAATTCTTTTGTGCTTGGGTGTAAGGTTCTGTAAATGTCTGTGAGTTCCATTTGATTCATGACCTATGTTAGAGATATTGTTTCTTTTTTTAATTTCTGTTTTGTTGATCTGTCCTTGGTTGAGAGTGGGGTTTTGAAGTCTCCCACTATTAATATGTGGGGATCTATGTGTGGTTTATGTTTTATCAATGTTTCTTTTACAAATGTGGGTGCCCGTGTATTTGGGGCATAGATGTTCAGGATTGTGATGTCTTCTTGGTGGAATTTTCCCTTGATGAGTATGAAGTGTCCTTCCCCATCTCTCTCTTTTTTTATGTGCTGCTTGCTATGCAAACCCGAGAAGCTCTCTTGGAAAAAAAAAAGGCTTCTTCGTTCTGAAAATTATCCAGAGGGTGTAATTATGGTGTAAATAAAAATTAGTTTATTATTTTCAGAATGTAATCTACATATGAGGTTTGATCATTTCTGGTTTTTTATTCTCCCTCTTCTCTATACATGCAACCTTGTGTACTCAGCTTTTGATATTTTAAGTAATAGTAAGTGTGTGATTTGCAGCCTCACTAATAGTGAAAAAAATGTGTTACTTTTCTCCAGCTTCTTCAGAAAAGTAAGCTGTGAAACTTTTTGCTCCTGACTTCTGCTTGAAAATGGTAAATAGTATCTCATTGCAATTTCTAAATTCATCTTTTTATAATTTACTTTCAATGTCTTTTCCGAATAATTGAAATATTCATATTTTTATAAAGTGGTTGTATTTTTCCTTTCTCATTTTTCTGATTTTTTCTATTAAGTTTTTTTTCTCCTTAAATATTCTTAGAAGAATAAATGTACTTACAATCTTTTCGTGATGTAATGTTTTTATTTTATTTACATGATTTTATTTCATGGTTAGTGTTAATCAGCAACTGTCTAGGGTCCTGAACAATCTGTCCAGTGCTTTTGCTTTTTACATGAAATTGTTGATTCAAAAATTTACTCAGAAAATTTTACAGTTATTTACTGGTCATGATCAAAAATCCCTATAAAAAAATCCGTTTCAATAAAATAATTCTGACAGGAGCTCCACAAGGAGAGCAAAAGAACCAAGGAATCTGAGCACAGGGGTCTTTTCTGAGACTGATCCTCCAACCAAGGACTATGCATGGAGATAACTTAAGACCCCTGCACAGATGTAGCACATGGCAGCTCAGTATCCAAATAGGTACCTTAGTAAGGGGAACAGGGACTGTCTCTGATGTGAACTCAGTAGCTGGCTCTTTGATTACCTCTCCCTAATGGGGGAGCAACCTTAACAGGCCACAGAGGAAGACAATGCAGTCACTCTTGATGAGACCTGATAGGCTAGGGTCAGATGGAAGGGGAGGAGGACCTCCCCTATCAGTGGGCTCGGAGAGGGCCATGGGAGGAGAAGGGAGAGGGAGGGTGAGATTGGGAGGGAATGTGAGAGGGGCCTACAGCTGGGATACAAAGTAAATAAACTGTAATTAATATAAAAATATAAATAAATTAAAAAAGAAATTTCTTTTACTTAAGATAGGTTGACTTGCACTCCAGTCACATATAAACACCCCTATCTTAGTGACCAAGCATGGCAGTCACCTCACACTATACGCAGATACAGCTTTGTTCTTGGGAGTTCTTCTCCAGCTGGTGACTAGAGAACCGTTCTCTTCCATTGTGATGCCAAACCTTGCCAGGAAGAGCATGGGTAATTCTCAACAAGGTTGAAATGTGTGCCACCTCTACACAGGCCTGAAGGCCAGAAGAGAGCGATGGAGACCCATAGACAGTCTTCCTGTTTTGAGAAAAGAAATGAAACATATATATTTCCTTATGATTAGAACATTACTTCTACTGGCTATTACTTCTTAGAGTATGAATGAAAGACAATGAATGAAAGACATGCAAGGTGGAATCTCTATGATGACTCCCAAATAACTATAAGTTAAAAAATTCGTAAAAGGAAAAAAAATTACAATGAACTGCTACCCCAGTCTCACAACTGAACTACATTGTGTCCACTTTGAAGGGGTATCAAACCATCTCCCCATTGTTCACCAGTGACATAAGGTTCTGTGCTCCAAATAACACGTGGCTGTTTCCGGTTAGTATACACTGCCAGACAATATGACTTTGAGCTGTGCTCGATTCAGTCATCTCCATCTGTTTAAGAGTATTATTGAAGTCTATCTTCATTTTTAAATCATAATTTCCGTTTGTGGAAATGATGATTCATTTACTTCTTATCTGTTGCTACAGTCATTTTTAAACGTTTTGCTTAAAAGGGCAAGGGGATTTTCGGTTTTTTTCGGGGTTTGGTTGCCTTTTTTCGGGTTTGTTTTCAGGGGGCCCTAAACAAGGAGAGCTCTTCTATGACATCCCAGAGCGTTAGGCCTGCTGGCAGCAAGATAAACATGATTACTCTCTCTCTAAATACTTCCTTCTTGGTTTCACATTTCGTGAGTCAGTTTGTACATCACTACATGTTTTTATATCACTACCAATATCATAGAAAGAGATTCCTCAGATTTACACTGAATGCTTCATCTTGTTAACATATGCTCTTCTTCCTCAAACCTCAAGTCTGCATTGTCTGTATGTTTCTCCCATGACTCCAAGTATCCTGGGATTCTTTGTTTAGGACCAATAATTTAAATGTCCCACTTTTGCTGGCCACAACTATTCATCAGTATGGGTGTAGCTTCTTCATGAGGCTGGGGGACTCTGAAATAGCATTTTTGCTTCTAGATCTCTTTGATACTTTGGGGGAAGATAATTAACTCTCAAGAGAAAGAACTCTGACGTCTTCAAAATTCTAATAGTTTTTTTTAATTCTTCAAAAAAAATTCACACATTTATGCCATGTTTTTTTTTTAATCATACCCATCTACCTCTGACTTCCTCTCACTCCTATTGACCCTACTGACTCTGAATATGCCTTAATTTTTGTTGTTATTTATAATGCAGTGAGTCTATTAGTGCTATTCATATGCACAGGGGTGTGAGGCATCTATTGGAGCATGAGCAACCTAACAGTGGCCAAATCTCCAGAAGACAGAGGCTTTTCTTCCCTCAGTATGGATTAACCCCTCCGATAATAGAGGGCACTCCAGGCCCCTCCCCTGGCCATGCTAGAATTTGGGATGGTTTGATCTTTTGCAGGTCTTGATCACATAACCACAGGTGCTGTGGGTTGATGAATGACATGTGTAAAATCCATCTCATCATGTTCAGAAGTGAACATTTCACAGCTATCCTTCCCCATCTACCGCTTTACAGTCTTCCTGCCCCTCCCCCACCTGCTTGTGAAGCACTCTCAGCTTGGATGGAAGAGGTTGATATAGAGGGTCCATCCACAGCTGAGCCTTCTGGTGGTGTATACTCAACGTTTTAACTGGTTATGAGTCTCTCCGCATTAACCACTCCTCGTCTCAAAAGGAAGCTTCTCTGACCAAAGTTCTGAGCTGCACAAATCTATTTTTAGAATGCAAGTCACAGCATGACCATTTAGCAAAACAATGACAATAAGGGCCTATGATCTCCAATCATAGAGTTTGACGAATGCTACAGTGCTTATAATACTATAAGCAAAATGCTTCCTGTGGAGTAGGAGGCCTTATACCCAATCAAAAATTGGTTGGTTATCCTTATGATTGCCTTGTCACTATTATATCATAAGTACATCTTTCCAGGCAGGAGGGTGTTATGGCATGCAGGATCCAGTGCCGGGTAAGCCCGTTGATGGAGTTTCTACTTCAGCAACCTGAAAAGCACAGTCTGATGCTATGAAAGGTAGCCAACAAGAAGAGATGTTTCTGGTCAGTTCAAGGTGGATTTCTCTACGTCTTCCATCTAAAGTGAGTGATGTTTTCAACACTAGGGTCTTATCTTCTAGGTACAGCAGGCAAACAAAAGCAAAAGCCCATGTTGTTTAGGTTACCTCTGGAGTCCTCTTGACCAATTATTCATAGGGAGTTACCTCATAATGGGAACTGTACCTTCTGAGAGCAGCATTGTCTACCCATATAGGGGACTTATGTCCATGCTCCACATTAAAAATTTAATATATAAATATATTAAATTATGCTTGTAATACATATACATATATTACATTTTATGGCTTACAAACAATGGATTTCCATAAATAAGGCATCTCCATATATCTCTACTTTGAATAACCCAACCCTTATAATCAATTGCTTTTTTGTTATAGGTATTTCAAACATAGGCCAACATAGAATACTAGATGCACAACATTTGGTTTCAATAATTACTCAGATATTTTCATTTTAGTTACATATATATATACATATATATATATATACATATGTATATATATAATATATAATATATATATGTATATATCCTTCACACTAAGCCCAGAGAGTTGTAAAGCAGATCTCCTACACCATATCATTTTATATACACATATACACAATCACATGTATTTTGTGGGCATATGTATATATATAATATCTCATAATCCAGGTATATTTCATGTATAGCCACTGTGAACAACAACAAATCAAAAGGACTGATATGTGTGAGAGGTAAGCTCACTCCACCTGACCCTTACTCTAGAGAGACCATAAGCTATGCCTACTTCCTATTTTTCTCTTCCCACCCAGAGTAAAAGATGAAGTCCCCCTTATTTAAATGCAATTCCTAAATAAAAGAAGACAAAGGCATCCACAACATCCCATGTGAGAGGGGAGAAACGTTTTCACATTTCACTTAAAAGTGATTCAGAACTCTCAACACTTGCAGGTTTGGACAAGCCCTTCTGTTAGAATTTCTGTGAACTCTGTGTTCTAGGAAGTCTTGGGAAAAGGAAAAGTCAGAATTCAACTGATAATAACAATCACATGGGATTCTAATTAGAAGTTGAGGTCCATTCCCGATGTAGTGTGAAGTTTAGCTGGTAAACACACAGACACGATCGTTCATTGTTTCCTCTGAACAATTTTCCTTTGCTTAATTGAAATTCAGATCTGGCAATATGTGTTTTATATAGCATTCCTACTAGCTGATGTTGGAGAATCATGTTGCTCAAATGCACGTCAGATGGTTCTTGTTACGAGCCTTGAACAGACACTGAGGGGCATTCCTTTCCAGCCATTCTTTCCAAATCACCCCTAACATACCCGTGCTGGCCAGGTAAATGTCTCCAACATCACTGTGAGTTACTACTGATGACTACTTTGCTGTCCTGCAACCAAAATTATCCAGACTGCTCGGCACATGCCACTGGGGCTTGGCTCCATCTTTTGTTGACGTTAGCACTAAGATCCTTTTTATAGTTTATATTTGTAATTCATAACAATTGTTTTTATTTTGAACTTCAGAAAAAATTCTCAAGACACACTAGAAGCTGCAAAAGTGGTTGTTGTTTTTTTTTGTTGTTGTTGTTTGTTTGTTTGTTGATTTGGAATTTAACGTCCTTTCTTGACCTTCAGCTTATGACATCATTTGAACTGAACTGAACAGTACAACAGTGTGGTGAACCTTAACTCACGGTTTTCTCTTTAGAGATTCCTTGTCTGTGGAATGTGCTTATTCTCTTGGGCAAACGAAGCAGGAACAGAGCTTCCTGGCTCAAAGGATACATTGATACTATGGTTGCTTGCCCTCACTTCTTATCACAAGCAGTTCAACAACTACAGCAGAGAACATTATTGCTTGTCAAGAAAAGTCATCCGGACTTGCATTCAAGCTACAAAGTATGATAAGCATGTGATTTCTCCAGCAAGTGTTAGAACTCAGGAGAGATGAAACAACCCTCAGGATCTATGAACTGCAAACTAGAAGTTTGAGTCCTTAAACAACAGGTTTGTGCTATAGTATGCAAGCTTCCTGCTGTCATTGGATCTTCTTGACTAGTGCTTGAGCTAGTCAATTTATTGTTGTTTTTGAATATTTAAATTACCTCTTCCAAGCAGTATTCAATTCAGTTGCAACTGTTTTTAATGATAATACATTTGAAGAAAATGTTTTAATATAGTAATGAACAAATATAAAGCTACAATGAGAGAGCCTGATTTTGTAGCTTGCATTGTTAGAAAGTAACCAGAGAAAATAAAATTCCTCAATACATTCTTAGAAAATGAACCACAATTTCATGGAAAGCAGAAATGTTGGTTTAAGTTTTGCTGACTATAAATAAGATTGATTTTTAATTTATTCAAATATAATTTCAATTGCTTACTATTTTTAATAAAGTTTATAATAAGATTTTCATTCTATAAACATATAAATATTTTGTAAATCAGATATACTGAGTGATACACTAAGAAACACCCACCACTACCACAAATATTGTTTCCCGGTGGTATGAGACAAAGAAAAGCACAATATCTTTATCTCTAACTTAAGATTCTTTAAGCATAGCAAGACTTGAATGCAGTTTCTGTAAGTTTTTAACTAAGAAGTATATGCTGAAAAAATTTTACTCATAAAATAAATTGACAATGTAGTGAAATTATACTATATGAGCTATAAAATGTACATTTCACAAGAGTATAAAGGATACATATCTTTCACCTGTACGGCTGAATAGAGGAGAGGGTTCTGAAAACAACAGTTTGATAAATCTGTATGACAATAACACACTCTTTTCAAGGAATACATACATTGGCCAAATCAACCAATGTAAAAAGCCATATTATCTTTCATAAGGCATGCAGTCCAGCTTTTTTTTTTAACTATTGAAGGATGATACTTCCCTGCCTAGAGCTATAACCTATCTAACAAAACCCAATACCATGCTTGAGAAAGTTCCTTGCCAGTTTCTGGTAGGAGAGATCAAGAAACTCCGTAACAATATAGGCTATTTCTCTTGCTCTTGGTTTCCCACCAGAACTTTTTAGTCCATGGTGCTGATAGTAACACACACTTTGGCACCCAAACTGGAAGATTCAAGCTGATTCTGACCTGAAAGTCTTCTCCTTGAGGACCAGCTTTCAAAGTATCAGAAAGTGATATTCAAGCTGCCAAGAAAGAAAAATAAACAATAGCCCTACCCAGCTTTCGCAACTGAACAACAGCGATGACCAGCAAGACAAGAATTCCTTTAAGATGCAATAGTGACATTTATGTCTTGGTGGTGACCAATAGCTTTCTTATTGAACTCAAGGCCCACTAAGCTGGAGAGAATCATGCCTCATACCTAGCCATCTATCTGGAGCTAGTAATGTCACAGATCTCTAGAGGAGAACCTATCACCTCTATTTTACTAGGCAAGTTTAATTCCTAACTGCATTCTAAACACTTATTTTAATACCCACAGATATTTGTAGCTGTCAATCCTCATATATGGAGTTGTTTAGTTATTTTGTAGCACACACACCATTCACAAAAGCTACAATACTCAAAATATTAAGAACTACTGAACATGGGGTGTCCAGCCCCAAATGATATATCTACAACACAGCACCTACACTTAAGGCTCAGGGAACAGCATAGAAGAAGGAGCTTAAAGATTATATGAGTCTGAAGACTAAAAATTCTACTGGGAGATTGTGTCTTAAAGATATGATAGGGAAGATACACCTGTGTAATCTCAATGATGTGGACACTTAAAGACCTGAACAATGAAAATAACTATTGAAGAAATATCAGCTATGAATTTGAGAGGGAGCAGGGGATAGTGAGATATGCGAGGGGTTGGAGTGAGGACAGATAGGAAGGAAATCATGTAATTATGTTTTAATTAGATAAAAATAAATGAATTAAAATGTTTTCTTGATGCACAGTTTTTATTATTATCTGGGTATAGTAGAACCAATAGATTTGTGATGACTGCCATTACAATGGTAGTTTACTAATGGTAGCTACACATTTTCCAAGAGAGAGAGGCATGCTACCACAAGTTCCACAAAACGAGGCCCCAGGATAAGTTAAGAAGCAGAAGGGGAGAGAGAACACATAGGGAAGATCCTTAAGTTTAGGATCCACAGGAAAGAATGGGTTTGGCAAGGAAAATATGGGTAGGATTGCCTACCTTAGCCATTTTAGAAGTATTGTGATAGCAGGGGTCACTTCTTACTGTTTAGTATCTGGTTGCAGAGTGGTTAGAACAGGGCTAATAGCCATGAGTGCATGAGTAGCACAGAGAAATTGTAAGGAGTGCAAAATCTGAGCTATCTCTTTGGTGTAAGAAAGCCACACTTAGTCCTGTTCATTTTCCACAAATCGGCTAGCGAGAGGAATGACTGACTTTCCATGTGGACCCAAATGTCAAAACATCATAAATATAGGTGATAAACAGGCATTAATACAGAGAGGAGGGCACTGAGGACAAAGTCAAGAGCTATACAAATACGCTCATGCTTCTAGTTCTGCACAGACTTTCAAGCCTTTTTTATAGTGATACAGTGAGTAAACTTTCCTGGAAGAAATGCTTCAATTTGTCACTCTGCAAGTGCCAAGGAAGGTCTAGTGGCTATCAGCCTCTCAGAAATTTTCTGTGTGCACAAGCGCTGTATGCCCAATGTACACACCTGATACAGGCCTGATTCCAGGGGTCTGGGCTCATTATTACAGCAAACATCTGGGAAGTAGTTGGAAATGTAATAGAGTATGTTACTAGGTGAGCTTCCTCAAAGCAGAACCTATGTTTTAATTACTGTGGAATCCGACTATCCTTTGAAGACAGTTTTTGTTAAAGAGTGAGGGCATGTTTCTTAGCTGTCTTGAACTGACATCTAAAGGGCTTTCAGGAAAGTAATAGGTATAACGGTAAGGACTTGTACTGACTGAGCTGTTTATGGGGTGCCAGAGGGAAAGGTGAAGTAACCAGCTAGTTACAAAGCTTGGAGCTCCCAAGATGGAAGTCTCAAAAAATGAACAACGAGAGATATCACAGAAAAGAATGTGAAGGATGTACTCAAGGCAGTGGTCTTGTGAACACACCACACTGAGTCCATGAGCCATGACACTGATCAGACTCCATGGGGTGAGGAATTCAGCCTGTTCTGGGAACATGGAGCGATTAAGCACTGTTCAGCACGAAGTGGACATTCCAGAAAAGTCTTAGAGTGGAAGAACAGAGGAGTGATCAGTGAAGAGAATGGGAAGAAACTGTTGTTTTTTGTTTGTTTGTTTGTTTGTTTTTGTTTTTTGTTTTTTGTTTGTTTGCAAACTTGGTGAAATGTGTTTTCCACTAGTGTCGCTTATAGTAACATGCTTAAACATTCCTACTCAGTCAGTAAAGCAGTCTGCTTCCATCTCAGGAAAAAAAAAATCATACCAGTGCTATGTTTCACATAGACTACCCTATAAAGGAAAACCAATCTTGTGTAAACAGAAGAGGGGGTACAGTTACAGTCTCATCAATCATGCCACTCTGATGAGACTGAGAGGAATCAAACAGAAAAACAGGATTGAAGTGAGTTTCTATAACTGTGAATTGAAGAGAAAAAAAATGCCTGATGCACTCATTATGAGTGAAAGAAAATAATATTTGCTGATGGGAGAGGCAATAAATCATACATTTTGTTTAGCTTTAATGTTACTGTTTGATTTGTTTGCTTTTAAGACAGAGCCTGATTATCTATCACTATACAGAAAAGCTGAGTTTGAACTCACTGAGTCCCGCCTACCATTGGTTCCTGGTTGCTAGAACCAAAGGCATGTGCCATTGTGGCCGACAAATAATGCTTTTAAATTAAAACTCCCAAACAATATATGTGGGTTGTTTTGGCACCTGTTTCAGTGTCTGCTTTCATCACTACATGCTTAACTTCTTTCTTTTTATGTATAATAACACACCTATATGTAGAATTTATTTCCTTCATTCTTCTTTCTATATTTTTCTTGTGTTTCTGTCACTCATTTTCCTTTTTTATTTTTAATTTTATTATTAATTACATTTTATTAACACTGTATCTCATTCCCTCATTCCCTCCCAATCCCACTCTCCATCACTCATCTCCTCCCTACCCCTTTCGAAGTCCATTGATTGGGGAGGACCTCTTCCCCTTCCATCTGACCCTAGCTGACCAGGTATGTTCAGGATTGGCTGCAAAGTCCTCCTCTGTGGCCTAGCAGGACTGCTCCTCCCTTGGGAGGTGGGGAGGTCAAAGAGCCTGCCATTGAGTTCATGTCAGAAATAGTCCCTGTTCCCCTTACTAAGGAAACTCACTTAGCTACCATGGTCTACATCCTAGCAGAGGTTCTAGGTTATATCCATACATGGTCCTTGGTTGGATAAACAGTCTCATATAAGACCCCTGTGCCAAGATCACTCATTTTCAACTTTCTAGGGCATCTCCCATTCATTCTTTTTGCCATATTCCCATGTTTTACTTACTTCTTTTTCTATTAATCCTGTTAATTTACTTTTCTGTTAATTTCTAAAAATTCTGTTAATTTTTATAATTAATTTTTTATTCACTTTACATCCTGTTTGTTGCCCCATCTCAGCTCCCCTTCCTTTCCCTCCCTCTTTCCTTCTCTCCTCTGGCCTCATCTATTCCTCAGAAAAGGGGAGCTCCCTTTCCTATCCACTGAAGCTCATCAAATTGCATCAGGACTGAGTTTGTCCTCTTCCCTTGCAGCCTGACAAGGAAGTTCTGCCACGGGGTAGTGATCAAAAAGCTAGCAAGTGAGTCCATGTCCTATGCAGTCCCCACTTCCCTTACTAGAGGATACACATGAAGCCTAAGATGACCATCTGCTACATCTTGTAGAGGGCGTAGGTCCAGTTCATGAATGGTCCTTGGTTGGTGCTTCCACCTCAGCAAACCCCTCTGGGCCCTGGTTAGCTGGCTTTGTTGGTCTTGTGGAGCTCCTGTAACCTCTGGGTTATTTTCTCCTTCCTCCCACATTTCCATAAGACTCTCTGTTTATTGCCCAATGCTTGGCTGTGAATCTCAGTATCTCTTTTGAAGCACTAGTGGATAGAGTCTCTCAGAGGACAACTCTGACAGGCTTAGCAGAGAATCATTCATAGTGTCAGGAGTTGGCACTCTCCGATAAGGTGGGTCTTTGGTTGGGCCAGGCATTGGTTGGTTATTCCCTCAATCTTTGTTCTGTCTTTATTGCTGCATACCTTGTAGGGCAGGGTAAATCTTTGGTCAATATTTTGTGGGTGAGTTTGTGTTCCCCTCCCTCTACTAGAAGACTAGCATAGTTAGAGGGTGTCCACCTCAGTCTCTATGGTGACCTCTGCTACTGCTTGAATCTCCCTCATATCCTCCTAGAAGCATATGCTGATAATGAACTCAAGAAATCAAACACCAATAAATAAAATAACCCAATTAAGAATGGAGCACAGAACTAAACAGAGAATTTTCTCTTTTTTTTAATTTAATTTTTATTTTTTATATTAATTATAGTTTATTCACTTTGAATCTCAACTGTATCCCCTTCCCTCATTCCCTTCCAATCCCACCCTCTCTCCCTCATCTCCTCCCTGCCCCTGAATGTAACCTAGAACCCCTGCTCAGATGTAGCCCATGGTAGCTAAGTATCCAAGTGGGTACCCTAGTAAGGGAAACAGGGACTATTTCTGACATAAACTCAATGGCTGGCTCTTTGACCTCCCCACCTCCCAAGGGAGGAGCAGCCTTGCTAGGGCACAGAGGAGGACATTGTAGCCAGTCCTGAAGATACCTGATAAGCTAGGGTCAGATGGAAGAGGAGGAGGACCTCCCCTATCAGTGGACTTGGAAACAGAGAATTTTCAACAGAAATGTCCCGAATGGCAGAGAAGCACATACAGAAATGCTCAATGTCCTTAGTCATCAGAGAAATGAAATCAAAACGACTCTGAGATTCCATCTCACACAGGTCAGAATGGCTAAGATCAAAATCTCAAGTAACAGCACATGCTGGCAATGGTATGGAGAAAGAGGAACCTTCCTCCATTGCTGGTGGGAGTGTAAACTTATATAGCCACTTTGGAAATCAGTCTGGCACTATTTCAGAAAATTGGGGGTAGCTTTACCTCAAGACACTGCTATACCACCTTTGAGTGGAATATTCAACCATATATCAAGGACACTTTGTCAATTATGTTCATAGAAGCTTTATTCACAATAGCCAGGATCTGGAAACAATCTAGATATCCCTTAGCCAAAGAATGGATACAGAAATTGTGGTATATTTACACAATGGAGTACTACTCAGCTATTAAAAACAAAGAAATGATAAAATTTTCAGGAAATGGATGGAACTAGAGAAGCTCATCCTGAGTACAGTAACCCAAAAAGACACATATGCTATATACTCACTTATAAGGGGATTTTAGCCATATAATACAGAATGAGCATACCATGAGAGAGAGACCCCCCAAAAAATAACAAGGAGGATCCAAGGAAGGATGCAGAAATCTCACTTGGAAGGGGAGATAGAATAGACAGAGGTAGTGGTTGAAGAGAGGGAACAAGTTAAGAGACGGGGTACAGAGAGTTAAGAGGGTAGAGATTAGACCTGGGCAGAGAGAGGGAGAGATGGCAGATGGCCTGTAGAGAAAAGAGAAACTGAGGGTGGGGGTATCTCTGTGACAATTTACCTGAATTCCATTCATTCTTTCATTGTATATCGACACACACACACACACACGCACACACAAAAGATTAGTCATAGTTTTGTTGTTTTGTTTTGTTGTGCTTTAATTGCTGGCTTCTTTTCCTCTTCTGTTAGAGTGCATACTCTAAGGTCTAAATAACTGTCTAATGTATTCACTGTTGTCTCCCTGGAACCTGGTAGGGTATCAGGTACGAAAGAGGCATTCAATAGATTTTGAGCAAGGAAATTCGAAGAAAAACAGATGAGTACTATACTCAAGTGCTGGAGCAGCTTTTTCTTGTGGATGAAATCACTGATACAAGTTTTTCATATTACCAAAGACACAATCAGTGTAAGGAATGATGATGTTGAAAGTAACATACTTTCCTAACTGCATCAGTTGCATGTAAAAGCAATAAACAATTCTCAAGAAAAATCCAGAGCAAATACTTTGGTTGTCCAAGAATGGGGAGGAGCTGCCCACCAGAGTTTTAGAGCAGAGTGATGACTGTCTTTTTCCATAAAGAGTAAGCCAATTCTGCAAAGGCCTATGAGTTCTTCCATTAATTCTGTCACTCTGCTTCTTGAAACGGTATTTTCATGACAAGTGTCTGTGACTATAGAAGTTAGAGGAGGGTAAAACACCTAAATAATTCCAGGTGCATTAAGCCCTATATTCAATTGTTAAATCTACTTTAAATCTTGAAAAAGACATTAACTTTCTTAACACAAAGATGGGTTGTTTATTTCTTCGTGCCAATTTTTAGTGACTGTTGGTTTCCTTGGCGTGATTTCAAGGCTCCTTGTGAGGGTAAGCAGACGTTTCCATGTTTGACATTAGTTCACGAAGCTTTATTTACAAGTAATTATTTGTTATTGAACTCACTGCAAAGTTGCTTCTTCTTTAAGATTGGTGAACTTAAAATGTGGTCAAATTGTCTCAAGTCTTAGATGCCTACTCCACTTCAAAATAAACTGAACTTGTTTTTTTTTCTTTATTGAAATAAAATTAATATGTAATTAAAGTCAGTAGTTTTAAGTGTACACTCAATGAGGTTTGAAAACTGTATACTTTCATAGGTTTGCATTTTGTTGTGTTATTGTAGGCACTGTCCTCCTCTCTACCCTACAACCCCATCTTAATCTGACAGAGCTAACTTTCTTTCAGCCATGTAACTTTTACTCTTTCTAGAAACACCTTATAACAGTTTGTGTATGACTTTTTTTCTTTTGATTTAGTGTAATGAATTTTAGATTCACATGTACATGCTGTACAAGTATTATGGTTCAATTTTATTAGACTTAGAATACAATTCTTATGGATACACATCACAGTCTGTTTACATTTGGTTGCTGTGACTACTGTGAACAATCATATAAAATATATTTGTTGCTATATTTTTTTAAATTATCCAAAGTGAATACTTAAACGTGGGATTCTTGGTTAGGGATACAATAACTTGCTGGTAGTGTCCTTGCCTAGTATGTGTAAGGCACTGGTTTGACTTTTAAAAGAAGGAATTTGGTAGAGAGTCGTTGCTGAGTTTTATGATATACGTATTTCCTAAGTGACTGTGGCATTTCTTCTCCCTACTAGAAATGTATAATTCTACCAAAAAGAACAGAAATATATCAAGACATAAAATACATTGGTTAGTGTTTAATAAAAAATAGCAAATTAATTTTTGTTACTTTTTATTTCTGGGCCTGGAGAGATGGCTCACCAGATAAGAGTACTTGCTTCTCTTGCAGAGGATCTGGTTTTGGTTCCCAGAACCTACATTGTGGCTTACAACCACCTATAATTCCAATTCAAGGGGACCCACTAGATGCCAAAAGCCTGTGAGCCAGCAAACACACACACACTCACACAGACTCATAAACATACTCACACAAACACATGTATATGCGCAGACACACAGAGACAAATACAGACACATACACAGACACACACCCAGGCATATTCAAAGACACAGAAACACAGACATGAACACAGAGATGCATACACACACTCAGACACAGCATACACACACAATGGCACACATAAATAAAAATATTTAAAAGAAAGTTGTGAATTATGAGTCTCTATAGGTTGATATTTCATCCTGATTATGCGTCACATTTTCCT
>REGO01000589.1:3721-14024 GCA_010120015.1 Rhombomys opimus | reverse complement strand
CCAACAGAATGAAAGTTCTGATGACTGGAAAATACAAGTTTGTGATTAACACCATGCAAGTCAGAAAGGTCAGGGGTCAAAGACTGAAATTTTGTCCACATACTCTAATCACTTATTTCTGCTCTTTAAATTGGAAGCTTCTATTCTTCTGTTATGCATGTCTTTATTTTAAAGCAATCGTAAAAATGAATGTATGAAAGATGGCACAGTGATATTAATTTTCAGAGCTTAATGTGACAGTTGTAGCAAATGTCATTTAGAAAGCAAGTGTGTTGGAACACCTGAGTTGTTTCCAGGTTCTGGCTATCACGAATAAAGCTGCTATGAACATGGTTGAGCAAATGTCCTTGTTGTGTTCTTGAGCATATTTTGGATACAGGCCCAGGAGTGGTATAGCTGGATCTTGAGGTAGCACTATTCCTAATTGAGAAAGCACCAGATTTTGATTTCCAAAGTGCTTGTAAAAGTTTACATTCCCACCAGCAATGGAGGAGGGTTCCCCCTTCTCCACATCCTCTCCAGCATTCATTGTCACTTGAGTTTTTGATCTTAGCTGTTTTGATGGGTGTAAGGTGGAATCTCAGGGTCGTTTTGATTTTCATATCTCTGATGGCTAAGGACGTTGAACATTTCTTTAAGTGTTTCTCTGCCATTCTATATTCCTCTACAGAGAATTCTGTTTAGCTCTGTACCCCATTTTTTAATTGGATTACTTGATTGTTGCTTTTTAACTTCTTTCGTTCTTTATATATTCTGGATATTAGCCCACTGTGAGATATAGGGTTGGTGAAGATCCTTTCCCAATCTGTAGGCTGTCGTTTTGTTATGACAACAGTGTCCTTTGCTTTAAAGAAGCTTTTCATGAGATTCATGAGGTTTCATGAGTTTCATGAGATCCCATTTGTTGATTGTTGATCTTAGAGCCTGTATATTGGTTTTCTTTTAAGGAAATTGTCTCCTGCTCCAATGAGTTCTAGGCTCTTCCCACTTTTTCTTCTTTGTGGTACATTTACACAATGGAATAATATTTAGCAATTAAAAAGGAAATCATGAAATTTTCAAGCAAATGGTGGGATCTAGAAAAGATCATCCTGAGTGAGGTATCCTAGGAGCAGAAAGACACATACAGTACATACTCATTTATAAGTGGATACTAGACATATACTATAGGATAAACATACTAAAATCTGAACACCTAAAGAAGCTAAGCAAGAAGGAGGACCCTGGGTCGGATTATCAATCTTCACTCAGAAAGACAAATATAATGTACATTGGAAGAAGGAGAAAACAGGAAACAGGATAGGAGCCTAGAGCCTACCACAGAGGGCCTCTGAAAGACTCTACCCAGCAGTGTATCAAAGCAGATGGTGCGACTCATTACTAAACTTTGGGCAGAGTGCAGGGAATAATATGAAAGAAGAGGGAGTTAGTAAGAACTAGAGAGGACAGGAGCTCTACAAGGAAAGCAACAGAACCAAAATATCTGTGCACAGGGGTCTTTTCTGAGACTGATACTCCAACCAAAGGCCATTCATGGTTATAACCTAGAATCCCTGCTCAGATGTAGCCCATGGTAGCTCAGTATCCAAGTGGGTACCATAGTAAGGGGAACAGAGACTGTCTCTGACATGAACTCAGCGGCTGGTTCTTTGACCCTCCATGAGGGGGGAGCAGCCTTGCCACACCACAGAGGAGGATGTTGCTGCCAATCCTGATGAGACCTGATAAACTAGGGTCAGATGGAAGGGGAGGAGGACCTCCCCTATAAGTGAACTTGGAGAGGGGCATGAGAGGAGATGAGGGAGATAGGGTAGGATTGGGAGGGAATGAGGGATGGGGCTATAGCTGGGATACAAAGTGAATAAAATGTAATTGATGTAAAAAATTTTAATTAAAAATGTAACTTATAAAAATAGAAAGAAAGCAAGTTTGGTGCAGATTTCATGACACAAAGTTGTGAGGTAAGCATCTTTAGCTCCATTTTACAGTTGTATTTAAGTTATTTAGATGCAAAGAACGCTTTGCTCAAAGGTATTGAGGTGAAATTTTTAATGAAGGATTTGAGCCTTATTTGTGTAGTTTTGATTCCATGTTTTCCCTGCCATACTTGCAGCTTCCTGTGTCTATCAATGATCACTGTGGTAGACATGGATCAGAGCATGTCAGGTCTAAGGGCTGAAACAGGAGCTCGGGATAAAGGCATAATTTAAAGCCAGAGAATGCCAACTAACCTTTACAATGGACTCATGAAAGAAATATGGTTACAGGCTTTAACATATGAGCTTGGAAAAGAAATACATTCACAATGTGACTGCTAATTATGATAATCAATGGCTTTTTGACAAGAAGAACAGGAAATTTCATGAAGAAGGAATCAATTCTTTCTGCAAAGGTGCTAAAACAACTGGATGTCCGTGTGTGTGTGTGTGTGTGTGTGTTTAGTATATCTTTACAGAAACATGCCAGCTTACACATACACAAAAGTTAGCTCAGAGTATATAATCTCATATCTAATTTGAAAATATAACACAAATCTACAAAATTTCTAGAGGAAAATATTTTTTTTAAATCTGTCTGGCCATGAAATTGTGGGTGTTTTTTTTCTTTAAATAGAAACACTGACAAGAGTGTTACAGATCTGTATTAAGCCTCACCTGGCTTTTCATGTTGGTTCTTGAGTTTAAGTTCATGTGGTCATGTGTGGCGATACAAATGGGAAAAGCCCTGTTATCTTACACATTTGAATATTTAGTTCTCAGTCAGTGATGCTGCTTGGTGAGGCTTAGATGGTATGGCCTCCTAAGAAAGGAGCTTATAACCATGTGTTTTGGCTTCATTAACTAGGTGTGTCTAGAAGTAATGGTATTCATGTAGCTATGTAAAACAGTCTTCTCCAAGAAAAGGAATAAGCAAGCACTCTTTGGAGAAATAGTGATGCTAGGATGAAGATGAGGAAAACCCACCATGAGGGTAGAAAATATTTTCACACAAAGTAAGAAATTTTCCAATCAGGAAATAATGAACAAGACTAACATGATTCAGAAAGCAACTGAAGAGCTCACAATGGCCAATAGGGAATTATTTGACCAATCAAACATAGTTTTATTCCAGAATACAAAATAAGTCCATGAGTTGATACTAATAGATATGTGCTTAATTAAAATAAATAAATAAATGGAAGAGAAGGGGTAAATCTAGATTAGAAGCAAAAGAAATGTGGAAGAAAGTACCTAAAGCAAGGAGAAAAGAGTAACAAATTGGGGATGCAGGAGATAGGCCCCTGGGCAGATTTCTTTTCTCTGTCCTGTGTAGTAATAAGTTTAACATTTCAAATACCTCAAATATGTCTCCTGAAGCAGTACAAGAAGGCAAGTATAAACTACAGCAGAAAGTCGGGAATGTCAAGTTACTTCAGTCCAAAGTATTTATTCACTCAGTAGTACATTTGAGAGAACACACGTCAATCACAAAGATGATCCTTTGTGGAAAACAGCAAATGAGAGCAAGAACTAACAGATCCCCCTTTGCTTCTTCTGGGACATCTAAATGAGAACAATGATAAGAGGGATAGAGAACATTCCTACATCTTTAACTCCTGCCTCTCTATCAGTGGTGATGTGCAAATCTCCAACCACCCCAATCTCCTACCCTGTTATCGTCAGAACCTTCTTTCTGCCTTGAAGTATCCCTGTCATGTTTGGTTCAATATTAAGAACTGTGCTGTATATTTCACAAGACATAAAATAGGAAAACTAGAACTAGCATTTGGATAATTTATAACCATCCCATAATGCTTCTGTGGACCTGCTTCATCCTGTGCTGTTCTTTAATATCCCAACTTTTTAATCACCCAACTGAAAAAGCAAATGAATTATTTCCCACGGCATGACCCGACATATGAAATTAATGACTGGTCAGGATATTATTTTAAGCTTTTAATTATGTGCCTTGCCAGCAATGAAATTTATTATGTTTTCTATAAAAACTAATGTTTTCATAATGTTCTTCTCATAGTCGGTATGAAAATTGAGAATTTAATGACACATTATTGTCCAAGTTGAATGTTAATGGAACTTTTTTCCTATTAAACTTTGAAAGAGAGGTAACAATGTGCTTTCTGCAGCCAGATGTGGTGATATATGCCTTTAATACCAGTACTTGGGAGGCAGAGGCAGGTGGATCTCTGAGTTTGAGGCCAGTATGGTCTACAGAGTAAGTTCCAGGACAATCAGGGCTATATAGAAATCTTGCCTTGAAAAACCATAAAACAGAATGTTCTCTTTTCACAACAGTAATATTTTACCTGAGGATGAGAAAGAGAGAAAACAGATGTAGTGAGCTATGATAGAGTACTCTGGACACTAAGCTTCAATTCGCTTTGGTCTTTCCTTCTTACTTTCTTGATAGTTCAGCAAAGAACACTAAATAAATAGAATGTAAATTTTCTGATTATGTTAAAATTTATTCAAGTGTAGTTGTTTATCACAAACTGTGCTGTAGGCTTAGATATTTCAACCAAACCTACTTTATTCAGGGTTTGTAAGAGCTTCTACCTCCCTTCCACCCACTACCAGAGGTGGGGAGAAGGAAGCTTAATAGGAAAAGAGGGTTGTAGACATTTTTAGAAGTAGTTCCTTGGGGACTACTCTTCATTGTCCAGTCCAAAGGCCAATGCCAAACAGCAACATGAATCAGCACAATTCAGCAGAAACAGTAAGACTCCACTGAATCAGATGAGTCAGCAAAAGCCCCAAAACTCAGTTGGTTGGCCCCAAAAAGTTCTCGGGATTGTTTCTCTTTGTAAAATGAAGTGTTGAAATATGAAGACCAATGAAGCAATGTCGATCCAAAAAAGCATTCTCTGTGCATGGGCTTCTATATACTCCTCTCCTCAGAGCCCACCCACCCAGGACTTTTCAGCTGCCTCTCCCACAAAACAGCTTGCAGCGAAACATCGCATACCCTCTCATAAGACAGCTTGCAGCGAAACATCGCATGACACATTTGAGTCTTCCAAGAGAGAGAGAGAGAGAGAGAGAGAGAGAGAGAGAGAGAGAGAAACTTCCACTTCACCCTGCATGCCTACAAAGAACAAATAGCAGAGTCTGGACATGTGAATCAACCCCTGAGGCCACCTACGAGTAAATTAAAGGAGACAGCCATCATTTCCCAAGGTTTCCTCATGCATCAGTGGAGTGATTCCCACATCTACTCTTCTAGTTGTGGGCAACCATTTTTTTTCTATCACTACAGAGGCATTTGCATTTTCTAAAATGTTCTATAAATACAAACACAAGCTGTGTTCTTTTTATCTTTTTTCTTTCATTAAGTATGGTTATTTGAGAACCATTCATGTTATTACATGTATTAATAATTCATTGCTTTCTGTTGCTCAGTAAGTCTTCACAGACTAGATACCATAGTTCCTATGTTCACCTGCCTATAGATATTTGGTTACACCCAGAGTTTAGCGACTGCCAATAAAACTTCATGCCCTTGCATGCCAAGGACCCTATTAGAAAAAAACAAAGAAGTGTGTCTTCAAGTTCCTGTTTTGAGTTCCTGTTGTGACTTCCCTTTATGCTGGACTATAACTGAAAGATAAAATAAAACCTTTCCTCTTCAAATTGCTTTGGTCAGGGTGTCCTATCACATTAATAAAAACTTCAACTAAGACATATTTTCATTGTCATACTCTGTGGATTTTAGGCCCTTCTGTAAGAGGTTGCATGTCTTGTAGTACAAGCATGACTAAAACAGTGACTTGGGAAGTCCTAGGCCCAATAGAAAAAGTCACTACTGTGGTTTAGCTAAACTGTCATGGTGTCAAGCTGCAGCCTAAATATTAATGTTTATGCCTATTAACAACTACTACTCTCATTCTTAATCAGAAAAGTTTCTCTTTGCAGTGAATTTTGGTAAGTGCAGAGTTGTGCCTGTTCAAGGTGCTTAGAGGAAATGAGAATTAAGAACTCACCACTAAAAAGGACATGTCCATTACCACTGAAGGTTCAAGGAATGCTGCAGAAAAGGAGACCGAAAGAATAAAGGGTTCATATAGGAAGACAGGAAGAAGAGCTGTGAAATGCCTCCTTCAGGATTTGGCATAGCTGCTACAAACATGATCTCACAGCTATGGTTGCCTCCATGGGACCTACACAAAACTAGGACATTCAACAGCCAATCACGGATCAGGGAGGAATTCATTAGACCTTACAATCCCTGATGAAGTATTGGCAACTGGTGGATTCTGGAGAAGGGACAGTCATTGCCTTTAGTTGTCTACCTAATGGTGAGTTCAACAGGCTCCAAATGATAATTCCAAATCTATGACAACCTTAAATGATTCTGGTTAAAATTAGTGGGTCACAAAACAAAACAAAAAAAAAACATAAATGTGAAAGACTCGTGGGAAAGAGGGCACACTACACGAATAAAAGGGAGACTGAAAAAGTTATGAGGAAAGAATAAACAGAATGTAAGCAATAGATGTATAAAATTGTCAAAGGATAAAATTAACCAGTAATGAGACACTGCTCCAAGAAATAATAGGTTACTAAACCAGAGCCTCAGTGCCAAGTATAGCATACATTCTTACAATCTGTTGACCAGGAAACCTTCAGAGATTCCCAAGACAGTAGAAGATACCGCTGCTGCTCTGGTTGTCCACCAGAATTAGAGACAATAAGATTCTATTGTTGAAGTCAGCTCACACTTTGGATACACAACACAGAGAAACAAAGCTGGAACTGATCTAGAACCATCCTCCTGATGGCAAATGTCCACAGTGCTATAAGGCGCTGTGCAACTGTTAGAAAAACAACAACAACAACAAAAAACAAACAAACAAACAGACAAACAAAAACTAATCTATACCAAGAACTAGCTGTGTACCTACATGCAACAGTGCTGATCTGCAAGTTACATATAGGCTTACAGGTAAAATCATAACATGATTGTTCTGGGAGGAACAAATGGCTTCCTAATTGAATCTAAAGCCCACTCCATGGAAAGGAATATTTGTCTGGTACTGTAAATCTGGATATATTATCCACTTTTGTTTCTGTAATAAAACACTGTGACCAAGGAAACTTATAGAAAGAAAAATATATTTGGGTTTATGTTTTGAGAGGGGAAGTCGATAATGGTGGGAGACGCATGGCAAGAAGCAGAAGGCACAGCAATAGGAATAGAAAGCTGAGAGATTAAGCTTTTTATCCATACTCAGAATTCACAGAGGATGACGGGGAAGTGGAACAAGGCCGAACACTTTCAAAGCCTACCGCAGTGGCATACTTCATGTAGAAAGCGCCACACAGAAGTTCCATAAGCACCCCCAAACTTCGCTCCTGAGTAAAGTCTAAGTATTCAGTTACTACAACCTTTGAGACACATTTCTCATCCAACCAACTAACTCCCCCTCCCTGGCTTCCATAGACTCATGGCCATGTGTGGTGTCTTGGAAGAGAAGTTCTTCATACCTCTAGGGCATTTAAACAATTGGTTCCCTGTTGGTGGCTGTTCAAGGAGGATTAGGAGGTGCGGCCCTGCTGGAGGAAGAATGTCACTGGTGGCAGGCTTTGAGCTTTCAAAAGTCTTATGACATTTCCTGTGTACTCTCTTGGTGTCCTGCTTGTGGTTCAAGATGTGAGCTCTCAACATTTCTCGCCCCTATGCTTCACTCCACCCTCATGGATTCTCACCACCTGAAACTGTAAGACCAATTAAACTCCTTATTTTACAAGTTACCTTACTTATGGTGTTTTATCAGTGCACTAAAAGGTAGCCGAGGCAGAATATCATAAAGTGCAAAACACTTTTAGTTCAATTTCAAAAGTCCCCATAGTCTTTAACAGTCTCAACAGTTTAATAATCTGTGTCGATTTTCAGACCCAAAGCCATCTTTAAACTGTGGCCCCATAGATCATCAAGAGCAAATTTCCTACTTCCATCATGGCATGGCACAAAATATATATCCAGAGTTCAAAAGGCAGGAATGTGGGCATAGTAAGAAATTACTGAACCAAAACAAAGCCAAATTCAAGTAGAGCAATAATAAATCATGTAGTTCTATGCATGGTCTTTGGGACTTCAGTTTCTTAGGGCTCAGGTGACTGACTTTTCTGTCTGTAACACACATCTCTTCCATTGGATGGTTCTATTCTTGGGGCCCCTATCACAACTCGTACTTCCCTTTCCTAGCTTCACACAATGGGTTCTCACAGCCTTTTTGCAGGGACTCTTCTGTCACATGTTGTCTGGCATCAGTGGATCTGTAAGACCATGGAGGAAAAATTCATTACCCTACTCACTCTTGCATCTTTCATGCTTCCAATAACAGCACCACACAAGTGATGCTGCTAAATCCAGTTAACAGTGTGGGATGTATTCAACTATTGGTCTTATTGAAGCAATAATTGATCACTTATTGATCACTTTCTGGGAGGAAGTGATCCCCTTGACTTTCTCATTTCACAAGATGGAAGCATAACAGATTGGGATTTTGTCTTGAAACAGCCTTCCCTTTGCTTTAGTGCAGAACAGGCCTGTCCTTGATGACACTAATCTCCTTAATAATCACAGCCCATCTTACATCACATGCCTTGGCTCTTACATTAAGAGAGGAGGAGATTGCAGCCAGTCCTGAAGAGACCTGATAAAGCTAGGGTCAGATGGAAGGGTAGGAGCACCTCCCCTATCAGTGGACTTAGAGAGGGGCGGGGAGGAGATGAGGGAGAGAGAGTGGGATTGGGAGGGGATGATGGAGGGGGCTTCAGCTGGGATACAAAGTGAATAAACTGTAACTAATATAAAAAAATAAAAATTTTAATTAAAAAATATCCTGGCACTTTTTTTTTCTTATTAGCTGCACATCTTGTATTTCATTCTGTCCCACTTGTTCTTTCTCACTGTAGCCTTCATAAGAGCTATCATTACCAACCCAACTCCCAACTCAATATTGTGTTGTCTTGAAATTTGTCTGTAAAATAAATTGGTTGATTATTTCTTAATTTACCCCAAGACAAATTTTTAGAGCATGGTCTGAAGGCAACCAGACTCTTTGCCAAGATATCACAGGAATAGCCTCCAGTCCAGTTCCTGATAGAGACCTAGGTTTCCTTTGAAACTTCACAAGCTGGAGATGAAGAGTTCACATTACTCTTAGCACTACTGCCTTCTATGTTCCTAGTAGAATGACCCATTCATCTCTGATAACAGCATTGAGTATTGGATTTTCTCCTACAGGTTGTAACCTAATCAGGCACAGGATTTGGTCCAATTAACAGTTCTAGAAATGAGGTCCATCTTGTGGAGCAGGCCTTAAATCCAATCAGAAAGACAACACCCATGCCACCTTTATTTGGACAGGCGAGCATATCTTACGTGGCCAATTGTTATTGTAGCTTGCAGTTTGGATTGTCTATAGGCCTCCACTGACTAATTCAAAAAGAAGTAACCCACACCTGGCACTGGGCTTTTGGTTTGAAAGCACGCCTTGTCTGGGAGACAGACAGCTCCCTAGCTACGGGATAATTCCATTTATAACTCATTTTATATATGTGTAAAAAACTTCGAGAGTAGTGGGTGTCCATATGGCTTTTCAGAGGTCTTTAGTGTAAATTATCTCTCTCGATACCCACTCCCGAATGATGGCCTCCCATACTCCATCTCTCTTAACCCTTCTTGCTCTATTATTCCCAGTTCCCACTTCATACCCCCTGTATCCCACTAGAATGCTTCTTCATATTATACACTTATTAGTTTCCTGTTTTTTATGGGCACTCTGGCTTAAACTTAGATATCTAAGGATTTAAAGTTATTATCTACATATAAGACAAAATAAGGATGTTTACATTTGAGGTTTTGGGTTACCTCACTCAAAATTATTTATTTCTATTTCCATCCATATTATAGAAAATTTTATTATTTTTTACATCTGAATAATATTCTATTGTGTAAATATATTAATTTTTATTATCCATTCATCAGTTGATAGACATACAGATGGTTTCCATTTCCTGGTCATTTTGTCTAGAACAGTAATGAACATGGATGAGAAAGTATCTCTGTAGTAGAATGTAGAGGTCTTCAGAAATATGCAAATCAGTATGGTAAATCCTTTTCTAGCCCTTTGAGGAAACTGTACATAGATTTCCAAAGTGGTCGTAACAGTTTGTACTCCTATTGACAATGACCAAGTGTCCTTTCTCCATATCCTCACTGGCATTTCTTGTCATTAGTTCTATTGCATTTAACCTTTCTGGGGAAAAATGAAATACCAAAGTAGTTTTAATTTCCATTT
>REGO01000588.1:969632-986260 GCA_010120015.1 Rhombomys opimus | reverse complement strand
TTTGGCAACAACAGTAATCTATGGATGTAGACATAATTTTTTAGAAGGAACTATCACATGAGTTGAACAATATAACAATGGCCTTTCCACTGAGGCCTATAGCCACCCCTCCCCCAAGTACTCCACCAAAAATGAGTTCTTTCCAGAACCACAAGCCTTAAATCCATTTGGTAAGAAGTTTGTTTCTTCCAAAACTCTTGTTCCACCATTATACCTGTGGATGCACCTTGGTTCTCATATTAGTAGTGTAGCATGCAAGGCCCATACCTGAGCAAAACTGTTGATGACAGTCCTCAGAATCTATATAGAGCCTTCCATCAGTACAAAATCCAGTTAGCAGTGTGTGCCTTTCAGGCAGGTTATTTTTAACTGGATCTCAGCCAGAATTCTCTATGTCTTACAACCAAAGCATGTGTTGGCTGCTGCTCCTTAGCAATCAGGACTAACAGTCTACAACAACAACAACAACTACTACTACTACTATTACTGTCTGTTATCAACAAAGGTGTAAGTAGTGTTTATGTGTTTGTAGCTTAGAATTCTCCCTGGCTAAAAATTCACAAGGACACCAAACAAAACAAAACAAAACAAAACAAACAAAACAAAACAAACAAAAAACTATGGCTTCCAAGAATGTCCTTTTCTACCCACTCATAGTACATTTTTTTCAATTGTTTTTTTTTTGTTGTTGTTGTTGTTGTTGATTATATTAAAAATTATTCCTTCCTCATTCATGGCCCATTAACAAATGAACCAGACTATGGAATATTTTTATTTCTTAGTTAAATTCCTCCCCTATCAGTGGACTTGGGGAGGGGCATGGGAGGAGAAGAGGGAGGGAGGGTAGGATTGGGAAAGGATGAAGGAGGGGCTACAGCTGGGATGCAGTGAATAAACTGTAGTTAATAAAACAATAAATGAATTAAAAATGAATAAAACTCTATCCAATATAACAAAAAAATAAAAATAAAAAAGTCTCCCCCAATTCAGACAATTCAAATATATAGTGTTTTCCTAATCTGGGACATTGTTAAGGGCCCATCTACATTCTGAGTCACCAATTTTCCCTTTCTGTAAAAGCATATTGCAGGCAGTCCTGATGAGATCTGATAAACTAGTGTCACATGGAAGGGGAGGAGGACCTCCCCTATCAGAAGACTTGGAGGGGGGGCAGAAAGGATATGAGGGAAGGAGGGTAGGATTGGGAGGGAATGAAGGAGGGAGATACAGGGGAATAGAAAGTAAATAAAGTGTAATTAATACAAAAAATAAAAAGAAGAAATAAAAAAGATAAGTCTGTCTGAGAAGGTTCTTCTATCACTTCTATTTTTTTTTCCTCAGGTTAACTACTGACCATTTTTTTACTATTGGATCCAAGTTTTGGAATCTTATGAAAGACTCTTTAGCAAAGATCTAATTTGGGGCTTCGTTCTCTATAACCTTTCATCTGTGAAACAGCATGCCAAATCTTCTATTTTATCTTTTTCTTCCAATTTCATGTTGAGTCAGAGGTTAATATAAAAGATAACATCTGCATGTCTTTTTTTTTCCATTGTAATTCCTTCAAGCACATACTTTCATAGCAGAGCACTGATTCTCTGTTGCATGTCTCATCACCACAGCAAAGCAATACAAGTATCACCACATCATACTTAATGTCTTATCAAAAAGAACTTCTTTCAGAGATTATTCTGTCCATTAAGAGTACAATCTCATATTTAGATGGAAGATTTCAGGAAACATGAGATCCTATACTAGAAAAAGAAACTATCCTGGGATTTTCTTCAAATAATGGTCAAGGTTACTTATAAGAGCAGAAATGTTTCAAAGACAGCTGCATCATTAAGGCCCACCCCAGCATCAATGACAGCTTGATAAATATGCTTAAAACAGTGATATCAGCTAATGCAAGACAAGTTCCATCATATAAATACAGGAAAGTTCAGGGTAGAGGGTGAGATATGTCAGCCACACACTGGATCAGGGAGGAACTGAGGGATGATGGAAGAAGCCCAACACTTCAGCCTTTTGTTGATAATAAATGAATGAGGGGGAGTGTATCTGTGAATGACTAATTATTGTTGAAAATGGATATTGTTATGGGGGGATCTAAAGGCTGGAATGTTGGCCAAGTCCAGAAAGAGCAGGCTGTCCTACTTGCAGTCCAGGATCTGTGAGAGCATTTGTAGATAGGGAATTGAAGATCCAGCTGAAATAATTGTTAGGTTTAGGCTGGAACACCTGCATTTTGGATGCAGCTTTTGAGAAAACACCTGGAACTGGCAGTATGCTGTAGGGTGCGCACACACACACACACACACACACACACACACACACACACACTAGGAGCAGAAGTTAAAGTTTATAATTTTAGGGAAAGAACATTCTTCTCCCCTAGGAGTATATTTGAATTTCCTAGGCCCATTGTCTTAGTGGTTGTGGGGAGTCCCAAAACCAGGGAGGGATCGTACCCCCAGGAATAGGTATACAGGGAAGCATACTGTTGATTAACAGTACTTATCCGGAATCTATTTGACCTGTGGATTCCAGTAGATTTCCTGAAGCTTATAAGAATTTAAGTTTACAAAAATATAAATTAGCTGGGGCTATTATTTAAAATTTGATTACTATCAAAGCTCTAAACAGTCGTAATACAACAAGGGAAGAGATCTCAAGTATTTTTCATTTTTTATATACCTTAAATCGCTTATCACTATTCAGGTTTTACAATTCCAACTTTAAAACAAATTCTTATGGCTTCAAACACTTTTTTAGAATCTTTCCTTTATAACTTGCTATTACTAATCTTCAAAAACCTTCTTAGTCTGGAGATGACAGGAACTCCACAAGGAGAACAACAGAACAAGAAAATTTGAACACAGGGAACTTCCCAGAGACTCATACTCCAACCAAGGGTCCAGGCATGGAGATAACCTAGAACCCCTGCACAAATGTAGCCAGTGGCAGTTTAGTGTTCAAGTGGGTTAGATAGTAAGGGGAAGAGGGACTGCCTCTGACATAATCTGATTGGCCTACTCTTTGATCACCTCCCCCTAAGGGGGGAGCAGCCTTACCAGGCCACAGAAGATGACAATGCAGCCACTCCTGATGTGATCTGATAGACTAAGATCAGAAGGAAGGAGAGGAGGACCTTCCCTATCAGTGGACTTGGGGAGGGGCATGCGTTAAGAAAGGGGAGGGAGGGGTTTATGGGAGGATACAAAATGAATAAAGTATAATTAATAAAATAAAATAAAATTTAAAAAATGCAGTAAAATAATTAAAAACCCAAACACACACACACACACACACACACACACACACACACACACACACACACCTTCTCAGACTCTCAAATTTTTTCTTACATCTTAGTAACTTACATAAAATTTACATTCTCTTCTATCCAATTATTTACCATGAGACACAGGTGAGTTATTAGCAGGATCAGTAAAATGAGACAATTTCAGATAAAGGAATAGTAAATAAAAAATTACTTCTTTCTGTAGTCTAATCTTTAAACTCCTCAGAGACAAAAGAAGGATAACATATAGCAGAAAATACAATCCAAATTGCCTTTTTATCAATAAAAGTGACAGAAAGGCTTACTCAGTGCATCTTCTGGCATCCCATTAGGCTCCTGTAATTTCAATGTCTCCACTGGAGACAAAGGTCCCAAGGCAGCATCAGTTTTTGGATACCAGGCCCAGCAAATCTGAGAGGCTTTTCTATGGAGGAAGAACTTGGGAGACTGACTGCACTTATTCTGTCTAGGTAAAATGGAGCAATAAAATTTCTGGGTGTCCTGTTTGCCCACAGTTCAGGCTCAGCCTAGGCAGTAGGTTAGGCACTGAGGCAGGCTACCCAGTGGTTAGCATGCTGTAATCCAGGTGGAGCCCGTATCTGTCATTGTGCCCAGGTCTTCTTGGAGACCTTGAGGTCATCAATAGAAGCTCTGGTCTCTGCCGTAATAAGCTTTCTTATTAAATATTTAAATGCCATATTCTGCTCTAATCTGTAAACATAAAACAGGTAGCTTGTGTTTTATGCCTGGTATAATACCTTAAAATTTAAAATTCTTGAGTTGTCAAAAATTGTCCTGCTAGTAGAGGCTCTTGTTTCCAAGAATAAAGTTGTTCTCTGACATTGTGGCACTTTTGCCCACCCCCAAAATGTCATTAAATGACAGAGAAATAACTCAATCTGTAACACATGCTATGTAAGTATGAGGAACTGAGTCCAAATATTTAGTACTCACCTTACCCTTCTTATATTCATGCTAGGATGTTGACTAGATCTTGTGTAGACAACCACAGCTGCTGTTAATGCAGGAATGCTGGCACTATTGTATTTGAAAGACATCATTTCATAAGCAGTTCTCTCCAATCTTTGGCACTTATAGTCTTTTAAAAAATATGGACTGGTAAGGCTGCTCCCCTCTCAGATAGAGATGATCAAAGAACCAGGGCATGATTTCATGTCAGAGACCATCCCTGTTCTTATTTCTGGGGAACCCTCATGGACAGTGAGCTAACATGGCCATTGAGGCCAGTCCTGATGAGACCTGATAGACTAGGGTCAGATGGAAGTGGAGGAGGACCTTCCCTATTGTTGGACTGGGGAAGGATTATAGGAGAAGAAGAAGGAGGGAGGATGGGATTGACAGAGAATGGGGGAGGGGCTACAGCTGGCATACAAAGTGAATAAACTGTAATTAATAAAAATAAAAAAATAATTAAAAATGTGTTTTCATTAGTTTGTTGAGAGGTTTATATAATATTTAATTATAATTTATATGTTTCTTATTTATTTCCTGATCCATGCCCCCATCCTACCCACCTAACTTTGTGTTTTTGTATAAAAATAAATCCTCAAAGACCAATCAATATGTGCTGCCCAAATATACTTGGATCTGTAGTTTTATATTGGAGAGTGGTCAATTTACCAGAGAGATTCACTTTTAGAGAAAACTGTTTCTTCCATTCCTAGATCCATGTCTTACACTAAGACTTTGCACCCAAATTTGTTCTCCAGGGTAGGATAAATTCTGTCTTTGACTTGCACAAGTTCTGTATATAGTGTCCCAACTTCTATGAATTAGTGTGTACAGCTAAATCTCCTGTGTCCAGAAGACACTTGTTTCCTCATAGTCGTTAACCCTCTCTGTGTCTTACACTCTTTCTACCACCTCTTCTGTAATAATCCCTGAGCCTTGGAAAGGTATATGTTGTAGATAATTTCCTTTTAAGTCTTTCCCCCTCCTCTTATCTAACGTTTCCTGGTATTGGGTGTGTACGTAAAATAGTGTTTTTTCTGTTATATCTGAACATTCCACCTACATTTTCTGCACACTTACCAATCGAGAGTCTCTTTGTTAACTGAGAACTAGTATATAAACATGTTTCTCTGCTGAGGAGTGAGCACTGTACTTACTATTCTACGGGTATAAAAGATCAGTGTTTAAAAGACAGGCTTATACTATGTTCCTTCAGCAAACTAATAGTAATATGTTTTCTTTTAGAGTGTATGACCTTCACAATCAGGTTTCTAACAGACATGCAATACCATCCATGGGCTACTTCTTGTATAAGTAGATATTAAGTCCAACTGGAAAGATGTTGGATGCCCCAACAACTGTCATGCCACCATTGTACAAATGGTTATAGCTTGCCAGACGGGTTATTATTGCAGTTTGCAGAGGTCAAGCTTGGGCAAGAATGTTTTTGACATTTCTTCACCAGCACCATGCAAAGCGTTTTCCAAAATTATGAATGTTAGTTCTCAAGGAGGAAGCTTCTAGAACACTAACAGCTTGATTACTTAATATCCTGTGACCAAAGTGTGGTTGTCTTTAGTGATATTTTGAAGACCTATTGGGTGATCAAGAGCAATGTTTGTTGCTTATGTTGTTTTCAGGAGGGAGGTTGTCTCTACGACTTCCCTGACTGAAAACTTGAAGAGAGGTATCTTATACATGGCAATGGGCTTTTTGTTTCATGAATTCTAATTAAATAATTATTGCTTTGCAAAGGAAATGTATCCTATTGGGTATAGGGAGGAAAGGGTTCCCTTTTGTTTGTTACAGGGTAGAACTTCATTTGGGAGGAGCCTGGGACCATGGGGTGTGGGTTAGGCAGTGCTACCTTTGACAAGCAAGTAAGACTTGTGAGAACTTGTAGTCACTGGCTGAAACTGAAAATTAGAAGACAATGGATCAATTTCTTGGATTACAAAAGTAAATAAATATCACATATAACTGGATGAGGGGCATGATAGTTTGAATAAGAATGGCCCTCATATAAGATGATGCATTTTAATGTTTGGTCTCTAGTTAGTGGAGCTGTTTAGGGAAGGACTGAGAAGCATATAGCTGTGCTGGAGGAAGTGTGTTCCCATTCCAGTCCAGTTTCTCTCTCACTACCTGGTTATTGTCATCTTAACATGTAAGGTCTTAGCTACTTCCCCTACTATCATGACTGTCTGCCTGTTACCATAGTCCCCACCACTATGGTCAGTCTCACCCTCTGAAACTGTAAGCAAGAACCTAAATGAACATTTCTCTTTATAAGTTGCCTTTCTTATTTTTGTCTTGTCACATAAATACAAAAGTGAAGAATACAAAGAGATGGAATATATGTGGGCATGATTAGGATATTTGTATGATAAAATTTAATTGGAAAATTTCTATAATAGAGTCAGACTTTTCTAACTACAAACGACTTAATTTTATTTAATTAACTGCACAGTCTTTTTTTTTTTGGGGGGGGGAGAAGGGAGCATGCTTCCTTTTTTCTTTTATCCATCCACTTTTTCCCATAACATATACATCTGATGGAATTATGGGTTATTAAAAAAACTGCTCCTTAATCACTGGAATCATCATATGTGACATAAAATAATTCTAATGACTAGTGTAAATGACAAGAGAGAAAGGGTTCTTTTCTAGTCATACAGTTTTATTTAGCTGGATGCTCTAGACTAAATTTGGCATAGTTTCATGGACTAATGAATTATCTTCTTTGTATAAATTAAATTTTGCTAATGTTCTATGTTATGTAACAAAAAAAGATTCTAGTTAGTGACAATTTCAATAGTCTTAATTTTATATCAAATAAAACTGACATTATAGAATTTAAAGGAATTATTTTATACTACTCAGTTGGTGCAAGGTTCAGTCCTTTAATAAATCCTTTAAACATTCCTGGTCTTGTATCAGCTACTATTCTTCTTTTGGGAAAACATCGTTCCCAGTGTCTGTACATTGGAATCATGTTAAAGCTGAATGCTTTGGCTTTAAGAACAGCTTCTGTAAATTCTGTAGCTTCCTGACTACCTAGTGGTTTTAGAGGCATCACAGTTCCTCAATCAACTGTTGGCAGCTTATTACAAAAGAAATGGATTATTTTATAGAGAAAACTACATGTTCATTCTCTTTTTCTTCATCTTATTTTTTAATCAGATTTCTGGTCTCATAATTCTTTATAGACCATACAGTTGACCACAAAGGAAGCCTCAACAGGTACACGAAGATTTAAATAATGCCCTGTATTCTATCTGACCACAATGGACTAAAGCTGGACCTCAACAACAATGGAAATAGCAAAAGCCTACAGGCACATGGGAACTGAACAACTTACTATTCAATGACAGCTGGGTTAAGGAAGAAATAAAGAGGGAAATTAAGGACTTCCTAGAATTAAATGAAAATGAAGGCACAACATACCCAAATTCATGGGACACAATGAAAGCAGTGCTCAGAGAAAAATTCATAGCACAAAGTGCCTTCAAGAAGAAATTTGTAACATTTCATATGAGCAACTTAATGGCCTAACTGAAAGCCCTAGGAAGAAAAAGAAGCAAATACACACAAGAAAAGCAGAAGGCTGGAAATAATCAAAATCAGGGCTAAAATCAATGTATTTCTTAATTAAGTAGAGTAGAAAAATAAACCATTCCATTGTCTATCAATATTGGTATTATTTTACCACTTTTTAAAATTCTTTGTTTGTATATATATACATGTATATATCTTACCAATATTTAATAAATTTGAAGTCATTTATAGTAAGCTACAATAAAGAATGTCACTATCAAATACACTACATTTCCCTTTCATGATATGCAGCTATATATGAGAAGCATATGGAAAGAATAATTCAGTATATTCCTATACTCATACAGCTGTGAACACAAGATTCATTTTCACCAAAAGATTTTAACAAGACATTCTGAATGATACATTCATACTAACACTTCATATACAAGTGACTGTTTTTGCATGAGTTCCTTTTTTCACTGTGATAATAATTAAAATACGGTCTATGAGAATCACTGTGTACTCTAGCAGTTATATTTTACATCTATTTTATATTAATTATAATTTATTCAATTTGTATCTCAGCTGTAACCTCCTCCCTTATTCCCTTCCAATCCCACCCTCTATCCCTCATTTCCTGCCATGCCCCTCACCAAGTCCACTGATAGTGGAGGTTCTTCTCCCCTTCCCACTGACCAAAGCCTATCAGGTCTCTCAGGACTGGCTTCATTGTCCTTCTCTGTAGACTGGTAAGGATGCTGTCCCCGCAGGGGGAGGTGATCAATGAGCCAGCCACTGAGCTCATGTCAGAGACAGTCACTGTTCCCCTTACTAGGGAACCCACTTAGAGATTGAGATGCCATGGGCTACATCTGTGCAAGGGTTCTATGTTATCTCCATGCATGGTCCTTGGTTGAAGTATCAGAAAAGACTTCTGTTCCCAGATTTCTTGGTTCTGTTGCTCTCCTTGTGGAGCTCCTGTCCCCTCCATTACTTTCAGTCTCCCCCTTATTTCACAAGATTCTCTGCACTCTGCCCAAAGTTTGGCTATGAGCCTCAGCATCTGCTTTGATACACTGCTGGATAGAATCTTTTATATGCCCTCTATGGTACCCTTCTGTCCTGTTTCCTATTTTCTCCCACTTCTGATATCTGTCCAATTTGTCTTTCTGAGTGAGGGTTGATCATCTTGCACTGGGTCATCCTTCTTGCTTATCTTCTTCTTTTTATAAATTAAATTTTTATTATTTTTTGTATTACTTACAGTTTATTTAATTTGTATCTCAGCTGTAGACCCCACCTTCATTCTCTCACATTCCCACCCTCCCTCCCTCATCTCCTCCATGCCCCTCTCTAAGTCCAATGATGGGAAAGTTCTTCCTCCCCTTCCATCTTATCCTAGCTTATCAGGTATCTTCAGCACTGTCTACAATGTCCTCATCTGTGGCTAGGCAAGGCTGTCCCTCCCTCCGGTGTATGTGGGGGAGGTCAAAGAGCCAGCCATTGTATTCAGGTTGGAGACAGTCCCTGTTACCCTAACTAGGGTACCCTCTTGGATACTGAGTTGTGATATGCTACATTTGAGCAGGGGTTCTAGATTATATCCATTCATTGTCCTTGGTTGGAGAAAGTCTCAGCAAAGACCCCTGAGTCCAGATATATTTGGTCCTTTTGGAGTCCCTGCTTTCTCTAGGTCATACTAACTCCCCTTTATTTCACATGATTCCCTGCACTCTGCCCAAGGTTTGGTTATGAGTCACAGCATCTGTTTTGATACACTGCTATTTAGAGTCTTTCAGGGGCCTTCTGTGGTTGACTCCTGTCCTGTTAGTTGTTTTCTCCTTCTTCCAATATCCATCCCATTTGTCTTTCCAAGTGAAGACTTATCATCTTAACCAGGGTCCTCTTTCTTGTTTATCTTCTTTAGGTGTATAGATTTCAGTTTGTTTATCCTATCTTATAGGTCTAGTATCCACTTACAAGTGAGTATATACTGTGTGTGTCTTTCTGCTTCTGGAATACCTCACTCAGAATGATCTTTTCTAGATCCCAACATTTGCCTGCAAATTTCATGTTTTCCTTGCTTTTAATTACTGAGTAGTATTCCATTGTGTAAAAGTACCAGATTTTTTGCATCCATTCCTCCGTTGAGGGACATCTGCGTTGTTTCCAGGTTCTGACTATTACAAATAAAGTTGCTGTGAACATGGTTGAGCAAATGTCTTTGTTGTGTACTTGAGCATATTTTGGATATATGTCCAGGAGTGGGATAGCTGTTTCTTGAGGAAACACTATTTCAAATTGTCTGAGAAAGAGCCAGATTGAGTTTCAAAGTGGTTGTATTTGTTACATTCCCACCATCAATGCAGGAGGGTTCCCCTTTCTCCACATCCTCTCCAGCATGTATTATCACTTGAGTTTTTGATCTTAGTAATTTTGATGCGTGTAAGGTGAAATCTTAGTGTTTTTTGATTTGCATTTTTCTGATGAATAAGGAAGTTGAACATTTATTTAAGTGTTTCTCTACCATTCGATATTCCACTATATAGAATTCTCTGTTTAGGTGTGACTCTAAGCAAACAAGTGGAAGACCTGTTTGAAAAAAAATCTTTAAGTCTTTGAAGAAAGAAATTGAAGAAAATATCAGAAGATGGAAAGATCTCCCATTCTCATGGATCAGTAGAATTAAAATAGTGAAAAGAGCCATCCTGCCAAAAACTATCTACAGATTCAATGCAATTCCCATCAAAATACCAACTCAATTCTCTACAGAACTTGAAAGAATAATTCTCAACTTCATATGGAAAAACAAACCGAAAAAAAAAAAGAAAAAGAAATGGTAAAACAATCCTGTAAAATAACAGATTGTCTGGAGGTATCTCCATCCCTAATTGCAAGCTGTTATACAGAACAAATGTAATAAAAATCTACATGGTACTTGCATAGAAGCAGAATGGTGGATCAATGGAATCAATTATGAGAGCCAGAAATAAACCCACCCTCCTACGGATACTTGACTTTTGAAAAATAATTCAAAACTCTGTAATTAAAAAAAAAGACAGCATCTTCAACAAATGGTGCTGGATTAACCCTATGTCTACATGTAGTAAAATGTAATGATAAACATATTTATCACCCTGTATAAAACTAAAGTCCAAGTGGATCAAAGACCTCAACATAACACCAGATCTTTTAGAAGATAAAGTGGGGAAGAGCCTTCAACTCAATGGCACAGGAGACAATTTCCTGTGCACAAACTCTAAGATCAACAGTCAATAAATGGGACCTCATGAAACTGAGAAGCTTCTCTAAAGCAAACGACACTGTCATCAGAAATAAAAGGACAGGCTATAGAGTGGGATAGTATCTTCACCAAACCTATATCTAACAGAGTGCTAATATCCAGAGTATATAAAGAACTCTAGATGTTAAAAAGCAACATATCCAATAATCCAATTACTCTAGTAGCTGTAAGTCACATGTGAATATTTTATTTTTAAAAAATTAAAAATTAATAAAATTATAATTAAATTCTTATTTTCAATAATATTATATTATATTTTTATTGTAAATCTTAAATTCTTCTAGTCTCTTACACTCATTCTTTCTGTACTGCTGTATCTCTTTGTGCTCTGGTATGGTGTGAATCATCACTTTCTGGATATTTACACATTCTCACTGAACAAACTTCCTATGGGATCTAAATGAAGATACAGTGATGTTCAAATAAATATATATGCAATTTACATTTGCATAATATCAAAGTTATGTTTTCTTCCTTCAATATTATTTAATTTTTTTTCAGAATATTTTCATTGATTATTTGGAAATTTCACATAATACATACACCCTGATCACTCTTACTCCCTCTGAGGTCTGCCCATCCCTACCCACCCTTGAGGCCTATCCTCAACTGCAAAATAAAAAGTATAACCTGTGTCATCCTTGTAGTCTCTGTAGCATGGTTAAACTACCAGTGGCTAGCACCTTAAAAATGTGTCATTTCCACTCTGACCTCTGCTAGTTGTCATCCATTTTGGAGAGATATACTTCAGCATCTTTGTCACATTTTTAGGAGTTCTCATTGGTGGCTTCCTATCTAGGAAGTAACTTTTTGGTTTTGGTGGTAGGAATTGTCACAGAAGCCTTCTTTGTCTCTTTTTCAACTGTGAGTCTGCAGTCATTGATACCACTGCAGAAGAAACTCCCTTTCCCTTTATAGTCAGCAGGAGCATGGATCATGAACTTCAACATGGAATCGTGATAATATAGACAACAGATATACACCTTATCTCCAGCATCAGCACGTGCCACAGACCTCACTATGGTCTCTGATGGCAGTAACAGCCATGGACACCAGCATGGGACTCCCTGGAAGCAGCTCTGCCCAAGAACAACAACGTGCCTTGAGGAGGCAGCAAAGCATGGACATCCACATAACTTTCGATGAAACAAGAGCCACAGACTTCAACTTGGCCCTAATTTGAGTAGGAAAGGCTACATTTTTATCTTTTTAAATACGTTTATTGAGCAACATTCCTTACATATTTTAGAGATGTAGACTAAAAGAGCCTGGTTCATTTGATCTTAGAGAGGAGTAAAGTCTACTTTCTGGACACATAAACAGTGTGAAATAAACTTGAATTTAATTAAATACACATTTATATAGTTAGTATTTTGAGTAATAATAATTTATATGGAAACCCTTTATCTACTTTTAGCATCTCAAAACATCTTTTATATCTTTTGGTATTTCAAGATCAAAACAAAATTATGTGTTGTTGTTGTTTTTCTTGTTTTGTTTTGTTTTTACTTTTTCAAGATAGTGTTTGTCTGTGTAGCCTTGGCTGCTCTGTGACTCACTCTATAGACCAGGCTGGCCTCAAACTCACAGAGATCTGCATGCTTGTGACTTCTGAGTGCTGGGATTAAAGGTGTGTGAAGAGCCATTCTGTTAAAGGAGCCCTTATTAGGCAGGTGGTCCTTCTGGAAGGGAATCCAGTATTTTGCAAGATTTGTACTATAATACACAACAGAATTGCTCACAGTCCCTGACAGTGAATTTTTTTTGTCTTTTTAAATTCTTTATTAATTACATGTTATTCGCTTTGTATCCCCCCTGTGGTTCCCTCCTTCCTCCCATCCCAATCCCTCCCTTCCTCCCCCTTTTGCACACATCTGCACTGCTCTATCTCTCTATATTCTGGTGTGATGTGAATCATCACTTTCTGGGTATTTACACACTCTCATTGAACAAACTTTCTATGGAATCTAAATGCAGATACAGTGCTGTTCAAATTAATTAATTCCTGATTATTAAATCCTGATTTGATTCAAACAATTTTAATAGATAAATTGTTTTACAACTTCTAAAACAACTTTAGAAAGTTTAATTCTGTAATAAATACCTTTGTGGACCTCCAGCTGCCTCACTAGGAGATATATTTGGGACAGACTTGTATCTTCAAGATAAGCCTTCATTAGGCATTCTGGTATACAAAATAAATATAGGCAACTTAATTTAAACTTCCCATGAAGCCAAATCATAATGAGATTACCAAGCAATGTCTAATTTAGTACAAATTTTGATATTATTATAAACAGACTGTTTTGTTGTAATTCCTTATATCATCTCACCTTTTGGAATTATATACTGTCATTTTAAATTTACTTTGTTTCGTAGAATGAAAAACAGATCAAATTATTGTCCTAAACTCACTATATTCTCAACAATAGCTGAAAAATGTGTAGCCTTGTCAACCTTTGTCACTGAAGTTACTATGAACTCATGTAATGGATACAAAGAAAAGAAATGTTTAGTTTTAAAACATGTAACCTGTTGTATTTTAGAATTCATCTGTTTCTGTGATTAATTACCTTTTTGACTATGAGATAGTTCTTTTTCTGGAAGCTTTGCCTCATAGGTATGAATAGTATACAATAAACAGTATCAAAACTCACACACCCCAATTGGCAGAAGCCCTGTGGTGGAAGCTAAATGAAAATGAATGAACACTAGCTGGAATTTGCTTCATCCATGAGTTATAAATATGTATTTAGATATGTGTTTACATGTAAATATGTATGTCTGTGTGTTTTTTCTTCATATGTTACATGAGTGTATGACAATTTTTGGTCTGTATATAGGGAGCTCCTATTGTATTATTCATTGAAACTTTGTATGAATATTGGGAAAGAATCTTCACCAACCCTCTATCTGACAGAGGGCTAATAGCCAGTCTATTACACGTCTATTCATCTGATTGTTTGTCTATGCAAAGGTGATGTTAGCAGAAACCAGCATCATTGTTGTATGTAACTTGGTGGGAATTCATTGAAGTTAAAGTTCTTTTTTAATATTTTTTACTTTAATTTTTATTAATTACACTTTATTCACTTTGTATCTCCCCATAAATCCCACCTCCTCCCCTTCAAATCCCAAAGTTCCACCCCTTCTCGACGCATGCCCCTCACCAAGTCCATGGATGGGGGCTTCTTCTCCTTCCTTCTGATCTTAGTTTATCAGATCTCATCAAGAGTGGCTGCATTGTCTTCCTCTGTGGAATGATAAGACTGCTCTGCTCTCAAGGGGAGGTACTCAAAGAGCAGGCCAATCAGTTCATGTGAGAAGCCATCCCTGTTCACATTACTGTGGAACCCACTTGAACAATGAAATGCCATGGGGTACATCTGTACAGGGGTTCTAGTTTATCTCCATGCATGGTACTTGGTTGGAGTATGAGTCAGATTTTTGGTTCTGTTGCTCTCATTGGGGAGCTCCCGTCCTCTCCAGATCTTACTATTCCATGCACTCTGCCCAAGAGTTGGCCATGAGTCTCAGCATCTGCTTTGATAGTCTGCAAGGGCAGAGCTTTTCAGAGGCCCTCTGTGGCAGGCTCTTAACTTGTTTCCTGGATTCTTCTGTTTCTGATGCCAATCCTCTTTGAATTTCAGGATGGGGATTGAGCATTTTAGCCAGAGTCCTCCCTCTTGATTAGTTTCTTTAGGTGTACAGATTTCAGTAGGTTTATCCTATATTATATGTCTATATGAGTGAGTATATACCATGTGTGTCTTTTTGCTTCTGGGACTGCTCACTCAGGATGATCTTTCCCAGTTCCCACCATTTACCTGCAAATTTCATGATTTCCTTGTCTTTCCTTGCTGAGTAATATTCAATTGTATAGATGTACCATAATTTCTGCATCCATTCTTCAGTTTAGGGGTATCTGGGTTGTTTCAAGCATTTGGCTATTACAAATAAAGCTGCTACAAACATGGCTGAGCAAATGTCATTATTGTGTACTTGAGTCTCTTTTGGATATAT
Organism: Rhombomys opimus; assembly: GCA_010120015.1. Classification (NCBI taxonomy): domain Eukaryota; kingdom Metazoa; phylum Chordata; class Mammalia; order Rodentia; family Muridae; genus Rhombomys; species Rhombomys opimus. The sequence goes on along the minus strand of REGO01000588.1, from coordinate 971,117 downwards.
GCCTAGGAGTGGTATAGCTGGATCTAGTGAAAGCACTATTCCTAGTTAACTGAGAAAGTGCCAGATTGCTTTCCAGAGTGGTTGTACAAGTTTACATTCCCACCAGCACTGAAATAGGATTCATCTTTCTCCACAACCTCTGCAGTATGTGTTGTTACTTGAGTTTTTGATCTTGGCCATTCTGATGGGTATAAGGTGAAATCCCAGAGCTGTTTTGATTTGCATTTCCGTGACGATAATGACATTGAGCATTTCTTTAAGGGTTTCTCTGCCATTTGATATTCCTCTATCGAGAATTCTCTGTTTAGCTCTGTTCCCCATTTTTTAATTGGATTCATTGATATGTTACTGTTCATCTTCTTTAGTTCTTTATGTATACTGGCTATTAGCCCTCTGTCAGATAGAGGGTTGGTGAAGATTCTTTCCCAATCTGTAGGCAGTTAGTTTGTTTTGACAACTGTGTGCTTTGCTTTACAGAAGATTTTCAGTTTCATGAGTCCCATTTATTAATTGTTGTTTTAGAGCCTGTGCTGTTAGTATTTGTTCAGGAAGTTGTCTTGTTTACCAGTGACTACAAGGCACTTCCCCACTTTTTCTTCTAACCGACTTAATGTTTCTGTTTTTTTTTTAATTTTTTTATTAATTATACTTTATTCATTTTGAATCCCCCCATAAGCCGCTCCCTCCTCCCCTCGGGTTCCCACCCTCCCTCCCCAAGTCCACTGATAGGGGAGGTTCTCCTCTCCTTTCTGATCTTAGTCTATCACTTCTCATCAAAAGTGGCTGCATTGTCCTCTACTGTGGCCTGGTAAGGCTGCTCCCCCCTTAGGGGGAGGTGATCAAAGAGCAGGCCAATCAGATTATGTCAGAGGCAGTCCCTCTTCCCATTACTATGTAACCCACTTGGACACTGAACTGCCATGGGCTACATCTGTTCAGGGGTTCTAGGTTATCTCCATGAATAGTCCTTGGTTGGACTATGAGTCTCTGGAAAGTTCCGTGTGTTCAAATTTTCTTGTTCTTTTGCTCTCCTTGTGGAGACCCTATCCTCTCTAGCTCTTACTGTTTCCCACTTCTTACATAAAATTCCATTCACTCTGCCTGACAGTTGGCCATCAGGCTCAGCATCTGCTTTGATAGTCTGCAGGGCAGAGGCTTTCAGAGGCTCTCTGTGGTAGGTTCCTAGTTTGTTTCCTGTTTTCTTCTTCTGGCTTTCAGAGGCTCCCTGTAGCAGGTTCCTAGGTTGTTTCCTGTTTTCTTCTTCTTCTGATGTCCATCCTCTTTGCCTTTCAGGATGGGCATTGAGCATTTTAGTTAGGGTCCTCTCTCTTGCTTAGTTTCTTTAGATGCACAGATTTGAGTGGGTTTGTCCTATGTTGTATGTTTATATGAGTGAGTATATACCATGTGTGTCTTTTTGCTTCTGGGACAACTCACTAAGGATGATCCTTTCCAGGTCCCACCATTTACCTGCAAATTTCATGA
>REGO01000588.1:951931-969272 GCA_010120015.1 Rhombomys opimus | reverse complement strand
GAGAATTCTCTGTTTAGCTCTGTTCCCCATTTTTTAATTGGATTACTTGGTTTGCTGCTTTTCATCTTCTTTAGTTCTTTATATATACTGGATATGAGTCCTCTGTCAGATAAAGGGTTGGTAAAGATTCTTTCCCAATCTGTAGGCAGTCGCATGTTTCTGGATTTATGTTAATCTACTTTGATCCACTTGGATTTTAGCTTTGTGCAGGGTGATAAGTAAGGATCTATTTGTATTTTTCTACATGTAGACATCCAGTTAGACCAGCACCATTTGTTGAAGATGCTATCTTTTTTCCATTGTATGGTTTTGACATCTTTGTCAAAAATCAGTTGTCCTTAAGTTTGTGGGTTTATTTCTGGGTCTTCTATTCAGTTCCATTGATCCACCATTCTGATTCTATTCCAGTAACATGCAGTTTTGATTACTGTTGATCTATAGTACAGCTTGAGATCTGGGATGGAGATACCTCCAGAAGATCTTTTTTTGTAGAAGTTTATTTTTGAAATTGTGGGTTTCTTGTTATTCTATATGAAGTGGGGAATTTTTTAAAGGTCTGTAAATAATTGTGTTGGTAATTTAATGGAAATTGCATTGAATCTGTAGATTACTTTTGGTAAGATGGGCAATGTACTACGTTACTCCTGCCAGCCATGAGCATTGGTGTTATTTACATCTTCTTCAGAGACTTGAAATTTTTTTCAAACAAGTCTTGACTTTCTTGATTAGGGGAACACCAAGATACATTATGTCTTTTGTCGCTATTGTGAAGGGAGTTGTTTCCCTAATTTCTTTCTCAGCTCTTTTGTATTTTGTATACAGGTGGGCTACTGATTTTTTGGGGGGGGTTAATTTTGTATCTGGCCACTTTGCTGAAGGTGTTTATCAGCTACTTGAGTTCCCTGGTAGAATTTTTGGGGTCACTCATGTATTCTATCATATCATGTGCAAACAGTGATACTTCGACTTCTTACTTTCCGGTTTCTATCTCCTTGATCTCCCTCAATTCTCTTATTAACCTAGCAATGAATTCCAGAACTATGTTGAAGATATATGGAGAGAGGGGGGCATCCTTGTCTTGTCCCTGATTTCATTTGGGATTGATTTAAGTTTCTCTCCATTGAGTTTGATGTTGGGTATAGGCTTTAAGTATATTGCCTTTACTATGTTTAGAAATGTGCATTGCATCCCTGATCTCTCCAATACTTTAAACATGAATGGATGTTGGATTTTGTCAAATGCTTTTTGACCATCTAAGAAGATTATCATGTGTTTTCTTTTTCTTTCAGTTTGTTAATATGGTGCACCACATTGATGGATTTCCATATATCGAACCACACCCTGCATACCTGGGTTGAAGCCTACTTGGTCATAATCCATGATATCTTTGATGTGTTCTTGTATTCGGTTTACAAGTATTTTTGCATCAATGTTCACAAGGGAGATTGGCCTGAAATTCACTTTCGTTGTTGGGTCTTTGTGAGGTTTAGGTACCAAGGTGACTGTGGCTTCATAGACTGAGTTTGGTAGTGTTCTTTCTTTTTATATTTTGTGGAATAGTTTGATGAGAACTGGAATTAGCTCATCTTTGAAGGTCTGGTAGAATTCTACACTGAAACCATCTGGTCCTGGGCTTGTTTTTTTCCTATGGGAGATTGTGATTACCACTTCTATTTCCTTAGGAGAAATAGGACTATTTAATTTATTTACCTGGTCTTTATTCAGCTTTGGTAAGTGGAATCGATCAAGAAAATTGTCCATTTAATTTAGATTTTCAAATTTTGTGGCATATAGACTTTTGAGGTAAGTCCTAATGATTGTTTGGATTTCCTCAGTGTCAGTAGTTATGTTCCCTTTTTCATTTCTGATATTTTTTATTTGGATGGTGTCTCTCTGGCTTTACTTAGTTTGGCTAAGGGCTTGTCTATCTTGTTGATTTTCTCAAAGAACCAGTTCTTTGTTTCATTGATTCTTTGAATTGTTTTATTTGTTTCTAATTGTTTGATTTCTTTCAACCCTGAGTTGGATTATTTCCAGCTGTCTACTCTTTTTTGGTGTGTCTGCTTCCTTTTTTTTTTCTCTAGGGCTTTTAGGTTAGCTATTAAGTTGCTTGAAAGAGATGTTGAGAATATCTTCTTGAGGGCACTTAGTGCTATGAACTTTCTTCTCAGTACTGTTTTCAGTGTGTCCCATGAGTTTGACTATGTTGTGTCTTCATTTTCATTGAATTCTAGGTAGTTTTTAATTTCTTTTTTATTTCTTCCCTGACCCAGCTGTCATTTAGTAACAAGTTGTTCAGTTTCCATGTGTGTGTAGGCTTTTTGCTATTTCTGTTTTTGAGGTCCAGCTTTAGTCCATACTGGTCAGATAAGATACAAGTGATTATTTCAATCTTCTTGTATATGTTGAGTTTTCCTTTGTGACCAACCATATGGTCTGTTTTGGAGAACGTTACATGAGGTACTGAGAAGGTAAATTCTTTTGTGTTTCCCTGTAAGGTTCTGTAAATATCTGTTAGGTCCATTTGATTAATGACCTCTGTTAGAGACAGTGTTTCTTTGTTTAATTTCTGTTTTGTTGACCTGTCCTTTGTTGAGAGTAGGGTGTGGAAGTATTCCACTATTAATGTGTGGGTATCTATGTGTGGTTTAAGTTTTATCAATGTTTCTTTTACAAATGTGGGTGCCCTTGTATTTGGGGCATAGATGTTCAGTATTGTGATGTCTTCCGGGTGGAATTTTCACTTGATGAGTATGAAGTGTCCGTCCCCGTCTCTTTTTATTAATTTTGGTTGAAAGTCTATTTTATCAGATATTAGAATGGCTACTCCTGCTTGCTTCTTGCATCCATTTGCTTGAAGAGCCGTCTTCCATCCCTTTACCCTCAGGTAATGTCTATCTTTGTGACGTAGGTGTGTTTCTTGTATGAAACAGATTGCTGGGTCTTGTTTACACATCCATTGTGTTAATCTCTGTCTTTTTATTGGAGAATTGAATCCATTTATTTTGAGAGATATTAATGACCAGTGGCTGTTAGATCCTTTGATTTTGATGTTGGTTGTGGTAGTAAGTTTGTGTGCTTGATTGCTTTTTGTTTTACTGTAGTGAGGTTAATTATTTCCATGTTTTCTTGAAAGTAGTTAGTTTTCTTGGGTTGTATTTTTCCTTCTAGTGTCTCCTGTAAACCTGGATTTGTGTGTAGGTATTGTTGAAATTTGTTTTTGTCATTGCATATCTTGTTTTATCCGTTTATGAGGACTGAGAGTTTTGTTGGGTAGAGTAGCCTGGGCTGACATCTGTGTTCTCTTAGGTTCTGCATGATATCCATCCAGGCCCTTCTGGCTTTCATAGTCTCTGTTGAGAAGTCAGGTGTGATTCTGATTGGTTTGCCACTATATGTTACTTGGCCTTTTTTCCCTTGCAGCTTTTAGTATTTTTTCTTTGTTCTGTATACTTAGTGTTTTGATTATTATATGGAGGTAGAATTTTCTTTTCTGATCTAACTTATTGGGTGTTCTGGAGGCCTCTTGTGTTTTTATAGACCTCTCCTTTTAGTTGGGGAAATTTTCTTTAATGATTTTGTTGAAAATATTTTCTGGGCCTTGGAGGAGGGAATCTTCATTTTCCTCTATTCCTATTATTCTTAAGTGTTGTCTTTTTATGTTGTCTTGAATTTCTTGGATGGTTTCTGTCCCGAATTTTTTAGATTTAACATTTTCTTTGACAGATACATCAATTTCTTCCATTGTATCTTCCACACCTGCAATTCTTTCTTCCATCTCTTGTAGTCTATTGGTTATGCTTTCCTCTGTAGTTCCTGTTTTCTTCCCTAAGTTCTTTCCACAATTTCCTCCATTTGTGTTTTCTTTAATTTTTCAAATTCTATCTTCAGATCTTGAACTGTTTTGTTGATCTCCTTTAGCTGTCTGACTGTCTTTTTCTGTTTTTCCTTCAATTCCCTTAGCTATTTGTTTGAACATTCCTCTGTTTCTTTTATTTCTTTCAGTGTTTTAATCATTTCCTCTCTGAAAGCCACAAATTGTTTGGTTGCATCTTCCTGTATTTCTATACAGATGGCCATAATCTCTTTGACTTTATCTTCCTCTAGTACTTTATGTATTTTTTTTGTTTCCTATATTATCCTCTTCATAAATATAGATGTTAGATCATCTTCTTGAATTTCAATTATGCCGGGGTGTCCAGGGCTGCTTGTCCCTGGATAACTGGTTTCTGGAGATTACATATTGCTCTGTCTTTTCTTGGTTGAGTTTTTAAGCTGGCCTCTACCCATTGGGTTATCTTAGTTATTGGGTGTTAGTTTCTGGTGGTTCCAGGGATCCTGTGCTGGAGAGAATCCCCGTAGCAGGAAGATGGTTTTTCATGAAGGAAGCCTCCTCAGCTCTTTGGGTATGGTCACTGAATGGCTGGTGTTTTTCAGGAATTGCCACAGCTCACCTCAGGTGTACAGACCTGTGTGGTAACTTGTTTGTCAAAAGATCTCTCCTCTCACTCAGAGAATTCCCTTGAGACAGCTGCCCTGCTTCTGTGTTTCTTGCTGTAAATTTAATGAGCTGCTGCTGTAATCTGCGTGCTTCGTGGTTTGGTCAGTCTAATTAGGGATAACTGGTTTCCCCTTGGAGCAGTTCTGGGGGTTGATATTGGGGATCCAGGCTTCTATAGGTCTGAGGTTGGGGCTCTGTGCCCTAGTACCTAAGCAGTAGTCAGTGGCAGGTGAGCTCTGCTCTCATGCATGCAGCTGGAGGCCAGAGTCAGGAGCCTGTGGACAGCCAGAAACTTTTCAGGAGCTAGGTGTCCTGAGGTAGGGCCAGGTGTTTCCCCTACGGTGGGGTTTTCTCCTAACAGGAAGGCCCAGTCTGTGGTGTTTGGGTTGGTGCATAGAGTGTGTACTTACTGGAGGGTGGTGGCTCCAAGCTGGTGATGGGAGGGGGCAGGTCAGCTAAGTGCTCTAAGCTGTCTCCCTCCCTGTGGTGTTTTCTCCCTAAAGGGACTCCCAATCTTTTATGCCCTGGGGCACACAGTTCTGTCTGTGAAGGATAATTGGTGTACAGCAAGTCTCTGGGCTGGCACACACCTGCAGGTCTTCGGGACATTTTCCAGGGATATACTGTATGACCTATGTCAGTCCCATTTGTTTCCTTCCCTGTGGGGTTTTCTCCCAACAGGGAAACTCAATCTCTGATTCCCTGGGGCACACAGTTTTGTCTGTAAAGGAGAGTTGGGCATGGAGCAAGTCTCTCTGCTCACAGCTGGAGCCCATTTCAGGGGTGGCAGCATTTGCCTGCCATTCTGTGTTACTTGGGAAACAGGATCACTGTTGTTTCAGGACCCAGAGTTCAGTCTCTTGGTGGCTATACAGAAAATGTTGTCCTGTTCCTCAGACGCAGTGTCCTACTGGCGCTGCCATCTTGTCACTCTCAAAGGTAAAGTTCTTAAAGGGTCACCTTTTTCCCTGGAGCACATGTGTATGAATGGTGTTTGCTTACTTTCTCCACATTTTTTTTTTTACCAATTTACAAACAAGTTAGCAGTGTTACAGGATCTAAGGAGGATACCCAGGGAAAAGTTTACTTTAGCATGTGGAGGCCTACCCCTGGGCAGGAGCTAATCTCAAATCAAACAGCCCTCCTTTACAATCCCTTGCAGTTTTGGCTAGAGGCTTCCTTTACAGTCCTGACTGCAGGAAAAGAGGTGAGCAATTAAACTTTTCCTCCTTAGCAGTGGTGTAGCCAGTCCCTAGACCTAGAAAAGAAATTCTAGGCTCCCTCCCCAATTTCTTTTTCTTTCAGTCATCTCTACTGATCAGTTGCCTGATCAGCGACCCAAGAGATGAAGCAAATAGGAGACTCTATATCCTGTTCCAGATCCTATCCTGGAACATTCCAAAGCAGAGAGAAACTTTGGCAATAGAACCCTAGAAGACTTTAACAAAGGAGTGTGCTACCACTGCCTAACATGAGTGTGTATTGTAAGTTAAACCTCTTTAAACAATATACAAAAAAAAGCGAAAAAAAAAAAAAAACAAAACCCAAAACCTTCAAGTGTTTTTTCAAGAAATGTATCAAAATTTTAGAATTGAAAAATATTAATGCCTGTTCATTTTACTGGACTATATTTGTGAAAAATAAGTAACATGTAGATAATTGTCTTTGGAATCAAAATCTTTGTTTCTATTTTTGTTTTTTTTTTTTTTTCAGTCTTGCCTTATTTTTCAGTTGAAAATTCTAACCATCATTGTGTTATCAATATAAACATCCAAGAATCAGAAGATGTTGGCATATGAATAGTGATATTTCAGTATAGTTAATGAGAAGAGATTGTGTTTTTTGTAAGAAAGATCATCATACTATTGACACTGTGTTTTATATCTTGGTACAGTCTACAGCAGGAAACATTTAATTCTACATGTATTATTCATATATCATTTCATTGATATGAAAAGAGACTTGAATGAAGTGCAGAAAGGTAATTACCAAAGCTTTGTTATTTTGATTTATTTGCTCCAGCACGTTTACATACTCAGATCATATCTGTAGTTACTAAACTGATAACAGAACTCACCATTGTGGAAAACCATATCAACACAGCAGGTAAACGGAATGATGCAGGGAACATCTGATAAAAAAAACTTTTATTGGCATGTATTCACTAAATATACTGATATGTTTGATATAATTTCCTACAAGTATATCAAGTACTTTGGTTATATTAGCTCTCTATAGTGCCCTTACACTCTTGCTTTTTCATCTTTCCCCCCTCTATCCATCAAGTCTCATTTTTCTTCCAAGTTGTAAATACATAGGCTTGTTTACATATATATGTAATTTTTTTGTATCTCCATTAAAATCAAGGTTTAGAATCCACAAATAATGTTTTATCTTTAGGAGCTTTATATATTTTGTCTTTAGGAGCTTTATGTATTTTGCTTATTATCATAGTATCCAGTGGCATCTATTTGCTTTGACTATGGAATACTACCTTTATGTTTTAATAAATTTCAAGGTGAGTATCTGTAGTGATATAAATATCTCACACTTTTCTTTATCCATTCACAGTTTGTTCAAGAATTCAGAGATGCAGGAGAAAGCTGTAGAATTGTTAGTCTTTTAATTTAAAATTTTCTGCTTGTTTTGAGACCTTTTATGCATGAATACTGTGTTCATATATACATATATCAATTTGTTTTTCACTCTATTATTCCTTGTCTCCTCTCACTGCCTTTCAAATTGTAACTTCTTCTATAAATTTTATTGTCATATACATGCACACCTAAGTCTATTTAGTATTGATTGTATGTAGATATGCTTACGGACCACTTGAGATTGGATAATATATAAGGGAACTGATCCCTGGAGAAAACAGTTTCATTTTATCTCAGTAGGCATGAATAATTTTTAGCTATTCATTTAGGAGTGTGACCTTATGAAGTTTTCCTGTCATTGTTTTAATATGTCAGATGCTGTTGCCATTGTTTAGGCAACAATATTGTTGAGATTTCAAAGGTTTAGGTTTTTTGTCATGTATAGAAGATGTAGTACGAGTCCTGGTATTCTGGCTTTTACCAGTATTTCAATACATCTTCCATGATGTTCCCTGAGCCTTGCCTACAGAGATACCATTATATGTAACTCCTACAGCTGATAAACACCTTCAGCAAAGTGGTTGGATACAAAATTAACTCAAAAACATCAGTAGTCCTCCGGTATACCAAGACAAATGTGCCGAGAAAGAAATTAGGAAAGCAACAATCTTTACAATAGCCACTGATAACATAAATTACCTTAGTGTGACTCTAAACAAGCAAGTGAAAGATTATCTGAAGCAATAAATTGAAGAAGATATCAAAAGATGGAAAGAACTCCTGTTTTCATGGATCAGAGGGATTAAAATTGTGAAAATGGTCATCCTGTTGAAAGCATTCAACAGATTCAATGTAATTCCCATCAAAATGCCAACACAATTCTTTACAGAACTTGAAAGAACAATTCTCAACTTCATATGGAAAAAAAAAACCCAGAATTGCCAAAACAATCCTGTACAACAACAGAACAACTACAGATATCTCCATCCCCAATCTCAAGCTGTACTACAGAGCAATAGTGATAAAAAGTGTGTGGTACTGGCAAAAAATAGAATGGTGATTCAATGGAGTCAAATAGAAGACCCAGAAATAAACCCACACACCTATGGATACTTGATTTTTGAAAAAGAATCCAAAACCACACAATGAAAAAACACATCGTCTTCAATAAACAGTGCTGGTATAACTGGATATCTACATGTAGAAAAATGAAAATACTTCCATATTTATCACCATGCAGAAAACTAAAATCCAAGTGGATCAAAGAGCTCAACATAAAACCAGATACACTAAATCTTTTAGAAGAAAAAGTGGGGAAGAACCTAGAACTCATTGCCACAGCAAACAACCTCCTAAATAGAACCCCAACATCAGAGGCTCTAAGATCAGCAATCATAAAAAGGACCTCATAAAATGGAAAAGCTTCTGTAAGCAAAGGACACTGTCATCAGAATAAAACTACTGCCTAATGACTGGGAAATGATCTTCACCAACCCTGTATCTGAGAGAGAGCTAATATCCAGAGTATATAAAGAACTCATGAAGTTAAAAAGCAACAAATCAAGTAATCTACTTTAAAATACGGTACAGAGATAAACAGAGAATTCTCAATTTTGGAATACCAAATTGCAGAGAAAGACTTTTAAAAAACTCTCACTGTCTTTCGTCATAAGGGAAATGCCAATCAAAAGAACCCTGAGATTTCACCTTACACCCATCAGAATGGCTAAGATGAAAAACTCAAGTGACAACACATGCTGGAGAGGTTGTGGAGAAAAGGGAACCATTCTCCGTTGCTGGTGGGAATATAAACTTGTACAATCCATTTGGAAATCAATCTGGTGCTTTTTCAGACAATTAGGAAAAGCTCCTCTTCAACACCCAGCTATACCACTCCTAGGCATATAATCAAAATATGCTCAAGTGCACAAGGACATTTGCTCATTCATGTTCATAGAAGCTTTATTCATAATAGCCAGAACCTGCAAACATCCCAGATGTCCCACAACTGAGGAATGAATACAGAAATTTTGGTAATTTACACAATGGAATACTACTCAGCAATTAAAAACAAGGAAATCATGACATTTGCAGGCAAATGTTGGGAATCTAGAAAAGATCATAATGAATTAAGTATCCCAGAAGCACAAAGACACACATGGTATATACTCACTTGTAAGTGGATATTAGACATATAGTATAGGATAAACATAATAAAATCTGTACACCTAAATAACCTATGCAAGAAGGATGACCCTGGGTAAGATGATCAATCCTCACTCAGAAAGACAAAAAAGGGTGGATATTGGAAGAAGGAGAGAACAGGAAACAGTACAGGAGCCTACCACAGAGGGCCTTTGAAAGACTGTGCCCAGCAGTGAATCAAAGCAGATGCTGAGACTCACAACCAACCTTTGGGCAGAGTAAGGGAGATAGAACGATATGGAAGGGAAAGAAGCTTCACAAGGAAAGCAACAGAACCAAAATATGTGGGCCCAGGGGTCTTTTCTGAGACTGATACTCCAACCAAGGACCATACATGGATATAACCTAGAACCCCTGCTTAGATGTCCAGGGCATCTCAGTCTCCATGTGGGTACCCTAGTAAGGAGAATAGGGACTGTCTCTGACATGAACTTATTGACTGGCTCTTTAATCACTTCCCCCTGATAGGGGAGCATAACTTTCTAGGCCACAGAGAAAGACAATTCAGCCAGGCATGATGAGACCTGAAAAGCTAGGGTCAGAATGAATGGGAAGAACATCTCCCCTATCAGTGGATTTGGAGAGGCGTATGGAAGGAAATGAGGGAAGGAGGGTGGTATTGGGATGGTATGAGAGAGGGGCCTACAGCTGGGATACAAAGTGAATAAATTTTAATTAATAAAAAATAAAAATTAAAAAGACAAAAATTATAATCTTACATGGTTTTGAATATTTTTAGATATTTTCTCAATACCACTGATCATTCTCCATTACATCCTAGTTTTAACTGTTTTGTTCTCTCATTTTCAGTATATATAAACATAATAAGACTAAACACAACAAATACAAGTGAAACAACCTAAACAGTATAAGACTACTCAGAATGGCAAACAGGTTTGATCCTCTAAAATTACTAAGAAAGCTTGGAATATATGGAATCATAGATACTGACAGCAAATTAGGATATTGCTATTTTTGTATCATTAAAATATCAATACCATTGCATTGATCTAAGTCTTGAACACATTTTCATACTTGAGAATATTCTGAAAAGGAATTTTGGTCTCCAGGAGAAAAGAACAAAAATACAAATAGTGTGGGAGGTGTCTATATTAATGCTCTCATCTCACTTATTTTTCCTATAAGATTACTTGCAGCCAAGCCCTAAAACTCAGAAAAGAATAAATATCTTAAGGACTTCTTACAGTTTTATCTAGCAGTATCACTGAGAGATGACATTTTACCCCCTTTTATCAGAGTAAAGTTATATGGCGCAGAGATAATAGATTTTTTTCTTTGAATAGATAATATCTGGATTACAATGACTATACCAGGTTAAAACGGTCATCTAGGCATGGGTGTCCCCTCTTCTACCTGAATCAATAAATAGAATTGACATATTTAGGAGATGGTACTATGCACATTTAGATAATAGTGTTTATTTACTTTTAGGGTTTTATTTAGAAAGGCTAAATAAAATTTTTTATATTTGTCCACAAAAATCAGCATGTAAATAAAAATCAATTTGCAACATGAATAATGGTGGGTGTGGCAGGAATTATTATATGTGTTCAAAATAAATGGTACTCAGGATAATTATTTCCTTATTTACCAGTTCATCACTTAGGTGAGCAGTTCATCAATCTTGCATGGCAATAGTACTCAGGAACAAACTTAACCAAATAACATCTGCAACTATAGTCAATATGTAAGAGTTGATCATGATAGCTCAGGCAAGTGGTTTTTACCAGTGATATGATGAATATAATATTTCTTAATACTTTGAAGTCATATGAAATGAAAAAAATCATTATTTATAGTTTTAGTTTAGGATTATGTTAACTCATTTACCTTCTCTCACAATACAATGCACTGGCAAATGAACTCTCTGGAATTCCCACACATTATAATAGCTTCTACTTAGTACTTGATACTATACTGCAAAAATATATTCATATAGAATGGTTATAATAATTTTAAAAATATTATTATGAATTTCATAACAGAGATTATAATTTGAAAGTCTATAAAAGTTTAGTGGACCTTACATAAAGACTTTTTTTCTTTTCATAATTTTCATAGTGGAACATTCTATGTAAGAGGGGACTGCATACACTTTTTTAATGAAGCTAATAGGAATATGATTTGAAGATTATAATATCAAAGCTCAAAATTATTTGACCACTAATTAGTAATATGACCTTACCCAAGTTAGTGAATTGAATCATTCTTTTTTTATAAAATCACTTAATAGAGGACTTCCAAGACGGCTGTGCACAGAGTGCACTGTATTTGAGTGGTACATGGCAAAAGGCTCCAGTTATGGTGAGAAACCCAACAGCTGACCCCAAAAGAGTGACATTAGTGTCTCCCTAACAGAAGGAGTGAGGAAAGATCCCAGGAACAGGGCACCACAATTTCAGCAGCCCTGCAGCTGTCTCCCTGGCTCAGGAGTCCCACAAGAACCTGTGGCAACCTCTCTGGATACTCTCACTGCAATGGCCAAACCATAGATTCCTCTTGCCTCCCTGAGAGCAGCACCCAAATACTGGGACCAGGAGCCATGCAGAGTCCTGATCTCACACAGAGTGGCAGAATTTCAAAAAGTCACAACATCCAGGGAGTTCTGCCTTAAAGAACTTGGATGAGTTCCAAAGGCAATCTGCACCAGCAATTAGAATTTAGATCCCACCCACTTCCCTGAGAGCATCCCCTAGATAGCTAGGATCAACATCCCAGCACCAGTCCATGGCTTTATAATGCCCCTGCAGAGACCAGCTGGACAGTAGGAACATACAGGGAGTGGGTCCAAGATGGAGGATCCCAGCCAAATTTGAAGGCTTGTAGCACAGCAGCTGCTTGGCCTCCAAAGGACTGCCTTGCTACATCCAATTCCATAAAGCCAGGGAATGTTTGTTGCCAGGATGACTTTGTAACACCAAAGCCTGCTCCCTGAGCTACACATCCCATATGGGACACAGTCAGAAAAGAGGTGAGCTGTAGGAAGGATTCATCCAACATTATCTGACATCCCAAGGAGGCCAGTAACCCCTGCCTCCCCACCAACATTCTGCCTAGAGCCCTTTCCCTGTGGACTCCAAGCTTTCCTGACTCACTTGGCACAAGGCCAGCAGAGATGATCATTCAGGCCTGATCCACATCTGCCAACCCAAGAAGGTCTGTGTGGCCAGAGCAACATTCAGCTTAGAGCCCTCTCTACCCCCTCTCAAACTGCCTGCACAACAGAGACCAAAAGGCCTGCTATCAACAGAGATACCCAGATGGCTTGATGTCAGCAAAAGAACACAAGCAACAAACCCCAGGGCCAAATGTCACCATTTGAAAGAAGCTATTCTACCACAGCAAGCCCTGCAGATACTAACACAGCTAAAGTGCAAGAAAATGATCTTAAATCTGAGGTTATATAAATAATAGAGACCTTAAAGAAGGAAAATAAAACTCTCACAGAAACACAGAAAAAAAACACACACACACACAATCAAACAGATGAACGAATTAAACAAATCCCTTAAAGAAATTAAACAAATATAGGAAACTATAAACAGGAGAAATGAATAAAACTGTTCAAGACATACAAGATGGAGCTTTAAACAATAAAGAAAATACAATCTGATACGATCCTGGAGGTGGAAAACCTAGGAAGGAGGACAGGAAATATAGACACAAGCATCAGCAACAGAATACAAGCGATGGAAGAGAGAATCTCGTGGGAAGGAGATACGATTGAAGACATGGACACATCAGTGAAAGGAAATGTGAAATCAAAAAGCTCCTGATGTAGAACATCTAAAAAATTTGGGACACTCTAAAAAGACCAAACCTAAGAATAATAAGAATAGAAGAATGAGACCCAGCTCCAAGGGACAGAAAATATTTTCAACAAAATCATAGAGGAAAACTTCTTTAAACTAAAGAAAGAGAGGAGTATAAATATACAAGAAGTTACAAAACTCCAAATAGAGTGGACCTGAAAAGAAAATTGTCCCTTCACATAATAATCAAAACAGTAAATGTACAGAACAAATAAAGAATATTAAAAGCTATAAGGGGAAACGCCCAAGTCACATATAAACGCAAATGTATCAGAATTACACCTAAGTTATCAACAGAGATTAAGAAACCCAGAAGGGCCCAGACAGATGTCATGCAGACACTAAGAGAGTACATATGTCCACCCAGACTACTATATCCACCAAAACTTTCTATCAACATATGTGAAGAAAACAAGATATTCCATGAAAAATATCAAGTTTAAACAGTACTTAGCTATGAATCCAGCTCTAGGGAAGATACTAGACAGAAAACTCAAGGAGAAAACCACACCCTGGAAAACACAGGAAATAAATATCCCCACATCTGCAAAACCAAAAGAAAAAAGTACGCACACACATTCTACCTACACCAACATAAAAATAACAGAAAGTAACATCCATTGGTCATTAATATCTCTCAATTATCAATGGCCTCAACTCCCCAATAAAAACACCCAAGCTAACAGAATGGATGCATAAACAGGACCCATCTTCCTGCTGCATACAAAAACAAAACAAAAATAACAACAACAAAAAACAACTCAGCAATAAAGATAGACATTACCTCTGAGTAAAGGGTTAGAAAAAGGTATTCCAAGCCAATGGTCCTGAGAAACTAGATGGAGTAGCCATTCTAGTATCAAATAAAATATACTTTCATCCAATACTAATCAAAGTATATCGGGAAGGACACTTCATACTTATCAAAGGAAAAATCAACCACGATGTGTCTCTATTTTGAAAATACATGCCCAAACACAAGGGGCACTTTTGTAAAAGAAACATTACTATAGCTCAAATCAAACATTGCACAACATATATGAATAGTGGGGGTCTTCAACACCACATTTTCATTATTGATATATCATCTAGACATAAATTAAATACAGAAATAATTAAACTAATAGACCGCGTGAATCAAATGGACTTAACAAATAACTATAGAACATTTCAACCAAACACAAAAGAAGATGTCTCCTTCCCAGCACCTCATGGAATCTTCTTTAAAAGTGACCACATACTTGGTCACAAAGAAACTTCAATAGATATAAGAAGATTGAAATAACCTGGTGCATCGTATCAGATGACCATGGAATAAATCTGGAACTAAACATCAACAGAAACAGCACAAAGCCTACAAACCCAAGGAAACTAAACAACTCCCTACTCAATGACCACTTTGTCAGAGACAAACTAAAGAAAGAAATTAAAGACTCTTTAGAATTTAATTAAAATGAAGGCACAACATATCCTCATGTATGGGACACGATGAAAGCAGTGCTAAGAGTAAACTTCAGAAAGAAATTGGAGAGAACCTGTACTAGTAACTTAATAGCACATCTGAAAGATATAGAGTAAAAAGAAGCAAATGCAACAAAGGGGAGCAGATAAAAGGAAATCATGAATCTTGTGAAATGAGAAAAAAAGAGAATGATAAAAGAATCAATGAAACCAGTACCTGGTTCTTTGAGAAACTCAACAAGATAGACAAATCTCTAGCCAAACTAACTAAAAGGCAGAGGGAGAGCATAAAAATTAACAAAATCAGAAATAAGAAGAGGTACATAACAGACATGAAAAGAATCTGAAAAATCATTATGTCTTACTTCATAAAATTGGAAAATCCAAAGGAAATGCATGGTTTTCTTCACAGATTTCATTTACCAAATTTAAATCAAGATCAGATAAACAGTTTAATCCTATAAATATCAAGGAAATACAAGCAATCATCAAAAGTCTCCTTATGAACTTAGTGGCTGGCTCTTTGTTCACCTCGCCCTGAGGGGAGCAGCCTTGCCAGGCCACAGAGGAGGACAATGCAACCAGTCCTGATCAGATCACTTTTGAAAAATCAAAAATTTACATCATTTTGTAATACATTTGGAGTGATTTTTGACTTTGTAGCTAACTGTGGATAAATGGAATCATTTAAATTCTTTCTCATATTTATAGAAAGGATTCTAACAAGACCCCTGATTACTAACTGTAGATGAATTATGTATTTATAAGTTGCAATATGTTATGAGATGAAACATAGCACACAATAATATAAGTGTTAACTGAATGGCATAATTTATTTATTCATTTATTTAATTTCTTATGGCATGGCTTTCAATAGGATCAGCACAGAAAATTATTAACATATAAAAAATTATAAGCAATTTTTACGTAAAGGAATGTTTTTTTGTTTTTGTTTTTGTTTTTTTTTTTCAGAAAGAAATAACAGACCCCAATTATACAAATATTTCAAGTAAAGAAAGCCTGAAGTATGACTGTCATGTGCATGTAAGGAAATATTTTATTCATCATGTATGGTAGTACTTTCCTGTAATAATAACAACACTTAGAAGACAAATGGAACAGGAGACTGAGCTTGAAGAGATCAGTTAGCCTTGGCTATATGGTAATATTCTGTTCTATTATCCAGGAGGCAGGACATTCACCAAGTTAAAAGCAGTTGATTGAAGCTGATGAGAGAAAATAGCATGTACACATGAGAAAAATCATACAACTTGTTTATGAAATGTGTCCAAGAAGGATAAAAGAAAACAGACTAGAAGTTCTACAAGAATGTACTGAGAAAAGTGCCATAAACAACATAGATAAAGGAACTTTAATCAAGTAAAAGGATCCTTTAATCTTATAATAGTGGGGCAAAATGTAAAGTGATGTTTCAGTAACTCCCCATGACTTCTGACATAAAATCCTTTAGTATCATACTACATTAGTAAACCTTGGTGATAATACTTATCAAGGTCAATTAGTACAGTGAATCATTTATTGTATCTGCTGATTTATTATTATGAAAAGCCTAAAATGATCAGAGATTTATCATAGTTCCTACTATAATAAAATCAAAATGAATATTCATTAGACTTGACTTCTGTTTTCAAAAGTCAGAAAATTTGTTGCAGCTTCATTTAGGTTTATGAACGTGTGAAGTACAAATTCTTCAGGTAGTTTTAGGGATGATGCTAGAAGAATATACACTTACTTTGCTGTTTTATTCTGAAGTATGTTTATTGGACTATTGAGACCATGTCACCCTATATTAACACCCCTTATTGTGTAGTTATACTTCAATGTGTATATAATTCAATGGATATATCACAGCTTAAAGGACATTACTCTAAATTACAGACAGTTTTCATGAACTGGTGCCATTAGTTTGACTAATTCATGAGTATTCTAGTTCAATCTCCTGTTTATTCAAGTTCTATCTTCTTAGTCATAAAATCATGGCTATAATCCCATTCTTATTCCTTCTTCCCCTCCATCTATCTAAAACTATGTTGTGTTATGTTAACAGAAAATAAATTTAAATAAAACTGTGAGACAGTGATGCAGTATGTGCACTTACAGAAAAAGGACACATTCCTTTTCCGTATTATGTATTTGATGAAGAATAATTGATGAAAAGTAATGAGCTGAATGTGAGAGATGATAAATCTCTGCAATATCAGTACTTGAGAAGTGAATCAGAAATTTAGATTAAGGTAACCAACCAGCTTTCTCTTATGGAGTTATAGTTTATAATCTTCTTTTTGTGCCTTTACCTTGTAGGCAGTTTGGCATGAACAAAGTGCCATGCTTTCAAAGTTATCTTGACCTTAACACCATGTAAGCACAGAACAAATCACTCTGTAAAAGTGATAGTCAGTTACTAAAAATGATATTGAAAGATCCTGTTTTTGGAGTTTGTAGCTTTCAGAACAATGAGAAAAATTGTTACTTTTTCTTTTTTTTTAATTTTTATTTTTTTAATTTTTTTCCTTATCAGTTACATTTTATTAACTCTGTATCCCAGCCATGTCCCACTCCCTTATTCCCTCCCAGTCCCTCCCTCTCTCCCTCAACTCCACCGTGCCCCTTTCCAAGTCCACTGAAAGGGAGACCTCCTCCCCATTCACCTGATCCTGTTTTATCAGGCATCTTCAGGACTGGCTGCAAAGCCCTCCTCTGTGGCCTAACAGGACTGCTCCTCC
>REGO01000588.1:910174-937225 GCA_010120015.1 Rhombomys opimus | reverse complement strand
AATAGTGTGGTCTGTGGCAGATGGCAGATTCTGCTGGAGGCTTCCTGCCTACTTCAAAGAGGGAGTAGGGTGTTGCGTGCGGGGAAGTGCATGGAGATCACCTCCTGGGGTGTCTCCTCCTGGAGGAGTCTGCGTGACCTGATTCTAGATGGACTCAGTTCGTGGTTAGTCTCTTTCTTCTTGGAAGTCTAGATAACTCTGTTCTGGGTTGATCAGCCCCTTCACTCACCAATTTCCGGGTTGCAGGTCCTCTGGCCTTCAGCTAAGCTGCATGCTAGCCGCCACCATCTTCCGATCCTATTATTGTCATTCTTTAGCCACCTAATTATTCATACTACTTGATCTTATGTTCCATTTTTCTATAATAAAAATAAGGATTTCTGTACTCATTTTTAAGTATGACAATTTGTTTTGATATCGGACTGAAGTCCAATTATATATTTAAATTTGAGCTAGTTTCTAATTAACTCTGGGATTCCTCCTCCATTTACAGTTTGCTATGTCATAGTATTATGATTTAAAATTATCTTTAAACAATTATATCTGGTCTCTTGGAATAGTAAGTCATTTAAAGCATCCAGTATCTAATACCTCAACACTCACACAATTGAACTTCATATTCTACATTAATATTCTTGGGCAAGTATCATTTAATTTTTTATTTTATATATTAATTACAGATTATTTACTTTGTATCTCATCTGTAGCCCCTCCTTCATTCTCTCCTAATACCACCCTCCCTCCCTCTTTTTCTCCCTGTTTCTCTCTAAGTCCACTAATAGGGGAGGTCCTCCTCCCCTTCCATCTGACTCTAGTTTTTCAGGTCTCATGAGGACTGGCTGCAATGTCCTCCTCTGTGGCCTAGCAAGGTTGCTCCTCCCTTGGGGGTCGGGAGGAGGTCAAAGAGCCAGCCAATGAGTTCATGTCAGAGAGAGTCCCTGTTTCCCTTACTAGGGAAACCCTCTTGGATGCTGAGCTGCTCATTTAAAAATTTTTATCTTCAACTTAGTTCAGAATGAGTATTTATTTAACACCACACTATGTTGATAAACAGATCCAATTAACAAAATTTTTAATTTTTTTTAAATTAAGACACCCTTATTTTTATTTAGAATGATAGTTCAATAGTTAAGAGCCACATGTACTCATTGGAATAAAAAAAATTAGGAGTTATATTGGTTGATTTTTGGTCAACTTTATAGAAGCTAGAAGGGAGGGAACCTCAAGTGGAAAGATCCCTTCATCAGATTGACCTGTAGGTAAACCATGACATCATTTCCTTGACTGATATTGATATAGCAAGGCCCAGCACACTGTGGGAAGTTCCATTGTTCAAACCCTTTTGAGCCCAGAATACCATGATTGTGGGAATCCCAGATGCAGGATGTTAAGCTAAAGGATTCTGTTTCCATGTTTGGGTGTTAATTTTGATTTTACTTAATAAGGCCTATGATCTGTTCCTTCCTTCTTGGACAAAGAAAGCATTTAACCTGAATAATTTATAGAAGCTCACAGTAAGAGACTTTGGACTTTCAAAGATATAACTGAATTTTACAAGATAACTTATACTTTTAAAGTGTTGGAAACCTGCCCCGCCTCACCATAATTGGAGGGATTTTTGAAGTCAAAGTAGAAACCTTGTGCAGTAGAAACTGGTCCAACTTGAGACCAACATTATGAGAGGGAGACCATGCCTGACACTGCCTAGAGGGCAAGGAACCAGAGACTGCATAACCCAGAGACCTAGGATAGAACCAAACACAACTTACAAAATAAGTCAATCTAATGTTTTATTGTTGTTTTTGTTATTTTCCAGAGTTTCCCTGTGTATCCTTGGCTGTCCTGGACTTTCTTTGTAGACAAGGATGACCTCAGACTCACAGAGATCCACTTGCCTCTGCTTCCCTGAGTGCTGGGATTACATGCATGCACCGCTGGCTCAATCTAATGATATTCTGCTATACTCCTTGATCTGAGCACATAGCTAGTTATAATCAGAGAGCCTTTACCCAAAAACTAACAGAAGCAGATGCAAAGACCCCTAGCCAATCATTAGGTGGAACTTGGGGAATGCCACAGAAGAGGGTGGGGAACATTTTTCAGAGATAGAAAGTTCAAGGATTCCACAGAACACCACCCACAGAATCAACTAACCTGGGCTCAAAAAGGCTCACAGTGACTGAACATTGCAATCAAAAAACTCGAATGGGTCTGAAATCACTTCTGTGTGTATATGCTATGATTGTGAAGCTTGCAGGTCTTATGGGACTCCTAACAGTTTGAGTGGAGGAAATCTCT
Organism: Rhombomys opimus; assembly: GCA_010120015.1. Lineage (NCBI taxonomy): Eukaryota > Metazoa > Chordata > Mammalia > Rodentia > Muridae > Rhombomys > Rhombomys opimus. Next base: position 934,927 of record REGO01000588.1, on the reverse strand, counting down.
GACATTGTTGCTTGCTTTCAGAACCTGTTTCTTTCTACTGGGTTGTCCCATATAGCCTCGTCATGAGGCTCTGACAATTCTTTTTTAAAAAATTAATTAATAACTTTACATCCCAGTCATAGCCCCCTCCTTCTCCTCTGAGTCCCATCCTCCTATCTTCCCCCATCCCACCCTGCCCTCAGATAAATGGATCTCCCTACCCCCATCTACTTCAGAAAATAAGTTGCATCAAGAATGAGCTCATCCTCTTCCTGGGTGGCCTGATGTGGCAGCCTCACTGGGGGGAATTGATCAAAAAGCAGGCAACAGAATCCATGTCAGAGACAGCTCATACTTCCCTTACTAGGTAACTCACATGAAGCCTAAGCTGCCTTAATACATCAGCTACATCTGTGTAAGGGCCCTAGGTCCAGTCTATGCATAGTCCTTGGTTGGTGCTTCAATCTTTGCAGACCCCTTTAGGCCCTGGTTATTTGGCTCTGTTGTTCTTCTTGTGGAGCTCCTGGCACCCCCAGGTCAGTCTATCCTATTGTAGCAACTTGTAATGCCATGTTTGGTTGATATCCCTTGGAGGCTTGCTCTTTTCTGAAGGGAAATGGAAAAGGGGTGGATCTCAGTGAGAGGGAACTTCATGGGGGAAGAGGAGGCAGGGGAATTGGGAAGAAAAGATTTCTGGGCTGAAACTGCAGCCCAGATGTAATATATGAGAGAAGAATAAATAAACAAACAAATAAGAAAGTGTTGAAAAACAAATATTTTTGGACTTTAAAAATTGGACTGTATTTTATATGTTGATATTAATACTAACATGTGATACTGGAAACAAACAGGAAAGAAAAGGTGTGGTTTAATAGTGATGTTTTGTCTGTCATGGGGTCAATTGTGATTATCAAGTTTTTATCAACTTGACATAAGCTAGAATTACCTGGAAAGAGTGGACTTCAATTTAGGATTGCCATTGTCATGTAGGCAAGACTGTGGTGGTATTTTATTGATTACTGATTGGGAGGACCCAGACCACTGTGGACTATCCCAGTCCTCATCAGATAATATAATAAAGCATGTGTGGTAAGCAACTAACCAGAGTTCCTCAGTAGCTTCTGTTTGAGTATCTGCCTCCAGGTTCCTTCCTTGAGTCTCTCCTTTGCCTTCCCTTAATGCTAAACTTTAATGGTGCATGTAAGACAAATAAGCTCTTTTCAACCCAAGAGAGGAGTAATGGACAACAGATTAAGACATTATCTGTAAGTACCTTAGCTTTGTTTCTAACTTTATAACACAAGCTTGTTTTCTATTTTGTTAGATATTCCTCAATAGTCTGTGTTCTTAAAACGTAGATTTTACACTTTAAGTATGGTAATACAATATAGATACACATTTTTTAAACAAACCCAACAAGCAACCTTAATCTACATAAAAAATATTCAATACTCAAATAAGTACATCTTCATTGTTTCCTACCCAAATAGCTTTTGAGCACTCACTGTGATTTCTCCATCTATGTATCTTATTATTTTAGATTCCTTATGTAAATGGAATTATGCAAATCTTCTTTATTAGGCTTATTTCACTTGACTTCATGTTCATTCTCAAGACTGAGCAATGCTATTATATATGACTAGATTTCTTTCTTCATAAAGTTTAAAAATAGTTCATTGTATGTATATAACATATGTTTTCAACCATAGGCAAAGAGAATGCATATGTATCTTGCCTGTTGTCAATGATGCAATGTAAACTGGTGAACAAATATCTCTTTGAGATTCTGTTTAAAATATATGCAATACAATTGCTACATATGGACAGTATATATATATATATATATATATATATATATATATATATATACACATACACACACACACACACATGAACATATATACACATACTTTCTGTGTCGATTCCCTTAGTAGTGCTACCATCTTTTTCATTACTACAAAAGATGCATAAGACCTAAGCTCTCTACTTCTATCCCAACAAGTTATTTTGTTGTCTTAAGTATTTGTTATCTTAATAAGTGAGTTGAGAAATCTTGGTTTTAATTCCTATATATCTGGAGGTCATTTGGGTTGAGTATATTTTTATAAGCCTGTTGACTATTTACTTGATCGTTATAGAAATTTTTATTAGAATCCTAATTCATTTTAAGTTACATTGTTTTGTTGTCAGTTGTCAAGTTTTTATTTATATTATTGATATTATTCTCAGGTATAAGATTTGCAGCCTTTCTATTTTCCATATTTTTTTTTGTATGGTAAGATTTTCTGTCTCATGCTGTCCATGAAAAAATTTTTCTTTGTTGCTTGTGTTTGTGTGTGTGTCACATTGAAAAAAAATTACATAACAAACAATGTAATAAAATATCTCTTATATTTTCTTTAGAAAGTTTATACTTTCATATCTTAAATTCCTTTTGAAATATTTTGGCATATTCTGCAAAATAAGAATATATTTTCCTTTCATATATGAGTATCTATTTGCTTAGAAAATAGTACATTACTTGTTATGTATTATGCATATTTAATATTGTATCATTTTTTATATAATACATTACTGCTTTGTTTTAAACCATAAGTTGGGACACCCACAAATTTCTTCTTCTTGGAATTTGTCAGGGTTCTTAAAAATGATATCATATATGATTATTTTCCTATTTGGCTATATTTCATTATAAGAAAAGAAAGGGGATTGGAGAGATGGCTCAGAAGTTAAGAGCACTGGCTGTTCTTCCAAGGGTCCTAAGTTCCATTCCCAACAACCACGTGGTGGCTCACAACCAACTATAATGAGATCTGGTGCCCTCTTCTGGCATGCCGGTACAAATGCAGGCAGAATATTTCATAATTAACAAATAAATAAATAAATAAATAAATAAATAAATAAATAAATAAATCTTAAAAAAAAAAGAAATACCAGACATCAAAATGGAAAAAAAAAATGAAGAATAATAAGGAAGGTAAAAAGATTAATAAAACATAATGTTTGGGTTTTTTTAGGAGACAAAAGAAATCAACAAAATTTTGACTCAAATGACCAAGGATGAAAGACTCAAACAAAATTGAAAATACAGAGGAATATATCACAAATAATATCACATAAATACACAGTATTGTTAATGATCATACAAGTAGCTATGTGCCAAGAAATTGAAAAATGTGCAAGAAACAGCTATTTTTCAAGAAATATATAACATGCCAAAACTGAACCACAAAGACATAGAACTTTGAAACAATCAGAAAAACTAAGAGAACGATTTATTATTGATCTTAAAGCCTGTGTTGTTGGTGGTGCTTTATTCAGAAATTTATCTACTGTAACAATGAGTTAAAGGCTCTTCCCCATTATTCTTCTAACATATTTAGTGTATCTGCTTTAATGTTGAGGTCTTTGATCCACTTGCACTTTAGTTTTGTGCAGGGTGGTAAATATGGATCGATTTGCATTTTTCTACCTGTAGACATCCAGTTAAACCAGCACAACTTTTTAAAGATGCTATCTTTTTCCATTGTATGATTTCGGTTTGATAGTAAAAAAAAAAAAAAAAAAAAAAAGTATCTGTAGGTGTGCTAATTTATTTCTGGGCTCTAAGATCAACAATCAATAAATGAGACCTCATAAAACTAAAAACCTTCTGTAAAGCAGAAGACACTGTCACTACAACAAAATGGCAGCCTACAGAAAAGGAAAATATCTTCATCAATCCTACATCTGACAGAGGCCTAATATCCAGAATATCTAAAGAACTCAAGAAGTTAAACACCAACAAACCAAGTAGTCATTTAAAAAATGGGATAAAGAGCTAAACCGAGAATTCTCTACCAAAAAATATCAAATGGGAGAGAAACACTTAAAGAAATGTTCACTGTCATCAAGGAAAAGCAAATCAAAATGACCCTGAGATTCCATGTTACACCCATCAGAATGGCTAAGATCAAAAACTCAAGTGGCAACATATGCTGGAGAGGATGTGGAGAAAGGGGTACCTTTCTATCGCTGGTGGGAATGTAAACTTGTACAATCACTTTGGAAATCAATCTTGCTCTTTCTCAGAAAAGTAAGACTACTGCTACCTCAAGATCCAGTTATACAACTACTAGGCATAGGCCTAAAGGGTGATCAACCAAATAACAAGGTCATTTGCTCAACTATGTTTATAGCAGCTTTATTCAGAATAGTCAGACTATACAAACAATCTAGATGTTTCTAATCTGAGTTATGGATAGAGAAATTGTGGTACGTTTACACAATGGAATATTCCTCACAAGAAAATCAGGAAATTCCTCACAAAATCAGGAAATGCACAAAATCAGGAAATGCAGGCAAATGGTGGAAACTAGAAAAAAAATCATCCCAAGTAATGTAACACAGAAGCAGAAAGACACACATGGTATATACTCACTAATAAGTAGATATTAGCCTTATAAAACAGTATAAACACACTAAAATATATAATCCTAAAGAGGCTAAGCAACAAGAGGTTTAAGCCTCATTCAGGAGTGCAAATGGGATAGACATCCAAGCCAGGAGAAGACAGAGAGCAGTCCAGGAGCCTTCCTCACAATGTCTCTGAAAGACTCTACCCAGGAGTGTATCAAAACAGATCCTGGGACTCATAGCCAAACTTTCGACAGAGTGCAGGGAATCTTATGGAAGAAGGAGGAGATAGAAAATCCTGGAGGGGATAGCAGCTCCACAAGAAGACCAATAAAGCCAAAAATCTGTTCCCAGGGGATCCTGCTGAGACTGATCAATCAACCAAGTGCCATGCATGGAGAGGTTCTAGAACCCATGTTCAGATATAGTGCATAGGCAGTTCATTCTCCAGTTGGGCTCCATAGTAAGGGGAGCAGAGTCCATCTTTGACATGGACTCAGTGGTGGGCTCTTTGATCATCTCCATCTGGAGAGGTGGCCTTACTAGGCCGCAGAGAAAGAGGATCAAGACAGTCTTGATGAGACCTGATAGGCTAGGGTCAGATAATAGGGAAAGATGTTCACCCCTATCATTGGACTATGGGAGGTGCATAGAAGGGTATAAAAAGGGTGAGTGAGACTAGGAGGAGATGAGTGGTGGGGCTACAACAGGAATACAAAATTAATAAAGTGAAATAAATAAATAAATAAATAATTATTATTTATGATAATTTTTTCATTTTACTTCTCCTCTGTAACCCCCTCTCTCATCTCCTCCTAGTCCCATCTTCTTCCCCTATGCTCCTTTCCTAGTTCCCTGATAGGGAAAGATCTCCTACCCTTCTATCTGACCCTAGCCTATCAGGTCTCATCAGGGCTGTCTGCATCATATTCTTCTGTGTCTTGGCAAGGCTGTAGTCCCTTCCCCAGCTAGGGGGAGCTGATCAAATGCCTGCCACTGAGTTTATGTCAGAGATATCCACTGATCCCCTTAATAGGGTAACCACTTGGAAACTGAGCAACCTATGGGCTTCCTCTGAACATAGGGTCTAGGTCCTCTCCATGCATGGTCTTTGATTGGAGTGTCCTCTGCAGGACTGCCTGGACCAAGGTATTTTTGCTTTGTTGGTCTCTATGGAGTTCCAGTCCTTTCCAGGTGTTTCTATCTCCTGCTTACTACATAAGGTTTCCTGCACTTTGCCCAAAGTTTGGCTATGGGTCTCAATATTAAACAAAGCAAGAGTAATGATCACTAAATTCTCTCAGCAGGATAAACTCCATAACAAGGTAGACTCAGTGCAAAATTTTATCAAACATTTAATTAAGCAGTAGTACCAATTCTCCTCAGAAGGACAAATGCAATAGATATTGGGAACAGGAGAAGAGTGGGAACAGGACAGGAGCTTATGCCAGAGAGCCTCTGACTGAAGTATTGAAGCAGAGGCTGAGACTCATAGCCAAACTTTGGGCAGAGTGCAGGAAACTTCATTCTTATGAATGAAGGGGGATATAGAAAGATGTGGAGGGTACAGGAGCTCCAAAAGGAGACCAACATAGCCCCCCAAAAACTGAGCCTTGGACACCCTGAAGAGAATGATACCCCAACCAAGGACAATGCATGGAGAAGACCTAAAACACCAGCTCAGAAGTAACCCATGGGCTCAGTCTCCAATGGGGGTCCAAGAACTCAGTGGCAGGCTCTCTGACCACCTAGCCTGGGGGTAGGATGTTCAGCCTTAAGAGCCCACAAAGAAAGACAATGCAATCAGTCCTGATAAGATCTGATAGGCTAGGGTCAGAAAGAATGTTAGGAGGACTTACGCTTTCAGTGGAGTAGAGGGGCATTGGGGGAGAAGAGGGAAGGTGAGTGTGATTGGAAGGGGATGAGGGAGGGGGCACAGCTGGAATACAAACTGAATGAATTGTAATAAATAATAATAATAAAATATATGTTTTAAAATGGTAAAACATAAAAAACTTATTGTAAAAGTTGGTAATGAGGAAAATCTACATATAATTTTAAATGCCTTTTGTTTTTAAATTGAATTCCACTGTGATCTTTCAATTTCTTTCTATAACATTTTATTTGGGTTTTTGCTCCTTCTCCTCCTCATCATTTCATTTTCTACGTTCTTGAAACTTCTCCTTGAGGAGTTTATTTAAAATATTTGGCTTTATTTTAATCTCTATTTTTTATTAATATTTTTTATTTTAAATAATTTTATACATTCACTTGTATCCCAGCTATAGCCCTCTCCTGCTTTTCCTCTCAATCCTCCCCTCCCTCCCTCATCTCCTCCCTGCACCCTTCCAAGTCCACTGAGAGGTGGTGTCCTCCTCTCTTTCCCTCTGGCACTAGCTTATCAGGTATCTTCAAGATGGTTGCAATAGCCTTATCTGTGGCTTAGCAAGGCTGCTCCTCCTTTAGGCAGTAGGAGATGCTCATGAGTTCATGTCAGAGACAATTCCTGTCCTCTTTACTAGGGAACCCACTTGGATACTGAACTACGATGGGCTATGCCTGAGCAGGGGTTGTAGGTTATATCCATGCACGGACTTTGGTTGGATAAACAGTCTCATAGAAGACCCCTGTGCTCAAATATATTTGGACCTTGTGGGGCTCCCTGTCCCCTCTTGGATATATTAATTCCTCCTTCCTTCATATGATTCCCTATTCTCTGCCAAACGCTTGGTTATGGGTCTCAGCATCTGCTTTGATACATTGCTAGGTAGAGTCTTTCAGGTGCCTTTTGTGGTAGGCTACTGTCCTGTTACTTGATTTCTCCTATTTCAAATGTCCATCCCCTTTGTCTTTCTAGATGAGGATTGATCATCTTACCCCTGGACCTCTTTCTTGTTTATGTTCTTGAGGTGTACATATTTTAGTATGTTTATCCTATCTCATAGATCTATATAAGTGAGTATATACCATGGTGTCCTTCTGCTTTTGGGATGCCTCACTCAGGATAATTTTTTTCTAGATCTCACCATTTGCCTGCAAAATTCATTATTTCCTTGTTTTTAATTGCTGAGTAGTATTCCATTGTGTAAAAATACCACAATTTCTGTATCCATTCCTCTGTTGATGGACATCTGGGTTGTTTCCAGGCCCTAAGAGCAACAATCAATAAATGGGACCTCATGAAAATGAAATGCTTCTGTAAAGCAAAAGACACTGTCATTAGAAAAAAACGACTGCCTACAGATTGGGAAAGGATCTTCACCAACTCAACATCTGACATAGGGCTGATATCTGGAATATATAAAGAGCTACAGAAGTTAAAAGGTAATAATTCAAGTAACCCAATTAAAAAATGGGGTATGGAGCTAAACAGAGAATTCTTTGTACAAGAATATAGAATGGCAGAGAAACCCATAAGGAGATGTTCATCATCCCTAGCCATCAGAGAGATGCAAATCAAAACGACCCTTAGATTTCACCTTACCTCCATCAGAATGGCTAAGATCAAAAACTCAAGAGATAACACATGCTGGAGAGGCTGTGGAGAAAGGGGAACCCTCCTCCATTGCTGGTGGGAATGTCAACTGGTACAACCACTATGGAAATCAATCTGGCGCTTTCTCAGACAATTAGGAATAGTGCTACCTCAAGATCCAGCTATACCACTCCTAGGCATATATCCAAAATATTTTAAAGTACACAAGAAGGATATTTGCTGAACCATGTTTGTAGCAGCCTTATTTGTAATAGCCAGAACCTGGAATATTTGGCTTTTTAAATGTATACTTTTTTATACAAAATTTTATCTGAGTACTGCTATTGCTTTATTTCAGGCTACAGCTGTTTTACAAAATTCAGAGGAACGGAGGATCTAGACTACCACTCTCACAACATACATTCTCAGTTCCAGTAAAAGTGGATGTGTAAGAGAATAACTAATGCTCTGTTGGCTAGATACCATGTCCACTTTCTTTCAAATCCTGTGGGTGGTGCTAGTCATCTTAACTGAATCACCTTGTTCCCTGAGTTCTGCCATCACAATTTATCTAATAAATCTAATTCAATTTATGTTCCTGAGATAATGTTTGTTAATATTATGGAATATGTTCTGAGTTGTATGAGAAGATGTTGAGGTGCAGAGGTTTCTGACATCCAGATAAATACAAATTTTTAATAGTTCTTTTTTCAAGATGAGAGTAAGGTTATCTTTGGACACATGGGACCAGAGATCCAGTCTATGTTCCTCAAATGTGGCAAGCCCACAGAGGTGGAATTGAAGAAAAGGATCATTCTGGATAATGGCTACATAGCAATATGTATGGAGAACATCCTGTGGTTTGATTACAAGAGTGTTTCCAAGGTGGACAGACAGGATGATCCATGTGTAAGATGGGCCTACCTACTTTACTTTAGGATTAACTGGATTTCTAGGACATTTTCTTAAATGAACTACAATCCTGAAGTGCTAATGGAACTTGTAGGTAGCCAGGATTCACAATGGTCAAACTGATAATGCTTTCTGCTAATCTCTTCATTATACTTTTGCTTATAGGAAATTGGAGAAAGGAGTCCTAAATACGTGCATAAAATACCAGGCTTCTAGTTGATGATTTCTTTTACTCTTTTATCTGTTTTTCCATCCCTGAATGCCTGGCACAAACCCTACTTAGTCTTAATGGATGATATATTTAATGTGTTCTTTGATTGGGTTTGCGAGTGAAAGAAAATACTGAGTATTTTTGCATCAATATTAGTAAATGAGACTGGTTTGACTTTCTCTGTCTTTGTTTGGTCTTTGTGTGGTTTAGGTATCAAACTGACTGTGGCCTCATAGAATTAGGTTGATAATGTTCCTTTTGATTCCTTTTTTGTTTAAATTATTTTGTGGAATAATTTAAGAGGATTGGTGTTAGCTCTTCTTTGAAGGTCTGGGAGAATTCTGTGCTTAAATCATCTGGCCCTGTGCTTTTTCTGGATGGGAGACTTTTGATGATATCTTCTATTTCCTTGGGGGATATAGGACTATCTAATTTATTTTTCTGATCTTGATTCAGCCTTGGTAAACGGAATCTATCAATAACATTGTCCATTTCATTTAGATTTTCAAACTGTGTTGAATATTGGCTTTTGAAGTTGGACGTAATAATCCCTTTGATTTCCTCAGTGTCTGCTGTTCCAATTTTGTTGATTTGGACAATGTCCCTCTGCCGTTTAGTTAGATTGGCTAAGGGTTTATCTCTCTTGTTGATTTTCTCAGATAACATTCTCTTGCTTTCATTGATTAATTGTTCTCTTTGTTGCTAATGTATTGACTTCAGTCTTGAGTTTGATGTTTCCAGCTGTCTACTCCTCTTGGCTGTATAAGCTTCTTTTTATTTTAGTGTTTTCAGGTGTGCCATTAAGTTGCTTGTATGGGATGCCTCCAATTTCCTTATGATTGCAGTTATTGCTATGAACTTTCCTCATGTCACTGTTTTCATTGTGTCCCATAAGTTAGGATGAGTTGTACCTCCATTTTCATTAAGTTCTAAGAAGTCTTTAATTTTTTTCTTTATTTCCTCTTTGGCCCAGTTGTCATTAAATAGAGAGTTGTTCAGTTTCCATTTGTGAGTAGGCTTTTTTTTTTTTTTTGCTATTGTTGAGGTCTAGTTTTAGACCATGGTACTCTGGTATGATACAAGGGATTATTTCAGTCTTCATTTATCTGTGGAGGCTTGCTTTTTGGCTGAGTATATGATTAATTTTGGAGAAGGTTCCATGAGGTGCTGAGAAGAATGTATACTCTTTTGTGTTTGGGTGGAAGGTCCTGTAGATATCTATTAGGTCCACTTGATTTAAGACCTATCTAAGTGTCATTATTTCTCTCTTTAAGTTCTGTCTCAATGATGTGTTTCTTGGTAAAAGTGGGGTGTTGAAGTCTCCCTTTATTAAGGTATTGGGATCAATGTGTGATTTAATCTTTAATAACATTTGTTTGACAAATGCAGTAGCCCTTGTGTTCAGTGCATAGATGTTCAGGATTGTGATGTCTTCCTGGTGGATTTTTCCTTTGATGAGAATGAAGTGTCCATTTCCATATGTTTTGATTTGTTTTGGTTGAAATTCTACTTTTTTTGATATTAGGATGGCTACTCCAGCTTGCTTCCTGTGTCCATTTTCTTGGAAAATCTTTTTCCAGCTGTTTACTCTGAGGTAGTGTCTTTCCTTGTTGCAGAGGTGTCTTTCTTCAATGCAGCAGAATGTTGGATCCTGTTTTTTCAACTCTGTCTTTTTATTGGCGAGTTGAGCTCTTTGATGATAATAGATATTAGTGGCCAATTTTTGTTAGTTCCTTTTATTGTGGAGTTTGTGGTGATTGTGTATTTGTGTGATTGTTTTATTTTCCTTTTTTGAGGTGATGGTGTTTTTATCCTGTGTTTTCTTTGGTGTAATTGATCTTATCAGGTTAAAGTTTTCCTTCTAGTATCTTCTTTAGGACTAGATTGCTCTGTGTATATTATTTAAATTTAGGTATGTCATGGAATATTTTGTTTTCTCCATCTATACTGATTGAAAGTTTTGTTGGATATAGTAGTTTGTGTAGGCATCTGTGATCTCTAAGTTGCTGCATGATATCTGTCCAGGCTCTTCTGGATTTCATAGTGTCTGTTGAAAAGTCTGGTATGATTCTGATATGTCTGCCTTTATATGTTACTTGGCATTTTTTTCACTTGCTACCTTTAATATTTTTCTTTGTTCTGTAGATTTTTTGTTGTGATTATTATGTGGAGGGTCTAGTCTATTTGGTGTTCTGAAGGCCTCTTTTATTTTTATGGGCTCCTCTTTCTTGAGGTTGGGGAAAATTTCTTCTCTTATTTTGAAAGTATTTTCTGGGCCTTGGAGCCTTGAATTTTCTTATATTTTAATCCTGTTTCTCTTACGTTTTGTCTTTTCATGGTGTTCTTGATTTCTTGGATGTTCTGTGTTTGTAACTTTTCTGATTTTATTTTTTCTTTGAGAGATATATCAGTTTCTGCCATTGTATCTTTAGCATCTGAGATTCGTTCTTCCATCTTTTTTATTCTGTTGGTGATTTTACCTTTTCGGTTCCTGTTCTCTAAATTCTCAAAGTCCAGGATTTTCTCTGTGCTTTCTTTAATGATTCTGATTCTGTTTTTGTTTGTTTGTTTGTTTTGTTTTGTTTTTGTCCTGTATCGTTTTTCTTCATCTGTTTGAATGTGGATTCCTGTCTTTCTATGATGGCCTGTATTTTGTTTGTTCATTTCCTCTTTATGTGCCTCTATTGTTTTTGTTCATTTCTTTCTTATATGCCTTGAATAACTGCATAATTACAGATTTACAATCATTTTTCTGCATTTCAGCTGCAATAGAATATCCATTGTTTTTTTAAGCCATTGTTACTATTGTGCAGTGGAATTACATGGCAGGTTCGTAAATCAAGCCATTTGACTGGTTTCACGTGGTTTTATTAAGGGCAGTAGCAGAGGATCACAGAGACCATCTCCAGGCAAGGTAGGAGACAGGAAGAGAAAAACATGGTGAGGGGAAGGGGCGCCTTGACAGAGGATGAAAAAAGCAAAGGGAGGAAGAAAGTGCAAGAACGAGAAGGCAAGAGAGTGACAAAGTGGTGGTTGATCCTTTGATGGAGCAAGTGAACTATCACTGCCTCCTGTGGCTACCTGGCTGGTGATATGTGATGACATCATAGGTTGCTAGGCAACCCAGAATCAGGCTGCTTAAATACTAACATTGCTCTTTTTTTCTATAATTAAAAAAATTGGAGCTTGGGTTCCTTCTCCTATAAATCAAGTTTAACTATATAAATGTAGGTTTACTGGAAGAAACTCTTGGTTGACTTATAAGGGGTTAAGAGAAAGAGAAAAAATAGCAACAAAATGTCCAGGTTACATGGTAAAGAAGAAGATGGGAAGCCCATGCCCTGGAAAGTTCAGTGTAGAGGGTGAAGTTGTCAGTCTCACACAGTAGAAGGTAGTGATTGAGGAATGTTGGGAGAACCTGTAGCTACTTGCTCTGTGACTGAAGCACACCACTGCAGCCTTTTGTTAATAATAATTGGATAATAGGCAGAAATTCCCTTCTGGATACTTCCTGCTGACTCTGGAGGTACTGTAAAGACCTCAAAAGGCTAAAATGTTGGTCAATCCAGGAAGATCGGGTTGTTTTGATGCTGTCCAGGGTTTGTGAGAACATCTGTGGCTGGGAGTAAAAGTGGAGGTCTGGCTTGACTGAAGGTCTATGAGGTCAGAGTGGAACACCTGTGGTAGCTGCTTTGGTGCTGTCATGCATACAGGAAACACCTAGGTCTGGCAGGATACTGGAACACATATATAGGCAGAAGACAAAGTTATGTAGGTTATGCAGAAAATTACTTTAGGTGTACATTTAAAATTTTTGGGAAAACAAACAGAGATGGAAGAAGAGACTCGAACATGGGAACCCTCGTTTACCTGAGGAAGACGGAGTTCCACAAGGAGAACAACAGTGGTCTTTTCTGAGACTGATACTCCAACCAAGGAACATTCATGGATATAACCTAGGACCTTTGGAAGAGCAGCCAGTGCTCTTAACCTCTGAGCCATCTCTCCAGCCTTGGTAGGAAGCTTTTTCTCCAACCAGCAGTGAAGACTCACTTTTTGGCTGGTGTTAGGTTGTAGGAATGCAGCAAACAAGTAGCCAAGAATTAATGCCAACCAGCATGGAAGACTCACCAACTGGCCAGTGTTGGTTGTACAAATGTAGCAATCAAGTATTCAGGTAAGGGAGTTTCCCCTTTCCAGGGAAAGGGGAGGAAGAGGATTCCCGCTCTCTGAGATAGGCAATAATAGGTGCAGTTGAAAGGGTAAAATTAGCAGAACTAACTTTAGGATGTTTCTCAGACTCCATCCAAGGTTAGCTTGTCTCTGGAATACCTTGGTTCCCACCTATATGTTCTGAGGAAAAAAAAACACAGAATGTTCTCAGCAGCTTGCTCCTAGACACAGCAACTGAGGCAGACCAGACCGATAAAGACAGGATCGGTTAAGGAAATATAAGTTGCTCCCAGGGTCACAGTGTTCCTCTTAGCAAGCTATTCCTCTCTGTGGTTTGGCCAGCTGCTGTTAACCAACTAGGTCAAAGTGCATTTCATTCCTTTACCTTTTGACCAATCATGTAACATTAAGGTTTGGAAGACCTTGCTTCTGGTTTTTCCCTTTAAAACCCTGTTCTCTTGGAGCTGGCTGTTACTCTCCCAACAAGTTGTGTCAGAAAGACCCAATCTTGAGCTTGAAAAAAAAAGACTCTTGTGTGTTTTGCATCAAACTCGTGTTCCTGGTGGTCTCTTGGGTTTCTTGTGTTCTAGGCATAACACTTATCTGGAATCTAAATGACCAGAGAGGTGGATTAAGGTGGATTTTCTGAAGCTTACCAGAATTACTTTTAATTTTTGCAAAGGAGATAAAACTTTGGATATGTTATCATCACAATTGTTATCTGCACTGAAATATACATTGTAGGAAAGGCAGTAGACATACACCTTTGTGTTAACAACATAAATACTCTGTAAGGTGAACTCTGGAAAGGAAGAAACCATTCTAAAAGTAGAAGGGGCAAATGCTCACTTGATCTGAACTTTTATTATGGTTACACATTATGGAAGAGAGACTTTTTTCTCTCTATCCAGAAGAGACTGTATGTACATAAGTCCAGCACAATGAGAAACAATTTTTTTAATTTAATTAATGAATTTATTTATTTACTACATTTTTTTCACTTTGTATATCCTCTGCAGCCTTCTCTCCTCCAAGTCCCACCCACCCTCCATTTTATCTCCCTGTGCCCTTTTCCCAGTCCCCTGATAGGGGAGGACTTCCTCCTCTTCTATCTGACCCTAGCCTATCAGGTCTCACTGTCTTACTCTGCATTGTCTTACTCTGTGGCCTGGCAAAGCTGCAACCTCCAGGGGAAGTGATCAAAGAGCTTGCCACTGAGTTCCTTTCAGAGACATCCAGTGATCCCCTTACTAGGGAACCCGTTGGAAACTGAGTATCTTATTAGCTTCCTTTGAACAGGGATACTGTTGGTCCTTAGTGGGGGTATCGGTCATTGAAGGTGCACTGGTCCCAGGTTTTTTTGCCTCTGTTGTTCTCCTTGTAGAATTCCTGTCACCTCCAGGTCTCTCTGTCATCCTCTTCTTAAAAAAGGAATCCAGTACTATGCCCAAAGTTTAGCTATGAGCCTCACTATGTCCTTGGAAATCTTGGTGGTTAGAGTCTTTCATAGGTCCTCTGTGGAAGTCTCCTGCCCTGTTCCTTGTCTTCTCCTACTTCTGATATCTATCCTGTTTGCCCTTTTGAATGAGGATTAAGCATCTTCCCTAGAGTCCTTTTTGTTCTTTACCTTCTTTGGGACAATGGATTTTTGTAGATTTATCCTAAATTGTATGGATAATAACCATTTTCAAGTGAGTATATACAATAAGTCTTTCTGCCTCTGCTTTACCTCACTTAGGATGATCTTTTCTAATTCCTACCATTTGCCTGCACGTTTCATGATTTCTTTGTTTTTAATTACTGAGTAGTATTCCATCATGTAAATGTACCACACTTTCTGTATCCATTCCTTTTTTTTTTGTTTGTTTTGTTTTGTTTTGTTTTTTTCCAGATTCTGCCTATTACAAATAGAGCTGCTATGAGCATAGTTGAGCAAATGTCCTTATTGAATATTGGGGCATCTTTTGGGTATATGCCAGAAGCTAGCTGGTTCCTGAGGTAGCACTATTCCTAATTTTCTGAGAAAGCACCAGATTGATTTCCAAAGAGGTTGCAAAAGGTTACATTCCCAGCAACAATGGAGGAGGGTTCCCTTGTCTCCACAACCTCTCCAGCATGCATCATCATTTGAGTTTTTGATCTTAGCCATTCTGATGGGGATGGGGTGAAATATTAGGGTTGTTTTGATTTGCATTTGCCTAATGATTAAGGATTTTAAGCATTTATTTAAGTGTTTCTCTGCCATTTGATATTACTCTATTGAGAATTCTCTATTTAGCTCTGTACCACATTTTTAAATTGGATTTCTTGGTTTCTTGGTGTTTACATTCTTCAGTTCTTTATATATTCTGGGTATTAGCCTTCTGTCTGATATAGTGTTGGTGAAGATCTTTTCCCAGTCCGTAAGCTGTTTTTTTGGTTTTTTTTTTTTTGTTTTGTTTTTTGTTTTGTTTTTTTATGACAGTGTCCTTTGATATACAGAAGCTTTTCAGTTTCATGAGATCCCATTTATAAATTGTTTATCTTAAAGTCTGTATTTGTTGATGTTCTGTTCAGGAAATTGTCTCCTGTGCCAGTGAGGTCAAGGCTCTTTTCTACTTTTTCTTCTCACAGATTTAGTGTGTCTTTATTTATTTATTTATTTTTATTGCAATTTATTCACTGTGTATCCTGGTTGTATTGCCCTTCCTTTGTTCCCTCCCAGTCATCCCCTCCCTGTATTTCTCCTCAGCTGCCCATCTTCTAGTTCCTCCTCCCCTTCCATCTGACCCTAGCCTATTAAGTCTCATCAGGACTGTCTGCAATGTCTTCCTCTCTGGTCTGGTAAGGTTGCACCTTTTCAGGGGGAGGTAATCAAAGAGCCAGCCACTGAGTTCATGTCAGAGACAGCCCCTGTTCCCCTTACTAAGGAAATCCCTTGGACACTGAGATGCCATGGGCTACATCTGTGCAGGGGTTTTAGGTTATCATCATGCACAGTCCATGGTTGGAGTATCAGTCTCAGAAAAGACCCATGGGCTCATATTTTTTGGGCCTGCTGCTCTACCTTGTGGAGCTCCTGTCCCCTCCATGACTTTCTATCTCCCCCTTCTTTCATAAGATTTTCTGCACTCTATCCAAAGTTTGACGATGAGTCTCAACATCTGCTTCAGTACCATGATGGTAGAATCTTCTGGAAGCCTTCTGTGGTACGCTCTGGCCCTGTGTCCAGTTTTTGCTTTTTCCAATGTCTATTCAATTTGTCTTCCTAAATGAGGATTGATCATCTTACCAAGGGTCCTCCTTCTTTCTTAACTTCTTTAGGGGTACAGATTTTAGTATATTTATTGTATATTAAAAGTCTAATATCTACTTTTTACTGAGTATAAACCATGTGTGTCTTTCTGCTTCTGGGATACCTCACTCAGGATGACTTTTTCTACATCCCGATATTTGCTGCAAATTTCATGATTTCTTTGTTTTAAAGTACTGTGTAGCATTCCATTGTGAAAATGCACCACATTTTCTATATCCATTCCTCCACTGAAGTGCATCAGGGCTTTTTCAAAATTCTGGCTATTACAAATAAAGCTGCCAAAAACATTATTGAGCAGATGTCCTTGTCGTATACTTGAGCATATTTTGGGCATATTCCCAGGATTGTTATAGCTGTATCTTGAGGTAGCACTATTCCTAATTTTGTGAGAAAAAAATTGATTTAGAAAGTGGTTGTTCAAGTACACTCCCACCAGCAATGAAGGGGGTGGACACTGTTCCCCACATCCTCTCCAGCATATGTTGTCACTTGAGTTTTTTATCTCAGCCATTCTTGACTAACGATGTTGAGCATTTCTTTAAGTGTTTCTCTGCCATTTGATATTCCTCTGTGGAGAATTTTCTGTTTAGCTCTATACCCCATTTTTTATTTGGATTGCTTGATTTGTTGTTGTTTAACTTCTTGATATCTTTATATATTCTTGATATTAGCCCTCTGTCAGATATAAGGTTGTTGAAAATCCTCTCCCAGTCTGTAGGCTCTCTATTTGTTCCGGTGACTATTTCCTTTGCTTTACAGAAGCTTTTCAGTTTTATGAGTACCATTTTTCTATTGTTGATTTTAGAGCTTCTGCTGTTTGTGTTCAGTCCAGGAAGTCATCTTCTGTGCTCTCCCCAACTTCTCTTCTAACAGTTTTAGTGTGTCTTGTTTTAAGTTGAGGTCTTTGATCCACTTTTATTTTAGTTTTGTGCCGTGTAATAAATATGGATCTATTTGCATTTTTCAACATGTAGACAACCAGTCAGATCAGCACCATTTGTTGAAGATTTTATCTTTGTTCCATTGTATTATTTTGCCTTCTTGGTAAAAATTAAGTTTCTGTAGGTGTGTGGGTTTATTTCTGAGTTTTTTATTTGATTTCATTGATCCACCAGTCTGTTTCTTTCCCAGTACCATGCCTTTTTATTACTGTTGCTCTATAGTACAGCATGAGATCTGGGATAGAGATAACTCTAGAAGATCTTTTATTTTACAGGTTTGTTTTAACAATTCTGGCTTTTTTCCATATGTAATTGAGAATTGTTCTTTCAATATCTCTAAAATATTGTGTTGGTGTTTTGATGAGATAGCTATTTTTACTATGTTAATCCTATTGATCCATGAGCAAGAGATATTTTTCCATCTTCTGTTATCATCTTCAACTTGTTTCTTCAGAGTCTTGAAGTTTTATTTTCCTATTGGTCTTTCAATTGATTGGTTCAAGTTACACTTTTAGGACCTATAAGAGACTGCAGTTTCACAACTCCAAAAACAGTGGGACAGAAACAAAGTAGTAAAAGTGGCTCACAGTGGGAGAAACCACAGTGGTTTTTGTTTGTTTGTTTGTTTGTTTGTTTGTTTGTTTTTATATAAACAAATGGCTGCCAATCATGTGACTGCCTTTGATTGCCATAAATTAAGATGGTGGTGACACCATGTGTTTACCCTTAGTGACGAATGTGTGAAGCCTTGGCTCCACCATCCTTATCCCAAAATCAACATGGTGACTAGTTGTGTGCAGCAGAAGCTACATGGCAGGACTGGGGTCAAAGTTAGAGAACTCTTGAGGTTGAGAATTATAGTTAGAAGAAGTTGGGTGGGAAAACAGGAAGAACAGAGAGAAGGTTTAGGAGAGAGAATGCTTGAACTTAAGATTCCTCCTTCCATTTACCAGATTGCGGACAGTAATTTATAAGATCCTATAAATATTGGGATTTAATGTGCTGTTAATTGGCCATTTTGAACCATTATCTAAAGAATATATAGACCAAATTTTATTACAGAGTTGTATGAGCTTAGAGGCCTTTAACTCAGGCTCCATGAGTATGGTTTTAAAATCTCTAAAAGACATCCTGACATTGTTAAGTTAGCTTGGGTGACTCCATTTAAGATAAGAAGCAATCCTTTGCACACTTGTGACCAGGGGCTGAATTCAGTTACCAGGAAATAACACAGAATGTGCACTTGGCAGAAAACAGAGTTAATTTTCCTAGCCACACCTTCCAGGAAATATTGCAGAACAGATACTTGGTAGAAAATAAAGATAATTCCCCTGTCAACAACTGATCAAAATCGGTAGGAAAAATCTCCCCCCATGTTCCAGATGTAGTTTAAAAGAATAACCATCGTAAGTTAGGCTTCAGCTAAAAGATCACCTCGCCCCTCTGACTTTTACCCAATCCTGTAACTCCAAGGCATAGAACCCTCCAGCTTGCAGTTTTTCCCTTTAAAAACCCTGTTCACCCAAGGCTTGGGGTCCCACTTCTTTACTGCTGAGTCAGGGGAACTTGGGTCCAGTGCTCGAACACGTGTAAAATAAACCCTCATGTATTTACAGTGGAGTCGATTCCTGATAGTCTTTGGGGGTCTCATGAACTGTGCACAACAATCCCAGTAAGAATACTGGTGTAACAGAAGAATGGGCAGTTACCATTGGGAAGGTAGGAGTCATTGACTTGCCAGAGACATCCCAAAGCAAGGTTTGGCTCAGTAGAATAGTATGGTACTATCTGGTCCAACAGCCTGTCAGTCTTGGCCAGAGACCAAGGGCACAGCTGCCCATATATGGTTAACCTAGCACTAGAATTTTCAGAGAGAGAGAGAGAGAGAGAGAGAGAGAGAGAGAGAGAGAGAGAGAGAGGTATAACCGTGTCAGTAGAGGGAAAACTATCACCCAAGGGAAAAAGAAGCCCTAATTGGAGGTCAGCAAAAAAGGTCAACCATGACCAGTGAAGGCAGTAGTTGGGGCTTCCTCCATCTCAAAAGGTACCAGGAAGTTGCCGGACACTCAAAGGTCAATCTTCCCCAACAAAGAGAGATGTTTATGCTGACAAGTAGGGAAACTCAACAATCCAGAAGGTGTTGCATGTAGGAGGTCGTGATCTGGTTGCCAGGAAGTGGGTTGTGGGTAGATTTAAAATGAAATAGTTTTCCAGCAGCTTCATTGGTAATGTTGGCCACTGAAAGTGCCTATTTGGCCAACAGACCAATGTTAGGATTGTGTAGCAGAATTATATTGTGGTTCATAAATCACCCATGTGACTGGTTTTAAGTGGGAGATTTTAGTTAGTAAAGGGTGAAGAAGTCACAGGGACCATCTCTGGGAGTGTAGGAGAGAGAGAGAGAAGGAGTGGGAGGGAAAGATATGGTGAGGAGAAGAGTTATCAGACAGAGAGAGGGGAAGAGCAGGAGGGAAGAAGAGAGCACAAGAGCAAAAAGGCAAGAGAGCAGCAAAGTGGCAGGTTGATCCTTTTATGGAACAACTGAACCATGCCTGCCAGATTTGGCTACCTTCAGGGTGACACATGATGACATCATAGGTTGTTAAGCAATCCAGAAACAGGCTGCCTAAATACAAACAACATGATGTCTTGTTTTTTTGTTGCCTGTACTTTTATGGTGGCTTCTAGCCATCTGGTTGTCTGTAACCTTGACTGATTATTCCTGAAGCCAGTACTGCTGACTGGTTCCATCTTTCTCTGGAGTCTCAAGTAGTCTTCCCTTGAATCACTATCTCTGCTAGCTCACTGTGACCCAGGTATGTCATATAGCTTGGGCACAGGTGGAAAGATCTCTGAGTCTCTAGAGTTCCTCCAGTGTTTCACAGGCTTTCTTAAGATGGTGGAAGATGGGATTTGGGTCCCAGACCTGGATCAGCTCTAGCTCTCTCAGCCTAGAGATGCTTCAGTGCCCACAGGCCTACTCAGGGA
This sequence comes from Rhombomys opimus, assembly GCA_010120015.1. NCBI lineage: Eukaryota > Metazoa > Chordata > Mammalia > Rodentia > Muridae > Rhombomys > Rhombomys opimus. Next base: position 914,558 of record REGO01000588.1, on the reverse strand, counting down.
GAAGGAAAATAGAACTTGGGTCAGGTGCATAACTCAGCTCCACTGGCTTCTCTGAGTGTGCTGGGCTCACTGTTTCTGGCCTAGATGAGCCAGACTGCTGGAGCACTGGCCGATATATCTCTTCACCTAGATCTGTTCCGGTGTCCCACAGGCTTTCCTTAGATGGTGGGAAATGGAACCTGGGTCGCAAGCCTACCTTAGTTATACTGTGTTCACTATGCTATGCTGGCTGATTCTGACCTGGATGAGCTAGGAAGGTGTGGAGCAGACAAAATGGAGCCTCACTTCCACCTGAATACCAGATTGTACTCCCTCCACTGGGTGGTGAGAGTGAGCATCACTAGCCGCTGTGAACAGGACGATGTCCACAAGATGCTGAGTGTGGTCTCCTGGGTTTGGAACCTGGAGCCTCTAGTACACAGAAGGAATCCACAGGGCTGTGATAGTGGGTGCCCATGTTTAGAGCTTCACCCTTAGTACAGGAAGGTATTCACTCCACAGGCAGTGAGAGTGAGTTGCCAAGGTCTGAGATGTGTCAGGTAGATATCCACAGACAGTGGACTTGGGCGGTGGGTAGACTAAGGCTATAGGGTCATAATCGTGGGATGCAGCTGCTTGTCCCAGGAATATATCCACATATGGTTGGTTGGGGCGAGTGTCCTAGTGCTGCAGGGTCAGAACCAAGCGAGCTGTTGCTGGTCCCAGGAAGGTAGCCACAAATGGTGGGAATGGCAGGTTGCAGTGCAGAGCAGGAGCCTGGGAATTTTTCCTGGTATTAGTTTGAATGGCCTGAAAATGGACCTTTGAATATCCCGATGGATTCACAAAGAAATACAGACATCAGGGTTTTGGTGTCCACAGTACAGCCTGCTGATCACCCTGCTCTCACTGCTGAGCTTCTGTTCAAATACACTGCATAGTTACCATCACCATCTTGAATCTCCAAACCAAGATGGCCAGTTCTACCTCCTCATACATGCCTATGGAGAATTTTTCCATTTTTTTTTTGATAACTTAAATTTCTTTTTGCAGAGACTTGAATTTCTTGTCATATATGTTTTTCACTTGCTTGGTTAGAGTTACACCAAGATATTATTTGTGGCTATTGTTTTTCATCCAATTCATCCTTTCTATATAGGAGAACTACTTAGTTAAGTGAGGTAACCCATGCCCAGAAAGGTAAAAATAATTGTATGTACGTACTTGTAAGTGAACAATAGCCAGAAAGTGGAGAATAACTATATTACAATCCACATACCCAAAGAAAATAAGTAACAAGGATGGCTACCTCGAGCATGTGTGGGTGACTCTTCAATCTCATTGAAAAGAGGAAATAGAATAGACATGAAGAGGTGAATGGATGGAGGGAACTGGGTTGAGGAGAGGGGAGGAGGGGGAATGAAGTAGGGGGAAGAAAGAAGGAGAGAGTACTGGTAAAGTGAACTGGAATTGGTGTTGGTTTGAATCTTTGGGATGAGCTAGAAACCTAGGAAAATGGAATCTCCTAGGTGATCTGTGAGGGTGACGTTACCTAAGATTCTTAGCAATGGGAGATGCAGAGCCTGAAATAGCCATCCCCTGTAACCAGAATGGATTTCTAATGGAGGGATTGAAATACCAACCCAACCACAAAACATTAAAGCCACAGGTTCTCCTGCCAAGATATACAGACCTAAAAATGGAGAAGAAATTGAGAGAATGGCCAACTAACTACTGACCCTGCTTGAGATACATACATGAGAGAAAGCACATTCCTGACACTATTAATGATATTCTGCTATATTTCCAGACAGGGGACTAGTAAATTGTCATTCTGAGAGGTTTCACCCACCAGCTGATGGAATCCAGATGTCTTCAAGAGTACACTTAAAATATTATTGCCTTTTTTAGCCTTTTCACTTATATGAGTTTAAATGTATTTTGTTTAGGATTATTACTATAAAAGTGGTAAAGTTACAAATGGTAGAGTACTAAACATTAGAAATTAATAAGAGGCTTCCAGACACCCTAATTTAAGATGGAAAAATTGATAATTATTTATATTTTCCCTCTCACTTCCTTTCCCTTCTGCCTTAGACTCCCTCCTCTTCTCTCCTCCAGAGAAGGGAAGACTGACCACCCACAGACATCAACCAGTCTTGGCATATCAAGGAGAACTGCACCCATGCTCTTCTATTGAGGCTAGGGAAGTCGATTTAATTAAGGGAAAAGGTCCAAAGGTAGGGAACACACAGATGCAGCCCCTACTTCTGCTGTAAGAGGTCTCACATGAAGATCATTAGTTACAAATGTGGGGGGTGCTATAAATGTCCCATGGATGTTCTTAGGTTGATGGCTCATTTTCTTTTTCTTAATTTAATTTTATTTTTTATTATTAGTTATATTTTATTAACCCCATATGCCAGCTGTATCCCACTCCCTTAATCCCTCCCAATCCCACTCTCCCTCTCTCATCTTCTACCTGCCCCTTTCCAAGTCCACTGATTGGGGAGGACCTCCTCCTCTTTCATCTGACCCTGTTTTATCAAGTATCTTCAGGACTGGCTGCAGAGTCCTCCTCTGTGGCCTAGCAGGACTGCTCCCCCCTTGAGGGGTGGGGAGGTTAAAGAGCCTGCCATTGAGTTCCTGTCAGAAATAGTCCCTGTTCCACTTACCATGGGAAACCAATTGTTTACTGAGCTATCCGGGGCTACATCCCAGCAGAGGTTCTAGGTTATATCCATACATGGTCCTTGGTGGAGTGTCAGTCTCAGAAAAGACCCCTGTGCCCAGACATATTTGGTACTTGTGGAACTCCTATCCTTTCCATGTCATACTAACTCCCTTTCTTTCATATGATTCCTTGCACTCTGCTGAAGGTTTAGTTATGAGTCTTAGTATCTGCTTTGAAACACTGCTAGGTAGAGTCTTACAGATGCCTGCTTCAGTAGACTCTTGTCAGATGTTCAATGCCCATCCCATTTGTCTTTCTAAGTGAGGATTTGTCATCTTACCCTGTCTCTGCTTTCTTGTTTATTTTCTTTAGGTGTATAGATTTCATTATGTTTATCATATCTTGTAGGTCTATATAAGCGAGTATATACCATGTTTGTCTTTCTCCTTCTGGGATACTTCACTCAGAATGATCTTTTCTAGATCCCGCCATTTGCTTGCAAATTTTATGATTTCCTCGTTTTTAATTGCTGAGTAGTATTACATTGTGTAATAATACCGAAATTTCTTCATCCATTCCTCCGTTGATGGACATCTGGGTTGTTTCCAGGTTCTGCCTATTACAAATAAAGCTGCTACAAACATGGTTGAGCAAATGCCCTTGTTGTGTACTTGAGCAAATTTTGGGTATAACAAATTACTAACAGTGGTATATCTGGGTATTGAGGAAACACTATTCCTAATTGTCTGAGAAAGAGCCAGATTGACTTCCAAAGTGATTATACCAGTTTACATTCCCACCAGCAGTGGAGGAGGGTTTCCCTTTCTCCACAACCTCTCCAGCATGTGTTGTCACTTGTGTTTTTGATCCTGGCCATTCTGATGCGTGTAAGGTGAAATCTCAGGGTTGTTTTGATTTGCATTTCTCTAATGGTTAATGAGGTTGGTTGAGCATTCCTTTAAGTGTTTCTCTGCCATTCGATATTCCTCTATGGAGACTTCTCTGTTTACCTCTGTTCCCCATTTTTTAATTGGATTAATTGGTTTTTTGCTTTTCAGCTTCTTTACTTCTTTATATATACTAGATATCAACCCTCTGTCAGATAAAGGGCTGGTGAAGATTCTTTCCCAATCTATAGGCAGTAGTTTTGTTCTGATGATGGTATATTTTTCTTTACACAATATTTTCAGTGTCATAAGGTCCCATTTATTGATTGTTGCTCTTAGAGCCTTTGCTGATGGTGTTTTGATCAGGAAGTTGTCTCTTGTGCCAATGATTTTTAGGCTGTTCCCCACTTTTCTTTCTAACCAATTTAGAGTATGTGGTTTGATGTTGAGGTCTTTGAACCACTTGGACTTTAGTTTTTTGCAGGGTGATAAATATTGTTCTATTTTCATTTTTCTGCATGTAGACATACAGGTGGACCAGCATTATTTGTTGAAGATGCTGTCTTTTTTCCATTGAATGTTTTTGGCCTCTGTCAAAATCGAGTATTCATAGGTGTGTGGGTTTATTGCTGGGTCTTCTATGCGGTTCCATTGATCCTCCTTTCTGTTTCTATGCCAATACCATGCAGTTTTTATTACTATTGCTCTGTAGTACAGCTTGAGATTCGGGATGGAGATACCTCCAGATGATCTGTTGTTGTACAGGATTGTTTTGGAGATTCTTGGTTTTTTGTTTCTCCATATGAAGCTGAGAATCTTTTTTCAAGGTCTGTAAAGAATTGAG
>REGO01000588.1:865333-884022 GCA_010120015.1 Rhombomys opimus | reverse complement strand
TTTTTCTGTTGGGTCTTTGTGTGGTTCAGGTATCAGGGTGACTGTCGCTTCATAGAATGAGTTTGGTAATGTACCTTCTGTTTCTATTTTGTGGAGTAGTTTGAGGAGAATTGGTGTTAGCACTTCTTTGAAGGTCTGGTAGAATTCCATGCTGAAACCATCTGGCCCAGGGCTTTTTTTGCAGGGAAGATTGTTAATGAATGCTTCAATTTCCTTGGGGGATATAGGGCTATTCAGTCTTTCTACCTGATCTTGACTTGATGTTGGAAGATGGAATCTATCAAGAAAATTGACCATTTCATTTAGGTTTTCAAATTTTGTGGCATATAGTGTTTTTTAGTATGACCTAATGATTGTTTGAATTTCCTCAGTGCCTGTAGTTATGTCACCCTTTTCATTTCTGATTTTGCTGATTTGGACAGATTCTCTCTGCTTTTTAGTTAGTTTGGCTGAGGGTTTGTCTAACTTGTTGATTTTCTCATAGAACCAGCTTTTTATTGCATTGTTTCTTTGAACAGTTTTATTTGTTTCTAATTGATTTATTTCAGCCCTGATTTTGATTATTTCCAGCCTTCTGCTCCTCTTGGGTGTGTCTGCTTCTTTTTTTTCTAGGGTTTTTAGTTGGGCCTTTAAGGTGCTGGAATGTGATGTTACAAATTTCTTCTTGAAATCACTTAGTGCTATAAATTTTCCTCTGAGCACGGCTTTTAATGTGTCCCATAATTTTGTGTATGTTGTGCCTTCATTTTCACTGAATTCTAGGAAGTCTTTAATTTCTTTCTTTATTTCTTCCTTAACCTGGCTGTCATTGAGTAACAAGTTGTTCAGTTTCCTTGTGCATGTCTGCTTTTTGTTATTTCTGTTTTTATTTAGGTCCAGCTTTAGTCCATGGTGGTCATATAGAATAGAAGGGATTATTTCAATCTTTTTGTATCTGTTGAGGCTTCCCTTATGACCAACTATTTGGTCTATTTTCAAGAAGGTTCCAGGCGGTGCTGAAAAGAAGGTATACTCTTATGTGTTTGGATAAAAAGATCTGTAGACATCTATTAGGTCCATTTCATTTAAGGACTCTGTAAGTGTTTTTATTTCCCTATTTGTTTCTGTCTAGTTGATCTGTCCCTCGGTGAGAGAGGAGTGTTGATTTCTCCCACTATTAAGATATTAGGATCAATGTGTGATTTAAGCTTTAATATTGTTTCATTTACGAATGTAGGTACTCTTGTATTTGGAGCATAGATATTCAAAACTGTGATGTCCTCTTGGTGAATTTTTCCTTTGATGAGAATATAGTGGCCCTCCTTATCTTTTTTGATTAACTTGGGTTGAAAGTCTACTTTATTAGATATTAGGATGGCTACTCCAACTTGTTTTCTGGAACTATTTGCTTGAAAAACTTTTTTCCAGTCCTTTACTCTGAGGTAGTGTTTATCTTTGTTGCATAGGTGTGTTTCTTGGATGCAACAAAATGTTGGATCCTGTTTCTGCATCCATTCTGTTAGTCTGTGTCTTTTTATTGGGGCATTAAGTCGTTAATGTTGATAGATACTAGTGACCAACAATTGTTACTTACTTTTGATGTGGGGTTTGTGGTGTCACTGAGTTTCATTGCTTGTTCTTTTTGTTGTTGTTGTTGTTGTTGTGTAGTTAGCTATTTCCTCTGTTTCCTTAGATGTAGTTGTTTTCTTTGGTTTGGAGTTTCTCTTCTAGTAACTTCTGTAGAGCTGGGTTACTATGTAGATATTGTTTAAATTTGGTTTTGTCATGGAATATTTTGAATTCTCCCTGTATGTTGATTGAAAGTTTTGCTGGGTATGGTAGTCTGCGTTGGAATCTGTGGTCCCTTAAGGACTCTATGATTTCTGTCCAGGCCCTTCTGGCTTTCATATTTTCTGTTGAGAAATCTGGTGTGATTCTGATAGGTTTGCCTTTATATGATACTTTGACTTTTTCCTTTGCTGCTTTTAATATTTTTTCTTTGTTCTGTAGGTTCAGTATTTTGACTCTGATGCGGCGTGAAGAATTTCTTTTCTGGTCTAGTCTACTTGGCGTTCTGTAGGCCTCTTGTATGTTTATGGACATCTCCTTCTTTAAGTTGGGAAAGTTTTCTTCTATAATTTTCTTGAAAATATTTCCCGAACCTTTGAGCCTGATGTCTTCTTTTTCTTCTACTTTTAATATTCTTAGATTTTGTCTTTTCATGATGTCCTTGATTTCTTGGATGTTTTGTATTTGGAGCTTTTCTGATTTTATTTTTTTCTTTGAGAGACGTGTCAGTTTCCACAAGTGTATCTTCGGCTCCTGAGATTCTTTCTTCCATCTCTTGTATTCTGTTGGTGATGCTTACCTTTGTAGTTCCTGATCTTTCCTTTATGTACTCCAGCTCCTGGTTTTTCTCTATTTGTTTTTTCTTTATTGATTCTAATTCTGTTTTCGTGTCTTGCACCATTTCCTTCATTTGTTTGAATGTGGAATCCTGCTTTTCAATGACAGCTTCTATTTTTTTGTACGTTTCCTCTTTAGATATCACTAATTGTACCTCTACTTCTTTGGCTATAATTGCCTGTATTTCTATGAAAGCTTTGTTTATTTCTTCTTTGTTTGCCTTCATTTGTGTGGACATTTCTTTGAGAGCTTTGTTCATTTCTTCTTTGTTTGCCTCAATTTTTGTGGTCATTTCTCTAAGAGCTCTATCTATTTCTTCTTTGTTCGTTTCGATTTCTTTGGCTATTTCTCTGAGGGCTTTGTTCATTTCATCTTTATGGGCCTCTAATAGCTGGAGAAACATAGTTTTGAGGTTGTTTTCTTGTATATCTAGTGAACTGAAGTGTCCATTGGTTTCTGGAGTTGCTGGTGAGGTCATTATGTCCTGATTTTTGTTGGGTGTGTTCTTATGTTTGCCTCTAGCCTTCTGGTTATTTATAGCCCTCACTGTTTGTTCCTCGAGTTTGTCATTCGGGCTATGATCTTCTCTTTCTGTTTTCTGGACTGTTTTTTCAGGAAGACGAGAGAGGTTTACTGTTTTGGGATTGTGTGTTGTGTTTTCAGTTTTGCCTAAGTAAGGAATGTGACGCTGGTGCTATTTGCATGTGCTTTTATCAGGTGCTGTGTGCATGCGCAGATTCTCTGACTATTGCAGTGGCCTGCAGGCCACTATTATGCAGTTCTGTCTGAGATCCAGGGATTGTTTACCTGGATTACACTGGTGAACTCACATGGCAGAGGCTTCAACTTGGGGTGCTATCCCAAGAATCCCTATGATGCCCACACTAGGGGTGTGGGTGGCAGGGTTCTCGTCTGGTTGCTTCTGTGGAGAGGCCCAGGGTCTGGGGCAAACTCCCTAGAAGGCTCACTCACTCTCTTGCAGGACCACTTGGAATGGACAGGGGTTTCCCTTGCTCTCTACTCTCTGATTTAGTCCTGCTGTGGAAAATGCACTCGTAGGCTAACTGTCAGCTTTCTGGCACTGTGGCCGCAGGACTCGGTGTCCACCTTTCCTGTGTGCTGCCTCTCTGTTCTTTCCCTCTGCCAGGAGGGGTTATGTTGATTGGTCCCGGGGTAGTGCGGGAAAGAGTTAGGTTGAGTGTTCTCAATCCCAGATCCCGAGCCCAGATCTCTCTGCCAGAAGCAGCCTGGTGGTAGAACTTATATTTGCTGATCCCGAGAGAGTACCAGGTAGGGTTGAGTGTCCTTAGATCCAGAGCTTGGGTTTCTTTGCCAGGGGCCACTGGGTGAGATAGAGAGGGGGTGCTGTGTCCTGTGGCAGGCTGCCTCTCTGTCCTTCCCCTCTGATCTTCCTCTCCGCTAGGGCAAGCTTATTGTGATGCTCTCAGGGGAGTGCCAGAAGTGGTTGGGACTTCTCAGTCCAGATCCTGAGCCAGGGTTTCTCTGCCAGGTGTCGGGGGGGGGGGGCGCCGGTGATAGGACTTGGTGCTAGACCTTATTTCGCTGGACCCAGGAGAGTCTCAGGACATGTTGAATGTCAACAGTCCCACATCCGAGCTGAAGTTTGTTTGCTAGGAGCAGCTGGCAGTACTGGTGTCCCGGCACTGTGAAACTGTTGTGTGCCTCTTCTATCCCTCATCTCTGCTGTGGCAGGGTTATGGCGGCGTTTGGGGGGTACCCCAAAAGATTGTGTTTTCTCAGCCCCAGTCTCGGGTTGGGGTACAAGTAATGTGGTCTGTGGCAGTTTCTGCTGGACGCCTCCTGCCTCCTCCGAAGAGGGAGTAGGGATTTTGAGCTGGGCTTGCAGCTGCTCTCTGCATGGCAGGAGCTCAGTTGTGATGGCAGCGGGTACCCGTGGTCAGCGAGACCTTCCAGGGAAAGACTGGGTGACCTGTGATCAGACTCGTAACTTTCCTTCCCCGTGGGGTTTTCTTGTGACTGGGTCTCCCAGTCTCGGCACCCTTGTGCCTACCAATCAGCCTGGGAAAGTGATTGGGACAGGCAGGCGTGTGGCTCCAGCCCAGAGACCGATTGCCTGAGTTACCCGGGATCTCTTCTGGCTTCTGGCTGGGCGGCCTGAGAGTGGACTTGACCGATTCCCACCCTGTGGGAGCCTCCCCTCATCTGGGAAACAGGATCGCTGTAGTTTTAGGGCCCAGAGTTCAGTCTCCTGGTTGCTGCATGGAGAGTGTTGTCCTGCTTCTCAGACACAGTGTTCTCCAGGCGCTGCCAACTTGGCCCCCATCGGAATATTCCTTTCTAACCCTTTACCCTAAGGTAATGTCTAACCTTGTTACTGAGATGTGTTTTCTGGATGAAGCCAAAGGACTGATCCTATCTTTGCATTCACTCAGTTATTCTGTGATTTTTTACTCTGTAATTGAGACCATTAATATAGACAGATATCAATGACTAATAGTTTTTTTATTACTGTTCATTTATTAATGTTCGTGAAGCACATATGCTTTCCTTTTTTTTAATTTGCTATTATAGTTTATTTATTCCATGCATTTTCCATTTTATAGTTAACATCTTTGGCTAGAGTTTTTTTCTAGTATCTTCTGTAGGGGTGAATTTGTAGACAGATATTGTATAAATTTGACTTTAGCAGAAATCTCATTTTTTTCCATTATGGTGACTGAAAAATTTGCAGTGTATAATCATCTAGGCTATCATCTTTGGTTGGTTACAGACTGTAGCCCATTGGCTTGTGTCCTTCTAGATTTTAGAGTCTCTATTGAGAAGCTACAGGTAATTCTAAGATATAATATTTTGACATTTCCATTGCATACTATTTTCCTTCTGTATATTTAATATTATTATATTATGTGACAAAGAACCTTACTTTTCTAGAACAATCTGTTTGGTGTTATATATACATGTGCCAAATTTATTGGCATCTCTTCTTTATTTTAGGAAAAATTTCTTCTATGATTTTGTTGAAAATATTTTCTGAGCCTTTAATCTAGGTTTCTTCTACTTCTTTTATTTCAATTATACTTAAGTTTTCCCTTTTTATAATATCCCAGATTTCCTGAATGTTTTTGTGTCAAGAGATTTTGTATCTAAAATTTTCTGTGAATTATATATCAATTTCTTCTATCATGTCTTCAGTAGCTGAGATTCTGTCATCTTTATCTTGGATTCTGGTGGAGAACCTTGCCTCTTTCTAATTCAAATTTCTGTTTTCAGTTACTCAAATTTTCATTTCCTGAATTCCCTCAATATGTTTTCTATATTAATTTTATTTCCACTTTCAAGTAGTGAGCAGTTTTATCCATTTCCTTATGTTGTTTGATATATTTTAATGGATTTCTTTAAAGTGTTCATTAACATTTTCTTTAAAGATCTTTAAAGAGCTTTAAAGGGTCCCTTTCTTGTTCTTCTGATACTTTGAAATGTTCATGGCCTGTTGTAGTAGGATTACTGGTGTCTAGTGGAAACACATTGCCCAGGCTCTTATTGGGTTTTTACACTGGCATTTATACATTTGATATTTTGTTGATTACAGACTTAGGTGCTGATTTCTGGGTTTGTCTTTGCTGAAAGGATGGTTTGTTTTTTGGCTTCTGTTTATTCTCTGTATTTTCGAATAATATGATGCCTTTGTTTTGCATGTTTCCTACTCCCTGCTTAACTGGCATGTTCATAAGGAATATGCAATGGTGTTTTTTCCTAGGACAAAAGTAATTGTGGAAATGAAGGTTCAAGGAGAGATTTTTGTGATCAGTTGGAGATGAGAACACACTTTTTTTTGTTTTTGTTTTTGTATTGTTTTGTTTTGTTTTTCCCTAACAAGCTGGAAATGAGACTGGGTATTGCATCTGGGGGAGAAAAAGTTAAAGCACGAGATCCACTGTCAACTTCCTTTTTGCCCTGACTGGATCAGCATTTGGATTATCAGAAAATCAAAAATAAACAGTTAATTTTTCTTTCTCTTCTTTTTTAATTTTATTCTTATTAATTGTACTTTATTCACTTTGTATCCCAGCTGCAGAACTCTCCCACATTCCCTCCCAATCCCACTCTCCCTCCCTCTTCTTTTTCTATGCCCCTTCCACAGTCAACTGATAGTGGAGGTCCTGATCCTAGTCTATCAGGTCTCAACAGTACTGGCTTCATTGTCTTCCTCTGTGGACTGTTAAGGCTGCTCACCTCTTCAGTTGGGGGTGATCAAGAACCAGCCCATGAGTTCATATCAGACACAGTCCATCTTCCTATTATTGGGGAACCCAATTGGACACTGAGTTGCCTTATGATACATCTGTGCAGGGATTCCAGGTTCTCTCCATGCATGGTCCTTGTTTGGAGTATTAGTCTCAAAAAAGACCCTTGTGCCAAGAATGCTTTGTTCTGTTACACTCCTCGTGCAGCTCCTATGACTTCCAGTTCTTTCTATTTCCTCCTTCTATCATAAAATTCCTTGCACTCTGCCCAGAGTTTGGCTATGTGTCTCAGCATATGTTTTGATACCCTGCAGGGCAGAGTATTTCAGAGGGCTTTTGTGATAGGCTCCTGTCCTGTTCTCTATTTTCTCCCTCTTCCAATGTCCATCTCATTTGTCTTTCTGAATGAACATTGAGCAGGTACCCAGGGTCCTCCTTCTTCATTAGCTTCCTTAGGTGTACAGATTTTAGTATGATTGTCATATATAATATGTCTAATATCCACTTAAAAATGAGTATATACCATATGTGTCTTCCTGTTGCTGGGATACCTCACTCAGGATGATATTTTCTATGTCCCACCACTTGCCTGCAAATCTCATGATTTCTTTGTGTTTAAATGATGAGCGGTATTCCATTGTGTGTACCTTAATTTGTGTATATATTCATCAAATGACTGACATCTGGGTTGTTTCCAGATTCTGCCTATTATCACTAAAGCTGAAATGAACATGGTTGATCAAATGCAATTGTTTTATACTTGAGTATCTTTTGGATATATGCCTAAGAGTGATATGACTGGATTTTGAGATAGCACTATTCCTAATTGGCTGAGAAAGCACCAAATTTATTTTTAAAGTGGTTGTACAAGTTTACATTCCCACCAGCAATGGAGTAGGATTCCTCTTTCTCCACATCCTCTCCAGCATGTGTTGTCACTTTAATTTTTGAACTTAGCCATTTTGATAGTTATAAGGTGAAATCTCAGGTTCTTTTTGATTTACATTTCCCTGATGACTAAGGATGTTGAGCATTTCTTTAGGAGTTTCTCTGCCATTAGATGTTCTTTTATTGAAAATTCTCTGTTTAGCTCTATACTCCATTTTTTAATTGGCTTATTTGATTTGTTGCTGTTTAACTTATTAAGTTCTTCATATATTCTGGATATTAGCACTCTGTCAGATATAGGGCTTAGATGCATACTTATCACTCTGCACAAAACTCAAATCAAAGTGGATCAAAGATATCAATATGAAAACAAACACACTAAACCTGTTACAAGAAAAAGTGGGGAAGAGCTTGAAGTCATTGGCATAGGAGACAACTTCCTAAACAGAACACCAACAGCACAGGCTCTACGATCAACAATCAATAAATGGGACCTTATGAAACTGAAAAGCTTCTGAAAAGCAAAGGACACTGTCATCAGAACAAAACGACAGCCTACAGATTGGGAAATGATCTTCAAAAAATACACAATTTTAAAGAAAAATCAATTTAGTGTTTTGATAAATAATAATGTTTAAGTGTTAGAAATAATGTTGAAGCAATTCAAAGAGATCAGCATAGATTTTAGTTTAATGAGCACAAATAAAGATGAATTATTGAGTGAAAAATTAAATATACAAAAACCAAGTAAAGACACCACAAAAATGAGAACTATAGTAACATTTCCATGGTAAATATAAATGCATTATTTATTTTTTATTTTATTTTTATTAATTACACTTTATTCACTTTGTATCCCCCATTAACTCCTCCCTGCTCCCCTCCTAATCCAACCTTCCCTCCGCCTTCTCCATGCATGTATCTCCCCAAGTCTGCTGATAGGGGAGGCCTTCCTTTCCTTCCTTCTGATCCTAGTCTATCATATCTCATCAGGAGTGGCTGCATTGTTATCTTCTGTGGCCTGGTAAAGCTGCTCCCCCCTCAGGGGGAGGTGATCAAAGAGCAGGCCAATCAGATCATGTCAGAGTCAGTCCCTGTTCCCACTGCTATGGAACCCACTTGGACATTGAACTGCCATGGTCTACATCTGTGCAGGGGTCTAGGTTATTTCTATGCATGGTAGTTGGTTATAGTATCAGTCTCAAGAAAGATACCTGTGTTTAAATTTTTTGGTTCTGTTGCTCTCCTTGTGGAGCTCCTGTCCTCTCCAGATCTTAATATTTCCCACTTCTTTCATAAGATTCCATGTACTCTGCCCAACAGTTGGCCAGCATCTGCCCAACAGTCTCAGCATCTGCTTTGATAGTCTGTAGGACAGAGGCTTTCAGAGACCCTCTGTGGCAGGTTCCTAACTTGTTTCCCGTTTTCTTCTTCTTCTGATGTCTATCCTCTTTGTCTTTCGGGATGGGGATTGAGCATTTTAGTCAGAGTCCTCACTCTTGATTAGTTTCTTTAGGTGTACAGATTTTAGTAGGTTTATCCTATATTATCTGTCTATAGGAGTGAGTATATACAATGTGTGTCTTTCTGCTTTTGGGATAGATCACTCAGCATGATCCTTTCCAGGTAGAACCATTTACCTGCAAATTTCATGATTTCCTTGTTTTTCATTGCTGAGTAATACGCCATTGTATAGATGTACCACAATTTCTGTATCCATTTTTCATTTGAGGGGCTTCTGGGTTGTTTCAAGCATCTGGCTATTACAAATAAAGCTGCTATAAACATGGTTGAGCAAATGTCCTGATTGTTTACTTGAGCCTCTTTTGGATATATGCCTAAGAGTGGTACAGCTGGATCTTGAGGAAGCGCTATTCCTAGTGGTCTGAGAAAGAGCCAGATTGATTTCCAGAGTGGTTGTACAAGTTTACATTCCCACCAGCAATGGAAGAAGGTTCCCCTTTCTCTACAATCTCTCCAGCATGTGTTGTCACTTGAATTTTTAATCCTGGCCATTCTGATGGTGAAATCAGAATGAAGGTGAAATCTCAGGGTTATTTTGATTTGCATTTCTGTGATGGCTAATGACATTGAGCATTTCTTTAAGTCTTTCTCTCCCATTGGATATTCCTCTATCTAGAATTTTCTGTTTATCTCTGTACCCCAATTTTTAATTGGATTACTTGGTTTGCTGCTTTTCAGCTTCTTTAGTTCTTTATATATACTGGATATTAGCCCTCTGTCAGATAGAAGGCTGGTGAAGATTCTTTCCCAATCTGTAGGCAGTCATTTTGTTTTGATGGCAGTGTCCTTTGCTTTATAGTAGCTTTTCAGTTTCATGAGTCCCATTTATTGATTGTTGCTCTTAGAGCCTTTGCTGTTGGTGTTCTGTTCAGTAATTTGTCTCCTGTACCAATGATTTCTAACATATTCCCCATTTTTCTTCTAACCAATTTAATGTGTCCGGTTTTATGTTAATTTCTTTGATCCACTTGAACTTTAGTTTTGTGCAGGGTGATCAGTATGGAACTATTTGCATTTTTCTACAAATAGACATCCAATTAGACCAGCACCATTTGGTGAAGATGCTATCTTTTTTCCATTGTATGGTTTTGGCATCTTTGTCAAAGATCAGGTGTCCATAAGTGTGTGGATTTATTTCTGGATCATCTGTTCGGTTCCATTGATCCACCATTCAGTTTCTATGCCAGTACCATGCAGTTTTGAGTACTGTTGCTCTATAGCACATATTAAGATAAGGGATGGAGATACATCCAGAAGATCTTTTATTGTAGAGGATTGTTTTGGCAATTTTGGGTTTCTTGTTATTCCGTGTGAAGTTGAGAATTTTTCTTCCCAGGTCTGTAAAGAATTGTGTTGGTAATTTGATGGGAATTGCACTGAATCTGTAGATTGCTTTTGGTACTATAGCCATTTTTTACTATGTGAATCCTCCCAAGCCATGAGCATGGGGGATCTTTCAATCTTCTGATAACTTTTTCTAATTCTTTCTCCAGAGACTTGAAAATTTTTTCATACAAGTCTTTGACTTGCTTGGTTAGGGTTATACCAAGGTATTTTATGTCTTTTGTGGTTATTGTTATTGTGAAGGGAGTTGTTTTCCTAATTTCTTTCTCAGTCCTTTTGAGTTTTGTATACAGGAGGGCCGAAATAGCTCAGTTGGGAGAGTGTTAGACTGAAGATGCAATTATTTTTAATAAATTATTTACAATCTGAATATAGACACATATGAAAAAAATCACTCAGTGTTGTCAGTTTGATTATCTTCAAGATGCAGGTATAGTTGAAAATACGTAAGTCAATAATTACAATAAATCATATAAATGGACGTAAAGATCCAAATCATATGATCAACTTTATATATTAAAAAATTATCCTTGATAAAATTCAACATCACTCATAACAAAAGCTCTAGAGAAATTAAAACTGGAGAGAACACACCTTAACATAATAAATTCATAGCCAAAATAAACCAAAATGGAGAAAAAAACCTGAAGCAATTAAATTCAGAAATGATGCAGGCCTGTCTACTAGCCCTACGCATCTTTAATTTTGGTCTGAATTCCTTATCTAGACCAATATTACAAGAGAAAGTAATCAACAAAATAAAAATAGGAAAAAAATCAGATTATCCTTATCTTCTAATCATATTATATTATAGGGAGAATCTTCCAGAAAGTTATATTAGCAAACTTCCAGAAATTATCAAGACTTTCAACAAAGTTTCATTCATTTTATCAGCCCTAGATGTGTTGCAGGTGTGGCTTCTATGTCAAATGTGTGTCAATATAAAACATAGACAAGAGAGGTTTGGTGTTCTGATCTAAGAACATCTAAATGATTAGTAGCCTAACAGTCCCTGAAAAAAAGTGACCCCAAGAAGACCACCAGTCAGTGCCAGAGAGTGTAGACAGGGCGCTAGCCTGAGATGACTACCAGTCTTCGGCCAACAAGGCCTGGGGTGTGGAAGACCACTCCCGTGATGACTGTTGCCTGGTGCTATGCTGCATGAGTAGGGCATAACACTCCTGAGACCACTTCTGAGACAACCCCTGACACTCAGAAATCCCAGACCCCACTAAGAAGAGCAAGTACAACTAAGTGGTGGAAAAATGGAGGAGAAAGAGAAACAGAAGGATGTGGGCACAATGAAGAGAAGCAAAATTGATGAATAAAGGATACTAAGAAACAGCTTGATATGAGTATCTGGGAATGCCATCTGGGACCACGTTATGCTCCTGACCTGTGCTGCCATCAGAAGCTATATCTTAGTCTATGCCCTACAGCATCAGGGTCTGTCACTACCAAAGGTCAGGGAGACTTCCTTGGTCTGGGCTGGCACCTAGGGATGTGTTGGTATCTGAGGTCTGTGCAGAACTAGCCCTGCCCATCACCTAGGCATAATGGAATAGCTATCCCTAGAGGCATGAGAGGAGGAGAGCTAACTCCATGCCTAGTCAGCTTCAGTAATTGTGGGAGTTTCAGGTGAGCCACCCTTAGGATGAGGAAATGAGCATCGAAGTAGTAGGGACAAGTGAGAGATACCTTCCTCTCCTCCTCACCCTTCAACACCTGCTTCAGTTAGTAGACCTGGCCATAGGGTTATAAGACTAAGAGTGTAGGCCCTATCCCTTAGCAGATGCAGCCCATGGAAAATTGGGCACTGTGCTTTGCCTGAGCAGCACAGTAGGGCTGAATTTGGTGGCAGGCACATTGGTGAGCCAGCCCTGAGGGTAAAAATGTGGGAGAGCTGGCTCTGCAACTCTGTCTGTAGTGTAATAACATGGGTGAGAGAGATGCTACCTACCCTTCATCCCTTGCCACCTATGGCAGGCAAGAGAGCTGTCCCTTCCC
Organism: Rhombomys opimus; assembly: GCA_010120015.1. Lineage (NCBI taxonomy): Eukaryota > Metazoa > Chordata > Mammalia > Rodentia > Muridae > Rhombomys > Rhombomys opimus. The sequence goes on along the minus strand of REGO01000588.1, from coordinate 871,648 downwards.
TTCACCTACTGTAGCATTCTAGAGAGTGGGCTCAGTACTTAGACAGGCAGCACAGAAGAGTTCGCCCTGAATATGGAGACTGTAGGTGAAGCAGGGCATGAGAGCTGGAGAGCCAGAAGGCTGACTAGCTCATATATCCCACAGGCCCAGGTGCAGGGCTTTGAAAATTGGCCTGCCCCAACATCTATCCCATTGCTCAACTGCTGGAGTGCATGAAGGTACCTGTCCTACAGATCCAAAACTAGAGGATTTCAATGGCAGAGAACAAGAGAATATCCAAGAAGAGTACCAGTGAGGTTTCTGTACCAGAGGCCTCATACCAGACCAAGGAGTCACTGTGAAGGACACTTGCAAGCAAAGAAGTAGGGGACACATGCTTTTGGACACACCATGATACACTACAGCTTCCAAGATGAAATTTCCTTCAGGGGAAGGCAGGAGGTTGCAAGGATGGAGGGCAAGTATGAAGAGAAGGGAGATGAGTGGGATTGGAGCACATGAAGTGAAATTTACAATAAATAAATAAATAAAAAATAAATAAAGATTTAAAAAAATAACCATTAGGTACTTTACATATCAATAACAATAACAAGCTAAGAAAAAAGATCATGAAAACTTTCACATTTACAGTAACCTAAAAAATAGCTAAGAACAAACACCTAGCCAAATAGGAAAAAAAAGAAAAGATCCATACAATGAAAACATTAAATCTCATAAGAAATACATTAAGAAAGCCACTAGAAATGAAAAGACACCTATGGTTTGATAGAATTAACATTATAAAAATGACCATTCTATTAAAAAAAATTACAGATTCAATTTAATCCCAGTCAAAATCACTAAAATATTCTTAACATAAATAAAAAACTATCATCCCATATGTTATAAGTGAGCGTGAAGACATTATAGAGTCAAAGTAATGCTGAGCAAAACGGACAGCTCTGGAAGAATTATTATACCAGATTCCAAGCTATATTGTAGAGGTATATTAATAGAACCACCATGGTGTTAGCACAAAATCAGGTACACAGAATAGTATACAAATAAAAGACCCAAATATGAGTGCATGTCATTGTAAGCATCTCATGTTGAAGAAAGACATCCAAAATATACACTGTAGAAAAGAGATTATCATTAATAAATGGTATTAGGAAAACTGAGTGCGCACATGTAGAAGAAGAAAATTAGTTTCATATCTATCATCCTGCAAAAAAAAAAATCATCTCCAAAAGGATCAAAGATTAAATATGATACTGAAGTGTTGAGTCTACTAGAAGAAACAGGCAGTACCCAATAACATATAGTTGCTAGAGAGGATCTTATGGAGAAGGCTCCATACACTGATTAATTAAATCTGACAAATGACAAATGGAACCTCAAAAAATTAAACAACTTCTGTATTTTGGCCAGGGTGGAAATTTGTAGTTGTCTTAATCTCTTGACAAAGAAGTTTCCTTAATAAGGGCCCAAACTATATTTATCTGTGGACACAAGGATAAGTATTTAAACTACTATTGCATCTTTTGGATATTGTGATATGTCAGTTTGTAGAATATAGATTTTACAATTGGGCTGGCACATTTCTTTTAGAGGAAACTAACAGCTGTCTAATTGGACTTAATGTTCATTGAAGAGGAGGGAATTCATGCCTAGTCCTGTAAACCTCACAAACTTCCCATGGATGAGGAAGTCATAAACCCTAATGGAGATCCTACTACTGCCATTTTCTTAACCCAACATACTACTTAAATGTACTCTAAATATTTAGACCAAAACATAAGTGTAGCTCTTGTCCCTAATCAGAAAAGCTCCTTTTGCCACAAATGCAGATAATTAGAGAGATCCTTAACTGACCAAATGCAGAGAACATATGGTCATCTGTTTCAATCACAGTTGATAGATCTACAGTGCAGTAATTCACCCAAGGTGGAGCAAACACTGTGCAATGGGGTTAGAAAGATTTTAAGTACATAGAGATCATGATGCCTGTTGCTAATTTCTTCTGGACATGACTGAGAGCCCACATCTTTGAAATGTCAAAAATCTAGTTGATTAAATAAGACATAAACACAGAATTCAAGTGCATATAAAAATATTCCTCAGGAGTCCAAGATGGCAGACACCAGGGCGCACCTTATCTTAGGGACACAGGACCTGAAACTCCAAATTTGGTGAGTGGAGGGGAAGCTAAAGCCAGAATATCTACATTGAGGCTTCCCGGGCAAGAGCGGACAACCCGTGAGTTGAGACAATTTGGATCCAGGTCACCTGTGGATGTCTCCAGGGACTGAGAGTGGAGACTGTTCAACCACTCTGCATTTTGTCTTACCCCAGGCATAAGCCTTCCTGCTCTGTTGAGGCAGCTGACAGTGGCCATTGCCCCAAATACAGGCCTCCATGCTCTGTGGAAGCAGCAGTGGTTGCCCAAAACAAGAATCTCCACAATCTGTGACTGAGGCAGTAGAAGTGGGCCTCCCAAATCTGCAGCTTCAGTGGAGCAGCACCTAGCTCAAGCAGGAGCCTCCATGTTCACTGATTGAGATGGCAGAGGTGGCTACCCCAAACAATGGTCTTCCTGCCCAGTGGCCATACAGTGAGTCACCGAGTTGACAGATATCCTACACTTTCATTTGCCCCTGTGGACCCAAATCTGAGAGTAGAGAATAGGGGGGGACCCCTGTGCTTTCTGATTAGGCCTACAAGCAAGTGAGTGCACCTTCAAGTGAGTGAGTGAGAGCCCCAGACCCAGGATCCCTCTATCATAGCAGCCAGATATCAGATCTTTCCAACCCACAACCCCACTGTGGCCAACATAGGGATACTTGGGGAAGCATTCTCAACATTGAAACTGCTGGTTTTTTGGACTACCAGTGGAGTACAGGCAAAGAATTCTTGGAGTCCAGACAGATCTGAATGCCATGAGGACAGTATGGCAGCCTCGTAGACAACTGAGGTATTCAGGAAACCCACACATGCTCATTGCACCCACGAACAGCATCAGCACCCCCTAATGCTCTTAAACTCCACCTTTCCATGTATCTACATGCTCTAGCACCCTCTTTTTCAAGGCACACTTCCGTGCACACACCCGCACTTGTGGACATACACCTGTGACCTTTGTCCCTTAGCTACAGCTGAAACACCAACACCCATTCTCTAACCAGTGGACCTCTCTCATCTTCCTGAAAAATACTCCAGACAGGAGACACATATTGACTCAGGTTGAAGTGCAGAATTCAGAAACAAAATTCGAAAGTTAATGATAAGCACATGGCTAGAGGTCAGAGTAAGTACATATCCAACAAAAATCAGACCATCATGACTTCATTAGCAACCCCCCAAAATCACTGGATATGCTAATTCATAGGAAATATAGGGAAATGATCTGAAATCTATGCATATCTTGTTATTAGAGGCACATAAAGAGGAAACGCATAAAGGACTCAAAGAAATTCAGGAAAATACAGCCAAACAAATAGAGGCACAAGAACAGACATAAGAAGGGACATTTAGAGAGGAAATGAACAGAAAAATAAAGGCTATCAAGGATAGACAGGAATTTACATTCAAACAGTTGAAGGAAATATTGCAAGACATGAAAATAGACTAAGAATAAATAAAGAAAACACAAACAATGAAAAACCTGGACCTGGAGAACTTAGATAAAAGATCGGGAATCACAAAGTTAAGCATCACAAACAGAATAAAAGACATGGAAGAGAGAATTTTAAGTGATGAAGATACAATGGCAGAACCTGATATATCTCTCAAAGGAAAAGTAAAATCAGAAAAGTTCCAAATACAAATCATCCAAGAAATCAAGGATGCCATGAAAAGTCAAAATCTAAGAATAATAAGAATAGACAAAAAAGAAGATTCCAGGCTACAAGATGCAGAAAATACTTTCAAGAAAATCATAGAAGGAAATTTTCCCAACTTAAAGAAAGAGATGTCCATAACTGTACAAGAGGCCTACAGAACATCAAATAGACTAGACCACAAGAGAAATTCCTCATGTCACTTTATAGTCAAAACACTAAATCTATAAAACAAAGGAAAAATATTAAAACCAGCAAGGGAAAAAGGCTAAGTAACATGTGAAGGCAGAATTACACCAGACTTCTCAACAGAAACTATGAAAGCCAGAAGAGCCTGAGCAGATGTCATGCAGACTTTAAGAGACCACAGATGCCAATCTAGACTACTATACCCATCAAATCATTCAATAAAAACAAAATATTCCATGACAAAACTAAACTTAAACAATATCTACACAGCAACCCAGCCCTACAGAAGATACCAGAAGGAAATCTCCAATCCTATGAAATCAACTATACCCAAGAAAACACACAATATAAATAACTTTAAAACAAAAAATTAAAAGAAAGCAAGCATTGAAACACAGTAACACCACCAACTCCACAATAAAAGGAATTAAGATTAATTCCTCACTATTATCTATCAACATCAATGGTCTCAACTCTCCAAGAAAAAGACACAGACTAACAGAATGGTTGCAGAAACAGGATGCAAAATTCTGCTGTGTCTAGGAAACATACCTCTGCAACATAGATAATCACTACCTCAGAATAAGGGGCTGGAAAAATGTATTTCAAACAAATGGACCCAGAAAACAACCTGGTATAGCTATCCTAACAAATAATGAAATGGATTTTCAATCAAAATTAATCAAAAAAGATGAAGGGGGTACTTCATTCTCATCAAACTGAAAAACTCTATCAGAAAGACATCACAATTCTGAACATCTATGCCCCAAATACAAGAGCACATGCATTTGTAAATAAAACATTTTGAAAGCTTAAATCACACATTGATCTCAACACCAAGAGACAGATCTAGAAAGAACCTAAATAGGAAAATAATGACATTTACAGAGGTCTTAAATCAGATGTCTACAGAACTTTTCACCCAAACTAAAGAGTATAACTTCTTTTCAGCACCCATGGAACCATCTCAAAAAAAGACCATATAATCAGGCACAAAGCAAGCTTCAACAGATACAAGAAGATGGAAATAATCCCTTGTATCTTATCAGACTACCATAGCCTAAAACTAGACCTCAAAAACAACAGAAATTTTAAAAAGCTCACATAACCATGGGAACTAAACAACTCTCTACTTGATTACTGCTTTGTCAGGGAAGAAATGAAAAAAAGAAAATAAGAGAGTTCCTAAATTTCAATGAAAAAGAAGGCACAACTTACCCAAACATATGGGACACAGTGAAAGCAGTGTTAAAAAAAAAGTTCATAGCACTGAGTGCCTCCATAAAGAAGTTTAATTCATCTCATACAAGCAACTTAACCTCACACCTAAAAGCCCTAGGGAAAAAAAAGCAGACACACCCAAAGGGATTAGAAGATCGGAAATAATCAAACTCAGAGATGAAATCAATGAATTTGAAACAAAGAAAATTATACAAAGAATCAGTGAGACCTAGAGCTAGTTCTTTGAGAAAATCAACAAGATAGACAAATCCTTAGCCAAATTAACTAAAAGGCAGAGAGAAATTATCCAAATCAAAAATCCATCAATGTAATCCACTATATAAACAAACTGAAGGAGAAAGCTACATGATCATCTCTTTAGATGCTTTAGATGCAGAAAAAGCTTTTGACAAAGTTGAACACCCATTCATTTTTAATGTCTTGGAGAGATCAGGAATACAAGGCACATTCGTAAATAAAGTAAAGACAATATTTGGGAAGCATATAGCCAACATCAAATTAAATGGAGAGAAATTTAAATCAATCACACTCAAATAAGGGACAAGGCAAGGGTGCCCTCTCTCTTAGTAGCTCTTCAACATAGATACAAATTGGAAAGAAGTCAAAGTATGAAGATTTGCAGATGATATGATTGTATACATGAGTAAACCCCAAAATTCACCCAGAGAAATCCTGTAGCTGATAAACCTATTCAGCAAAGTGGCTGCATACAAAATTAATGCAAAAAAATCAGTAGCCTTATTTTATATGAAATAAAATGGGCTGAAGGAGAAATTACGGAAATAACACCCTTCACAATAGCTACTAACAACATAAAGTACCTTCATGACTCTAACCAACCAAGTGAAATACCTGCTTGAAAAAAACTTCAAGTCTGTGAAGAAAGAAATTGAAGACAATATCAGAAGATGGAAAGATCTTCTCTGCTCATGGATCAGTAGGATTAACATAGTGAAAATGGCCATTCTTCCAAAATCAATCCACAGATTCAATGGCATTCCCATCAAAATACCAACACAGTTCTTTCCAGATCTTGAAAGAACAATTCTCAACTTCATATGGAGAA
>REGO01000588.1:854681-865306 GCA_010120015.1 Rhombomys opimus | reverse complement strand
AAAAAAAAAAAAAAAAAAAAAAAAAAAAAAACCCACGAATTTCCAAAACGATCCTGTACAACAACAGATTGTCTGGAGGTATCTCCATCCCTTATCTCACATTCCACTACAGAGCAATAGTAACAAAAAATGCTTGGTACTAGCATAGAAACAGAGTGGTGGATAAATGGAATCTACTAGAAGTCCCAGAAATAAACCCACACACCTACAGATACTTAATTTTTGGCAAAGCAGCCAAAACCATATTATATTAAAAAGACAGCATCTTCAACAAATGGTGCTGGTATAACTGGATTTCTGCATGTAGGAAAATGTAAATAGATCCATATTTATCACCCTGCACATAACTAAAGTCCAAGTGGATCAAAGACCTCAACATAAACCCAGACACAATAAAGCTGTTTTAAGAAAAAAATGAGGGGAAGAGCCTTGATCTCACTGACACTGGAGACTACTTCCTGAACAGAACACCAACAGCACAAACTCTAAGATCATCAATCAATAAATGTGACCTCGTGAAACTGAATATCTTCTGTAAAGCAAAGGACACTATCATCAGCTTTAAATGCCAGGTTACTGACTAGGAAAACATCTTCACCAGCCCTATATCTGACAGAAAGCTAATATCCAGAATATATATAACTCAAGAAATTAAAAAGCAACAAATCAAGTTATCCAATTAGACATGGGATAAGGAGTTAAACAGAATTCTCAGTAAAGGAATACTGAATGGCAGAAAAACAAAGAAATGCACAATGTCCTTAGTTATCAGGGAGATGCAAATCAAAACAACCATGAGATTTCACCTTACATCCATCAGAATGGCTAAAATCAAAAGAAAGCCTCTGCCCTGCAGACTATCAAAGCAGATGCTGAGCCTGATGGCCAGCTGTCAGGCAGAGTGAATGGAATTCTATGTAAGAAGTGGGAAATAGCAAGAGCTGGAGAGGACAGGAACTCCACAAGGAGAGCAACAGAACAAGAAAATTTGAACACAGGGAACTTCAAAGGAGGAATGGATAGAGAAATTGTGATACATTTACACAATAGAACACCAATCAGCAATTTAAAACAAGGAAATCATGAAATTTGCAAGCAAATGGTGGGATCTAGAAATGATCATCCTGAATGAGTTATCCCCAAATCAGAAAGACATATATGTGGATACTAGACCTATAGTATAGGATAGACATACTAAAATCTGTACACCTAAAGAAAGTAATCAAGAAGGAGGACTATGGCTAAGATGCTCAATCCCCATTCAGAAAGGCAAAGAGGATGGACATCAGAAGAGGGAGAAAACAGGGAACAGGACAGGAGCCTACCACAAAGGGATTCTGAAAGGCTCTACCCTGAAGGGTTTCAAGGCAGAGGCTGAGTCTTATAGCCAAAATTTGGGCAGAGTGCAGGGAATCTTATGAAAGAAGGAGGAGATAGTAAGACCTGGAGAGGAGAGGAGCTCCACAATGAGATCAACAAAACCAAAAAATCTGGTCACAGGGGTCTTTTATGAGACTGATACTCCAACCAAGGACCATTCATGGATATAACTTAGAAGCCCTGCCCAGATGTATAGCCCATGGGGGTTCTCTAGTAATGGGAACAGGGACTGTCTCTGACATGAACTCAGTGACTGGCTCTTTGATCACCTCACCGTGATGAAGAAGCTTTACCAAGGCCCAGAGGAAGACAGTGCAGCCAGTCCTGATGAGAACTAATAGGCTAAGGTCACAGGGAAGAAAGGGAGGACCTCCCTTCTCTGTGGACTTGGGATTGGTCATGGGAGGAGATGAGGGATGGAGGATGGGATTGGGAGGGGATTAGGGAAGGAGCTACAGCTCGGATATAAATTGAATCAACTGTTATTAATAAACATTAAATTAATAAAAAATAAATTCATTAAAAAAGAAAAACTATTAGGTACATTTTTTCATTAAAAAACAAACACATATTGATTTGTATACTTCTTATAATTTAATTGATTTTTCATATTTTAACATCAACCAACAATAGAAAGTGAAGTTATATTTGTAATCTAGGTTTAAAACTACTAATTTTTGATATTATTGATTAGCAATGGACTAATGATAACATTCTAAAACCTATAGGATCTCTTTAAAATTTTTTTAAAATATTTATTACAGTTTATTCACTTTTATCCTGGCAGTTGCTGTACCCTTCACTGTCTTCCAATCTCTCGCTCTTCTCCTCCTATGCCTCTCTTCTTGTCTACTGACAGGGGCTATCCTTCCCCCACCTTCTTTCTTACCCTAGCATATCAAGTCTCTTCAGGATTGGCTGCATTGTCTTCCTCTGTGGTGTTTTAAAGCTATACTCCCAGGGTGAGGTGATCAGAGACCCTGAAACTTAGTTTATGACAGACACTATCCCTGTACCTTTTACTAGGGAACCAACTTGCAGACCAAGTCCTCTATATTCATGGCCCTTGGTTGAGGTATCAATCTCTGCAGGCCCCCACTGCCCAGTTTTTGTTTGTTCATTTGTTTGTAGGGTTTCTTTTTGGCACTGTTCGTCTCCTTTTAGAGCCTCTGTCCCCTCCGGGTCTTTCTATCTCCCCTTTCTTTCAAAAAATCCTATGCACTCTGCCCAAAGTTTGACAATGAGTTTCAACCTCTGCTTCAATGACTCAATGAGTAGACTCTGTCAGAGGACCTTCTGAATGAGAATTGAACATCTTCCCTAGGATCTTTCTTGTTGTTTAGCTTCTTAAGGACTATAGATTTCAGTATATTTATCCAATATTATATATCTAATAATCACTTATGAGTGAGAATATATCATGCCTGTGTTTCTTTCTACCTCCAGGTTACCTTACTCAGGATGATCTTTTATAGTTCCCACCATTTGCTTGCAATAAGACCACCAAAGAAGATCAAGAAAATAAAATTCAGAAAGGAGGAAATCAAAGTACCACTATTCACAGATGATATGATAGTATATTTTAGTGCCTCCAAAAATTCAAATAGAGAACTCCTTAAGTAGATAAACATCTTCAACAAAGTGGCTGGATACAAACTTAACTCAAAAAAAAAAATCAGTAGCCCTCCTATATACGAATGACAAAAGGACTGAAAAGAAATTAGGGAAACAACACCCTTCACAATAGCCACTAATAACATAAAATATCTTAGTGTGACTCTAACCAAGTAACTAAAAGACCTGTTTGGGGAAAAAATAGTATTTCAAGTCTCTGAAGAAAGAAATTGAAGAAGATATCAGAAGAGTGTCAGAAGATGGAAATATGTCCCATGCTCATGGATCAATAGGATTAACAAAGTGAAAATGGCCATCCTATCAAAAGTAATCTACAGATTCAAACTATAGGATCTTAACAAAATGTATGAATGCATGTAGGCTAACTTAACAGGTATTTTTCTATTGCATTATCAGTGGAATTTTATGTTTCATTTTTTTATTTTTTTAATTCTTTATTAATTACAATTTATTCACTTTGTATCCCCCATGTGGTTCCCTTCCTCCTCCCAACCTGATCCATCCCTTTCTCCCCCCTCTGCAAGCATGCCCCTCCCCAAGTCCACTGATGGGGGAGGACTTCTTTTCCTTCCTTCTGATCCTAGTATATTAGGTCTCATCAGGAGTGGCTGAATTGTCTTCTTCTGTGGTCTGGTAATGCTGCTTCCCCCTCAGGGGGAGGTAATTAAAGAACAGGCCAATCAGTTCATGTCAGACACAGTCCCTGTACCTATTACAATGGAACCCACTTGGATACTGAACTGCCATGGGCTACATCTGTGCAGGGGTCTTAGGTTATCTCCATGCATAGTCTTTGGTTGGAATAGCAGTCTCAGGAAAGACCCCTATGCTCAGATTTTTTGGTTCTGTTGCTGTCCTTGTGGAGTTCTTGTCCTCTCGAGATCTTACTCTTTCCCACTTTCATAAAATTCCCTGCACTCTGCCCAAAGGTTGCCCATAAGTCTTAGCATCTACATTGATATCTGCAGGGCAGAGTTTTTCAGAGGTCCTCTGTGTCAGGCTCCTGACTTGTTCCCTCTTTTCTCCTTCTTCTTATGTCCAGCCTCTTTGACTATCCGAATAGGAATTGAGCATTTTAGCAAGAATCCTCCCTCTTGATTAGTTTCTTTAGGTGTACAGATTTTAGTAGGTTTATCCTATATTATATGTCTATATGAGTGAGTATATACGGTGTGTGTCTTTCTGCTTCTGGGATAGCTCACTCAGGATGATCCTTTCCAGATCCCACCATTTACCTGCATATTTCATGATTTCCTTGTTTTTTATTGCTGAGTAATATTCCATTGTGTAGATATACCACAATTTGTGCATCCATTCTTCCACTAAGGGGCATCTGGGCTGTTTCCAGCTTCTGGCTATTACAAATAAGGCTGCTACAAACATGGTTGAGCAAATGTCCTTATTGTGTATTTGAGAATCTTTTGGATATATGCCTAGGAGTGGTATAGCTGGATCTTGAGGAAGCACTATTCCTAGTTATCTGAGAAAGCACCAGATTGCTTTGCAGAGTGGTTGGACAAGTTTACATTCCAACCAGCAGTGAAGGAGGGTTCCCCTTTCTCCACAACATCTCCAGCATGTGTTGTCTCCTGAGTTATTGATCTTAGCCATTCTGATGGGTGTAAGGTGAAATCTTAGGTTTTTTTGATTTGCATTTCGAGATGGCTAATGAGGTTGAGCATTTCTTTAAGTATTTCTCTGCCATTCGATTTTCCTCTGCAGAGAATTTTCTGTTTAGCTCTTTACCCCATTTTTTTAATTTGGATTACTTGATTTTTTTTCTGTTTAACTTCTTTAGTTCTTTATATACACTGGATATTAGCCCTCTGTCAGATATAGGGTTTGTGAAGATACTTTCCCAATCTATAGGCTGTCTTTTTGTTCTGAGGACAGTGTCCTTTGCTTTATAGAAGCTTTTCAGTTTCATGAGGTCCCATTTATTGATTGATTAGAGCCTATGATGTTGGTATTCTGTACAGGATGTTGTCTCCTGTGCCAGTGAGTTCCAGGCTCTTCCGCACTTTTACTTCTAAGAGGTTTAGTGTGTCTGGTTTTATGTTGAGGTCTTTGATCTACTTGGACTTTAGTTTTGTGCAGGGTGATAAGTATGGATCTATTTGCATTTTTCTACATGTAGACTTCCAGTTCGACCACCACCATTTGTTGAAGATGCTCTCTTTTTTCCATTGAATGGATTTTGCATCTTTGTCAAAAATCAGATGTCCATAAGTGTGTGGATTTCTGTCAGGTTCTTCTATTCAATTCCATTGGTCCACCAGTCTGTTTCTATGCCAGTACCATGCAGTTTTTAGCATATTTGCTCTATTTTATAGCTTGATATCAGGGAATGAGATACCTTCTGAAGATCTTTTGCTGTAGAGAATTGTTTTAACAATTCTGGGTTTCTTGTTTTTCATACCAAGGTGAGAATTTTTCTTTCAATATCTGTAAAGAATTGTGTTGGTAATTTGATGGGAATTGCATTGAATCGGTAGATTGCTTTTGGTAAGATGGCCATTTTTACCATATTAATCCTGCCAAGCCTTGAGCATGGGAGATCTTTCTATCTTCTGATATCTTCTTCAATTTCTTTCTTCAGAGACTGGAATTTTTTTTCATACAAGTCTTTGACTTGCTTGGTTAGGTTCACACCAAGGTACTTTATGTCTTTGTAGCTATTGTGAAGGGTGTTGTTTCCCTGATTTCTTTCTTGGCCATTTTGTCTTTTGTATACAGGAAGGCTACTAATTTTTTTTGAGTTCATTTTATATCCAGCAACTTTGCTGAAGATGTTAATCAGCTGTAGGATTTCCCTGGTAGAATTTTTTGGGTCACTCAGGTATACTATCATGTCCTCTCCAAACAGTGACACTTTGCCTCTTCCTTTCTGATTTGTATCCCATTGATCTCCTTCAATTGTCTTATTGCTCTAGCTTGGACTTCAAGAACAATGTTGAAGAGATATGGAGAGAGTGGACAGCCTTGCCTTGTCCCTGATTTCAGTGGGATTAATTTAAGTTTCTCTCCATTTTGTTTCATGTTGGCTATAGGCTTGCTCTATACTGCCTTTACTATGTTCAGGTATGTGCCTTGTATCCCTGATCTCTCCAATACTTTAAACATGAATGGATGTTGGATTTTGTCAAATGCCTTTTCAGCATCTAAGGAGATGATCATGTGGTTTTGCTCGTTCAGTTTGTTTATGTGGTGGATCACATTGATGGATTTCCGTATATTGAACCCCCTCTGCATGCCTGGGATGAAGCCTACTTGGTCGTAGTTGATGATATCTTTGATGTGTTCTTGTATTTGGTTTGCAAGTATTTTGTAGAGAATTTTTTCATCAATGTTCATGAGGGAGATTGGCCTGAAATTCTCTTTCTTTTTTTGGTCATTGTGAGGTTTATATACCAAGGTGACTGTGGCTTCATAGAATGAGTTTGGTAGTGTTCCTTCTGTTTCTATCTTGTAGAATAGTTTGAATAGTATCTGTGTTAGCTCTTTTTTGAAGATCTGGTAGCATTTGGTGCTGAAACCATCTGGCCCTGGGCTTTTTTTGCACGGTAGACTTTTGATGACAGCTTCTATTTCCTTAGGGGATAAGACTATTTACTTGGTTTACCAGGTTTTGATTCAGCTTTGGCATGTATAATCAGTCAAGAAAATTGTTCATTTCATTTAGGTTTTCAAATTTTGGGGCATATAGACTTTGGAGGTAAGACCTAATTATTGTTTGGAATTCTTCAATGTGTGTTGTTATGTCCTCCTTTTCATTTCTGATTTTTTTGATTTGGATAGTTTCTCTCTGCCTTTTAGTTAATTTGGCTAAGGGTTTGTTTATCTTGTTGATTTTCTCAAAGAACCAGCTCTTGGTTTCATTGATTTTTTGAATTGTTTTATTTGTTTCTCATTTATTGATTTCAGCCCTGAGTTTGATTATTTCCAGCCATCTACTCCTCTTTGGTGTATCTGCTTCTTTTTTTTTCTAGGGCTTTTAAGTGAGCCATTAATTTGCTCGCATGAGATGTTTCGAATTTCTATTTGAAGGCACTTAGTGCTATGAACTTTCCTCTCAGCACTGCTTTCACTGTGTCCCATAAGCTTGGGTATGTTGTGCCTTCTTTTTCATTGAATTTTAGGAAGTCTTTAATTTCTTTCTTTATTTCTTCTCTGACCCAGCATTCATTTAGAAGCAAGTTGTTCACTTTACATGTGTGTGTAGGCCTTTTGCTATTTTTGTCATTGAGGTCCAGTTTTAGTCCATAGTGATCAGACAGGATACAAGGGATTATTTCAATCTTCTTGTATCTGTTGACACTTGCTTTGTGACCAACTATATGGTCTATTTTGGAGAAGGTTCCACGAGGTTCTGAGAGGTTAAATTCTTTTGAGTTTGGATGAAAGGTTCTGTAGATGTCCGTGAGGTCCATTAGATTCATGACCTCTGTCAGAGTTATTATTTCTTTGTTTAATTTCTGTTTTATTGACCTGTCCTTTGTTGAGAGTGGGGTGTTGAACTCTCCCACTATTAATGTGGGGGGGGTCTATGTGTGGTTTAAGTTTTATTAAAGTTTCTTTTACAAATGTGGGTGCCCTTGCATTTGGAGCATAGATGTTCAGGATTGTGATATCTTCCTGTTGGATTTTTCCCTTGATGGGTATGAAGTGTCTTTCTCTATCTCTTTTGATTAATTTTGGTTGAAAATCTACTTTACTAGATATTAGAATGGCTACTCCTGCTTGCTTCTTGGGTCCATTTGCTTGGAAAACCGTCTTCCAGCCCTTTACTCTTAGGTAATGTCTATCTTTGTGATATAGGTGTGTTTCATTGTATGCAACAGGTTGTTGGGTCTTGTTTATGCATCTATTCTGTTAGTCTGTGTCTTTTTATTGGAGAATTGAGTCCATTGATGTTGGGAGAGATTAAGGAATAGTGGATGTTAGATTCTTTGATATTGATGTTGGCCATGGTAATGTGTTTGAGTGTTTGGCTACTTTTTGTTTTGCTGTTGTGAGGTTATTTATTTCTTGTGATTTCTTGAAAGTAGTTAGTTTTATTGGGTTGTATTTTTCCTTCTAGTATCTTCTGTAACAATGGATGTGTGAATAGGTATTGTTGAAATTTGGTTTTGTCGTTGAATATCTTGTTTTCTCTGTCTATGAGGACTGAGAGTTTTTCTGGGTATAGTAGTGGGCTGACATCTGTGTTCTCTTAGGGTCTGCATTAGATCTGTCCAGGCTCTTCCGGCTTTCATAGTTTCTGTTGAGAATTCAGGTGTGATTCTGATTGGTTTGCCATTATATGTTACTTGGCCTTTTTCCCTTGCAGCTTTTAGTATTTTTTCTTTGTTCTGTGTACTTACATTTTTTATTATTATGTGACGTGAGTATTTTCTTTTCTGGTCTAATTTATTAGGTGTCTGTAGGCCTCTTGTATTCTTATATGCCTCCCCTTTAAGTTGGGGAAATTTTCTTCAATGATTTTGTTGAAAATATTTTCTGGGCCTTGGAGGAGGGAATCTTCTCTTTCCTCTATTCCTATTTTTCTTAGGTTATGTCTTTTTATGTTGTCTTGGAGTTTTTGGATGGGTTGTGTCAGGAATTTTTTAGATTTCTTATTTTCTGTGATGGATACATCGATTTCTTCCATTGTATTTTCCACACCTGAGATTCTTTCTTCTATCTCTTGTAGTCAGTTGGTTATGCTTACCTCTGTGGTTCCTGTTTTCTTTCTTAGGTTCTCCCACTCCATGATTGCTTCCATTGTGTTTTCTTTAATTCTTTCAATTCTATCTTCATATCTTGAACCATTTAGTTGATTTCATTCACCTGTCTGACTGTATTTTCCTATTTTTCCTTCAATTCCTTCAGCTGTTTGAACATTCCTTTGTTTCTTTTATTTCTTTCAGTGACACAAACTATTTGGCTGCATCTTCCTGTATTTCTTTACAGATAGCCATAATCTGTTTTATTATATCTTCCCCTAATTCTTTATGTATTTTATATGCTTCCTCCATTAATCTCTTCATAAGCATAGATGTAAGGTCATCTTCTTGAATTTCACTTGTGTTAGGGTGTCCAGGGCTACTTTCCCCCTGGATAACTGGGTTCTGGGGATGCCATATTGCTTTGCCTTTGTTGGTTGTGCTTTTCTGCTGCCCTCTACCCATCTCTCTGTCTCAGGTGTTGTCTGTTAATTTCTGGTCCCTGCTGAGTCCTGGGGCAGGGAGATTCCACTTGGCGGGTTTCTGAAGTTCTCCTCTGCTTTTTGGGTATGGTCAACTGAATGGTGGTGCTTCTTAGGAATTGTCACAGTTCAATTCAGGTGTATGGAACTCTATGGTAAATGTGTGTTCAGGAAGGCTCTCCTCTCATCAGGAGAGGTCCTGGTGATGGCTGCCCTGCTGCTGGGTTTCTTGCTCTGAATTTAGTGAGCAGCAGCTATTGCTCTTAAGGTGTAATTTTTGGGTACAGCCCTGTTGAAGAACCAGGGATTCCCACAGTTTTGTCAGTCCAGCTAGGGATAACTGGTTGATCCTTTGTGTAGTATGTGAGGGCTGCTGTAATGGCTCTCTGGCTTTTGTAGGTCTGAGGATGCAGCTGTGTGCCCCAGTGCCATGTTGGTACTCACTCAATAATGGCGGGTGAGCACAGTGCTCTTGCCTGCAGTAGAAGGCTACAGCCTAGAATCTGCATGAATCCAGAAAGTCTTTAGGAGATGGGTGTCCTGAGGGTTGGACTTTATGATCCCCCCATTGTGGGGTTTCCTCCTGACAGGGACACCCAGTCTTTGCTTTGGGGATAGCCTTTCTGTCTGTGATGGTAAGTAGAACCTGCCGGCACAGATTTACGTAGCTCTGCCTTTATGCCTTTTTGGCGATTGGGTTCCTGGGCGTCTGCCAAAACTGGGTAACTGTTCCTGAGACCTTTTTTGGGGTGATGGTATCAGCTAAGTGCTCTGAGATCAGACCAGCTGTTCCCCTCCCTGTGGGTTTACACTCAACAGAGAAATTCAGTCTCTGGTCCCCTGGGGCCACAGTTCTATTTGGGACAGTGAATCAGGTGCAGAAGGAGGGCTCTGTGCTGGCGCCTGGGTTCCCAGCTCTGGTTCTGGGCTGGCTCCTGGGCACCTGCGGAACCCGAGTCTTTTCCAGAGGATGTCTGGGTGACCTAAGGTCAGTCCCAATCATTTCCTGCACAGTGGGGTTATCTCTTGACTGGAAATTACAGGCTCTGATGTTGTGGTGCCCACAGTTCAGTCTGGTACAGTGATCAGAGCATGCTGGCGTGTGGCTCTGGGCTGGTGACTAAGCGCCTGGCAGAACCGGGATCTCTTCCGAGGTTTGGCAGGGTGAGTTAAAGCTGATTGAATCCCCCACAGTGGGGTATCCTCTCACCTGGGAAACACAATCACTTGTGTTTTATGGCCGCAAGTTCTGACTGCTGGTCACTGTGCCATTCCTGCTCTGTGTGCTGCCGGTCAGAATGAGAGTCGTCCTGGCAAGGCCATCTTGCCCTCCCCCAATTTAATTCTTTTTTTTTTTTTTGATTGTTTTTATTTTAATTCAAATATTATTAATATTCATTTTCTTAATTAGAGATAAGGTCTC
>REGO01000588.1:822589-854585 GCA_010120015.1 Rhombomys opimus | reverse complement strand
AAAAAAAAACAAAAACAAAATTTCATTTTCATTGTACAAGCCACTCAGTCTGTGGTAATATTTTTGTGGACATCATCAATGACATACATACCATGTGTACTTCTTTGGAGTTTTTGGATTATTTTTAATGGCCTCTAACTTTTTTACCGATACAACTTAATTTTTCTAAGTATGCTTTTCTTTTTTTTAATTTTTATTTTTTAATATTAGTTACAATTTGTTAACTTTGCATTCTAGCTGTATCCCATTCCTTCTTTCCCTCCCAATCCCATCCTCCCACCCTCATCTACTCCCTGCCCCTTTACAAGTCCACTGATAGGGGAGAACCTCCTCCCGTTACATCTGATAGTGGTTTATCAGGTGTCTTCCTGACTGGTTGCAAAGTCCTCCTTTGTGGCCTAGCAAGGCTGCTTTTCCCTGGGGGGGAGTGGAGGTCAAAGAGCCCGCCATCGAGTTCATGTCAGAAACAGGCCCTGTTCCCCTTATTAGGGTACCCACTTGGATACTGAGCTACCAAGGGCTACATCTGAGCAGGTGCTCTAGGTTGCATTCATACGTGGTCATTTTTTGGAGAAGCAGTCTCATAAAAGACCCCTGTGCCTAGATATATTTGGTCCTTGTGGAACTCCTGTCCTCTGCAGGTCCTATCAACACCCCCCTGTTTGTTTTGGTTCCCTGCATTCTGCTGGAGGTTTGGTTATGAGTCATAATATCTGTTTTGATCCACTGCTAGGTAGAGTCTTTCAGAGGCCCCCTGTGGTAGGCTCCTGTCCTATTACTTGTTTGCTCTTACATTCAATGTCCATCCCATTTGTCTTTCTAAGCGAGGATTGATCATTGTACCATGGATCTTCTTTCTTGTTTATCTTCTTTAGGTGGATAGATTTCAGTATATTTATCCTATCTCATAGGTCTTATATAAGTGAGTATATACCGTGTGTGTCTTTCTGCACTTGGGATACCTCACTCAGGATTATCTTTTCTAGGTCCCACCATTTGCCTGCAAATTTCATGATTTCCTCGTTTTTAATTGTTCAATAGTATTCCATTCTGAAAAAGTACCGCAATTTCTGTATCCATTCCTCAGTTGAGGGACATCTAGGTTGTTTCCAGGTTCTGGCTATTATGAATAAAGCTGCTACACACATGGTTGAGCAAATGTCTTTGTTGTGTACTTGAGCCTCTTTTGGATATATGCCTAGGAGTAGTATAGCTGGATCTTGAGGAAGCACTGAAACCACACTCACCTTGATACCTAAACCACACAAAGACCCCCCCCCCAAAAAAAAGAGAATGTCAGACCTATCTCTCTTATGAACATTGACACAAAAATACTCAATAAAATATTGGCAAACCAAATCCAAGAATATATAAAAGATATCATCCAACATGACCAAGTAGGCTTCATCCCAGGCATGCAAGGGTGGTTCAATATATGGAAATCCATCAATGTAATCCACCATATAAACAAACTGAAGGAGAAAAACCACATGGTCATCTCCTTAGATGCTGAAAAAGCATTTGAAAAATCCAACACCCATTCATGTTTAAAGTCTTGGAGAGATCAGGGATACAAGATAGAAAAATGACAAAAGAAAAAAGCCATCCTAGTCAAAGTGTACCTCTTAGTAAGTGTAATGAACCAACTTATTTGGGTTGCCATGCTTTCTCTGTCACAATGGAACAAATTCCTTTTATGTGAGAGCCAAAATTATCCTGTACTCTTGTAAGATACATTTTTCAGGTATTTAATTTCAATTACAAGAAAAGTAACTAATACTAATATCAGTTTGATAGAGTAGTATAAAATTTGTTGTAAACAAACAATTGGAGATCAAGAAACACTTCAAAAGAAGGGGAAGAAAGCTTGAAGGACCCAGGGTGATTGAGGACACTAGGAGAACGCAGCACACTGACTTAACTAAATAGGGCTGATAAGGGCTCACAGAGACTGAAACAGGAATCATAGAGCCTTTATAGGTCTGCCCCAGGTCCACAAACTGTATGTTATGGCTGTTAGCTTAGTTTTTTTGTGAGACTCCTCACAGTGGGGGAGGGTGTTTCTCCGACTCTTTTTTAAATTATTATTTTTTTTAATTTTTAACATTAATTATATTTTAATCATTTTGTATCCTAGCTGTAAACCCCTCCCTCATTCACGCCCATCCCCACCCTCCCTCTCTCTTCTCCTCCCATGCCCCTTTTCAAAGCCCACTGATAGGGGAGGTCCTCCGAACGTTTCATCTGACTCTTTCTTATAAGGTCTCTACAGGACTGGCTGCAATGTTCTCCTCTATGGCAGGGCAAGCCTTTTCCTCCCTCTGGTGTGTGTGTGTGTGTGTGTGTGTGGGTGTGTGTGTGTGTGTGTGTGTGTGAAAGAGCCAGACACTATGTTCATGTCAGAGACAGTCCTCGTTCCCCTTACTAGGATACCCACTTGGATACTGAGCTGCCATGAGCTATATCTGAGCAGGGGTTCTAGGATGTATACATGCATGGTCCTTGGTTGGAGAATAAGTCTCAGAAAAGAACCTGTGCCCAGATATATTTGGTCCTTGTGGAGCTCCTGTCCTCTCCAGGTCTTACCAACTCCCCCTTCTTTCATATGATTCCCTGCACTCTGCCCAAAGTTTGGTCATGAGTCTCAGCATCTGCTTTGATGCACTGCTAGGTGAAGCCTTTCAGAGGTCCTCTGTGGTAGGCTCCTGTCCTGTTTCTTGTTTTCTCCTTCTTCCAATATGCATCCAATGTCTTTCTAAGTGAGGCTTGATCATCTTACCTCAGGACCTCTTTCTTGTTGAGCTTCTTAATATGTACAGGTTTTAGTATGTTTATCCTATCTTATAGGTCTAGTATCAACTTATAAGTGAGTATATACTGTGTGTGTCTTTCTGCTTCTTTGATACCTTACTCAGGATGGTCTTTTCTAGATCTCACCATTTGCCTGAAAATTTCATGACTTCCTTGTTTTTAATTGCTGAGTAGTCTTCCATTTTGTAAATGTACCACAGTTTCTGTATCCATTCCTCCATTGAGGGACATCTGGGTTGCTTCCATGTTCTGGCTATTACGAATAAAGCTGTTTTGAACATGGTGGAATGAATATCCTTGTTGTGTACTTGAGCATAATTTGGATATATGCCTAGTAGTGGTATAGCTGGATCTGGAGCATTGTCTGAGAAAGCACCAGATTGATTTCTCATTGGCACAGGAGACAACTTCCTGTACAGAACACCAACATCACAGGCTCTAAGATCAACAAACAATAAATGGGACCTCATGAAACTGAAAAGCTTCTGTAAGCAAAGGACACTGTCTTCAGAACAAAACGAATGCCTACAGACTGGGAAAGGTTCTTCACCAACCCTATAACTGACAGAGGGCTAAGATCAGGAAAATATAAAGAACTAAAGAAGTTTAAAAAAAACAACAACAAATCAAGTAATCCAATTTAAAAAATGGGGCATGGAACTAAACAGAGAGTTCACTGTAGAGGAATACTGAATGGCAGAGAAATACTTAAAGAAATGCTCAGCCTCATTAGCCATCAGGAAAATGCAAATCAAAACAACCCTACGATTTCACCTTACACCCATCAGAATGGCTAAGATCAATAACTCAAGAGACAACACATGCTGGAGAGGTTGTGGAGAAAGGGGAACCCTCCTCCATTGCTGGTGGGAATGTAAACTTGTACAACCACTCTGTCAAGAAATCAATCTGAAGATTTCACAGAAATTGGGAATAGTTCTACATCAAGACCCACCTATACCACTCCTAGGCATATATCCAAAAGATTCTCAAGTACACAATAAGGACATTTGCTCAACCATGTTTGTAGCAGCTTTATTTTGTAATAGCCAGAAGCTGGAAACAGCCCAGATGCCCCTCAGTGGAGGAATGGATGCACAAATTGTGGTATATCTACACAATGGAATATCACTCAGCAATAAAAAAACAAGGAAATCATGAAATATGCAGGTAAATGGTAGGATCTGTAAAAGATCATCCTGGGTGAGCTATCCCAGCAGCAGAGGGATGCACATGGTATATACTCACTCATATAGACATATAATATAGGATAAAACTACTAAAATCTGTACACCTAAAGAAACTAATCAAGAGGGAGGACTCTTGCTAAAATGCTCAATTCCTACCTAGAAAGGCAAAGAGGCTGGACATAAGAAGAAGGAGAAAAGAGGGAACAAGTCAGGAGCCTGCACAGAGGACCTCTGAAAAGCTCTGCCCTGTAGACCATCAATGTAGATACTGAGACTTATGGGCAACCTTTGGGCAGAGTGCAGGGAATCTTAGGAAAGAAGTGGGAAACAGTAAAATCTGGAGAGGACAGGAACTCCACAAGGAGAGCAACAGAACCAAAAAATCTGAGCACAGGGGTCTTTCCTGAGACTGATACTCCAACCAAGGACTATGCATGGAGATAACCTAAGACCCCTGCACAGATGTAGCCCATGGCAGTTCAGTATCCAAGTGGGTTCCATTGTAATAGGAACAGGGACTGCCTCTGACATGAACTGATTGGCCTACTCTTTAATTACCTCCCCCTGAGGGGGAAGCGGCATTACCAGGCCACAGAAGAAGACAAAGCACCACTCCTGATGAGACCTAATTGACTAGTATCAGAAGGAAGGAAAAGAAGACCTCCCCTATCAGTGGACTTGGGAAGGAGCATGCATGCAGAGGATGGAGGAAGGGAGGGATTGTTATGGGAGGAGGAGGGAACCACAGGGGGGATACAAAGTGAATAGAGTGTAATTAATGAATTAAAAAAAAACTCAATCAGAAAGCTATTTCTTACCTTATAATGGTAATTCTACTATTATAGCAGTGAGCATATCTTGCACGGTATATTCTTGTTTAGGAAAAAATGTTCTAACTAAAGCTATATTAAGATTCCATCTCACCCAGTTAGTATAACCACCATTAGGCAGTAGATAGGGATAAGAGTCTCAAAACACCTTTTCTAACATATTAAACCCATCCATCTGTGAAATAGGCTTCATCGCTGTTCTCTGTAAGATACACTTCTTAATACAACTAGAGTGAAAAAATAAATTCAACATGAGTTATTTTTTTGGGGGGGGTTAAATATTTAATGATTAGCTTCAAAGTATAGTAAAGTGATGGAAGGGATTCAGGATACATTTAAAATTCATAATTAATTTGTTTATGATTCTTAATATTTATACAATGTCATTTGAAATGTATGGATGCAAATAAGTAGATTAAATATAATAGATGTTGTAAATAAAATCAACACATTATGAGATTAGTTATGACTGAAGAAATAATTGTAATGCACATGGTAATATGAGTATAGACATCCTCAAAGATAACAGCACATATAAAATAAGTGATGTATTGTGAGTCAGCAAACACAAAGTTCTAAATAAAATTACATTGATATTATCCACATAAAATAAAGATATATAAGTAGAGCTCAAGAAACCATGAGTACCTAATAAAGTAATTTGTGTAAGTGACAGTTTAGCTCACAATGTAAGTAATAATCTACTATGTTTGACCATATTCAAATTATGTGTTTTACATTGTTTTGACAAATGCACAATTCTGTTTTTAATTATATAATACCACTGGGGTCGTAAGTGTCTCTTAAGTTACTTTAAAAAACTATAGTTTTCTGAATACTAATCCAAGTGTTTATACTTTCTGTATATCAAAATTTAAATTGTTAGTATTTTTCATTATTATTTTTATGCAAAAAGCTGTACGAAACAGTATCTCTTCAGATGCTCAATGATTTAATCTTGTACCCACAAAATTAATTAAAATTAATTAATTAATTGATTCTTAAAGTGTGCAAATTCTAAAGGTAAACTCTTTAAGGGTGAAGTTGTATAGATAGAAATATTTTAATTAGATATTGAAAAAATGGGCATAATTTACCCAAGTTATGAAATTTATCTTGGTAATGTTTCATACCACCCCCCACACACATTTGTGGTATAAGAAATGTATTAATTTCTCTACAATTACCCTGACACCCATATGCTCAGAAAGCATAAAAAATGATGAAAGGCCTACATTTAGGGTATCTGACCTAAACATTCTGTCAGTCAACTACTAGAAGAATATTTTCTAAATGCAAACTGGACATGTATTGACGTTTAAAATTTTAACCACTATTTCTCTGTGACCAAGTGATTACAATGAAAGACTTCTTGAGTTTTTGAATCAGTAAAAAAAAATGTTGACTAAAGCCATTCCCTAAAGTCATCTCCATGTTCTATCATTGACTAAGACATAAGCACTGAAGTTGAAGAATTAAAGGTGAAATAGCTGTTCTGTTCCTAAAAGTGTGATTCATAACTGTCAATAGGGTAGATTTATTTTCTTGATCTGGTATTTTAGAAAAGACAGTGTATCTTCCTTAAAGCATTTAATAGCTACATACACATTTTTCTTTTAGACTTTAAGTTATTTAATTTTTACATAAAAAGTTTCATGTCTAAGAACAAATTAAATGTGCAACCGCACAATAAAATTAAAATTTTAGGCGGAAACACTAAAAGTTAATATATTCATCATTTTAAACACTCCATAAAGGATATTTCAAAACAGAACCGGCAGAAAACAGTTCTAACATTTTGCTAACAAAGGACGTTACAGGACAAAATTTTATTTGGCACTTTGGAAAAGGTAGTTTTTATGCAGAAATAAATACAATGAGAAGAACATCTATAATTCTGCAGCATGTTCTTGTGAGAATGACTAAGAGAGCGAGGAAGAAACAAAGGGAATGACCTAGAGAATGATTACATAAGATCAATTAAGAGGATGTGTCAAAAGCTCCTTGACTTTGAATAGAGAAGTGCTCATTTATACTGATGATTTACCAAGGCAGAGAAATAACAGAGAATCTTTTGAGAGAAGGTAGAGCAATGCATAAAAGTTGTATATAGTGTTAGACATGAGGCAGTTGATTAATGATATTCCAAATTTAACATTAGAATCATTTGAGTTTCTTGATGTAGAAATAGTCTTCCAGAAAAAGAAGTGCTATTTTTAATTCAAACAGGCATGGAGTTAATTGTGTGATAATGTCAATTTAGTACATGTTTGAAGTCGAGTTTATTCATATATAAAATGCTACTGTACAAACATACCTTACAGGATTACTCTGAAAACAATAGTATGTCAACTAATTAAAGTTTGATGTATAGCAGGTGATATTTTGATAAATTTTGTCAATTTTCACTTTCTTCATTTATACATTATATTCTTATTTGTGCCTGATGTTCACATTGGAAGGCCAGTAATAGCATATATGGACATCCATGTACATTTTTTTGATAGAAATCAACATGGTTGTTATTTTTTAAATGGTCATATTAAGATATAGAATTCTTGGTGTTAATTTGAATAAATGATTTTTTTTCTAAAATCATAGGGATTCTGAGAAATTCTATTCCTGGAATAAAAGACTGGTATAATTTGAAACTCAAGCCACTGCATTGTCATAGATTATGAAATGTTTTTCACACTTATTTCCATCATTCACATTATTTTTTGACTTCACAGTTGTCTGATTCTAGTTTTGTCTCCTGGGTCATCTTTAGGAAGTCGAAGCATCATATTGATTCAGATAGGTATAATTATACTTAAATAAAGTTACTGCCTACTGAGAAAGTAAGGAGAATTATTTTTCACAGTGGTCAGAATTAGGAAGAATAGAAGAAAATGGTAGAAATAACAGAAAAGGATGTATCATCTCTATGCAAAATTCTTGACAATTGGAATCAAAACAGAGACAGTGCTTTCTAAGATGATAAAGGTCACTTTCAAACAGAATTTTGAACCACACTGTATTTTTCCATTGTTTTATTTCTATTATCTTCAGCATTATGTATAAATTGTAACAACTTTAGTTTTCAAAATAACACAGTTGACTAAATGAATGTCTGGTTAAAAATACATGAATGAAGGTAAAAATCAAGAGAAGAAAATGGTATAGGGACTATCTCTAATCCCATATTACTCTGTAGTAATATACACAAGTAAATGGCTGCTGAAAACCCTTGAATAGGAATGCAAAAATGAAAGCAATGAGACTTTTGCTGTTAGTAATACTCTGTATTAGAAATGTGGGAAGAAAGATAGATTTGGATGAGGATGGAAATTCAACCATCTAAAGGATAAAAAAAAAATATTAGATATTTTTACCATGTTTTGTCAGCAGCAAAATTCAAAGACTCTGCAAGGGCCTGGCACACAAAAAAGATTTTCCCTAAGTAAGAATACCTAACTTTGCTCTAGTTTGATACTGCTTTGTCTCTTATAGAAAATTAAATCTAACAGGAAACTGAAACTTGCAATAAGACTACACAGTATATACTGTCAGATTCTTCTTATAGGTCCTCATTTGTCAAATGAAACACTTCACCTGGAGATATGAGCAAGAAAAGAATCTCACTATTACTTGAAATGAACATTATATGAGCTGTCACTCTCTAATCAGAAGTGTGGATGGGCCTGAACAATAACTGTGAGCCTTGGAGACTCACAACAACCAATATCATTTAGACAATCAGTCTAACACTCAGATGCTTCCTGATGTAAGAGACCTAGCTACAAATATGTTCAGAGTATCTAATGGTCTTTGCAAAGAGTATTCATACTACAATAAAAATGAGACTCTATTTTTTCTTTCATATAATATGAACATGTTCTGTATTGACACCAACTAATACTGCCAAAATCATTCCCTCTAGAAAACAAGAGGTAAGCACAAATACCTCAAGACTGCAGCAGGGAGTGCAGCGGAGCTCAGGACCCAAGCGGCCAGAGCTCAATAACCCCAGAAACCTCCTCACTGGAGGAGCACAGGCCCAATCACAGAGCACCAACCACTGAGCGCTAACCACAGAGACTCAGATCCACAATACCATTCTTCCTGGATCCCAAAAGCAAAGCTCAGTGTCTGGGACCCAAGACGGGCGGAGGCAGGGAGGCAGGGCTCCAGACCCCGCAGCAGCATCAGAGAGCAGTAACGACCTGCTGAATGCCACCACTCAGAGGAGAACACACCCCACGTAGTGCCCTCTAGCAAAGCTCTTGACCCTCGGAACACACCCCCCACTACCACCACCACCCGGCTCTGCAGGAATGCACGCACTATCGAAACTCCACCCCTCCAGAGCATACGCCCAACACAGTGCTAGCCACAGAGACTCAGATCGACAGTACAACCCTTCCCAGATCCCAAGTCTGCAAGTGGCAGCACAGACTATACAGGGCTGCCCAGCCAGTGATTGTATGGGCCATCCAACCCCTCAGTGGCAGAAAACCAGCTGAATAGACACCAAAGACCCGCAGACCTGTAAAATCAATACGCGTGCGCATTCTTCAATAGCACTTGTGATCCCTTAGCGCCTGCAACAACTTCAGTGCCTGCAAAGCACCCCTCTCACACACTGAAAGCCTCATCATTCTCCAACACCCTGTCCCTTAGGACACACCCACAAGCACACACTCAAACACACGCTAACCCGCATTTGCCCTTCTGCGCCTGCAAACTTTCCTTCTACAGGTATAGCTGAATAACCAACGCACACTGAAACCACTAGACCTCACCCATTTTCCTGAAGAATTCTCCAGATACCAGAGAAAAACCAGTCTGACCTGACCAGGAACAGACAGTGAACACTACAGATAACCAAATGGACAGAGGTCAGTGAAAGAACACAACCAACGCAAATCAAGATATCAAGGCTTCACCGGCAACCTCCAAAATTATTGGACACTCCAACTCAGCAGAAACACAAGATAATGATTTTAAAGCTATGATTATCCAGTTATTTGAGGCACATAAAGAGGAAACCAACAAATCTCTCAGAGAAATAGTCATAGAGATTAAAACAGTTAAAGAAGATACAAATAAATCCCTTAAAGATTTGGCCTCCCAAATAGAAACAAAGAAAAACGAAGTGAACGAAGAAGCTCTTAAAGAAACACATGCAAGTATAGCCAAACAATTGGAGGCAGAAGCAGAGGCACTAAGAGAGGAAACAAACAAAAAAATAGAGACCATCTTGGAGACACAGGAATCCACATTAAAACAGATGAAGGAAATGTTGCAAGACATGAAAACAGAATTAGAATCAATACAGAAAACACAAACCAAGAAAACCCTGGAACTGAAGAACTTAGAGAAAAGAGAAGGAATCACAAAGTTAAGCATCACTAATAGAATACAAGAGATGGAAGAGAGAATCTCGGGTGCTGAAGATTGATACAGAAATTGATACATCTCTCAAAGCAAAAATAAAATCAGAAAAATCCCAAACACAAACCATCCAAGAAATCACGGATGCCATGAAAAGGCAAAGTCTAAGAATAATAGGAATTGAAGAAGAAGAGGAATCCAGGCTACAAGGTCCAGAAAATATTTTCAAGAAAATCATAGAAGAAAATTTTCCCAACCTAAAGAAAGAGATGTCCACAAACATACAAGAAGCCTACAGAACACCAAATAGACTAGACCAGAGAAGAAACTCCTCATGCCGCATCATAGTCAAAACACTTAATCTACAGAACAAAGAAAAGATACTAAAAGCAGCAAGGGAAAAAGGCAAAGTAACATATAAAGGCAAACCTATCAGAATCACACTGGAATTCTCATCAGAAACTGTGAAAGCCAGAGGGCCTGGGGAGATATCATGCAGGCCCTAAGGGACCACAGATGCCAACCTAGACTACTTTACCCAGCAAAGCTTTCAATCAACATAGATAGATAAAATAAAATATTCCATGACAAAACTAAATTTAAGCAATATCTGAACAGCAACCCAGCCCTACAGAAGATACTAGAAGGAAAATTCCAATCCAATGAAAACAAATACACCCAAGAAAACATAGGTTAAAGATAATTTCCAACAAAAAGCAAAAGCAAACAAACAATGATTCACAGTAACATTGCCAAATCCACAATAATAGGAAATAACATTCAATGGTCATTATTATCTATCAACATCAATGGACTCAACTCTCCAATAAAAAGACACAGACTAACAGAATGTGTGCGGAAACAGGAACCAACATTCTGCTGCATCCAAGAAACACACCTACGAAACAAAGATAAACATTACCTCAGAGTAAAAGGCTGGAAAACAGTTTTTCAAGCAAATGGACCCAAAAAACAAGCAGGAGTGGCTATCCTAATATCTAATAAAATAGATTTTCAACCAAAAGTAATCAAAAAAGACATAGAGGAGCACTACATTTTCATCCAAGGAAAAATTCACCAAGAAGACATCACAATTCTAAACATCTATGCCCCAAATACAAGAGCACCTACATTCATAAATGAAACATTATTAAAGCTTACATCACACATTGATCCCAATACCCTAATAGTGGGTGACTTCAACACCCCACTCTCACCAAGGGACAGATCAACTAGACTGAAACCAAATAGGGAAATAAAAGCACTTACAGAGTCCCTAAATCAAATGGATCTAATAGACGTCTACAGAGCTTTTCACCCAAACTCAAAAGAGTATACACTCTTTTCAGCACCTCATGGAACCTTTTCCAAAATATACCATATAGTTGGTCACAAAGCAAGCCTCATAGATATAAAAAGATTGAGATAATCCCTTGTACTCTATCAGACCACCATGCACTAAAGCTGGACATCAACAACAACATCAACAATAATGGAAATAACCAAAACTCAATCACAGGCAAGTTAAAGAAGTAATAAAGAAAGAAATTAAAGACTTCGTAGAACTCAATGAAAATGAAGGCACAACATACCCAAATTTATGGGAAACATTGAAGCCAGTGCTCAGAGGAAAATTTATAGCACTAATTGCCTTCAAGAAGAAATTTGTAACATCACATACAAGTAACTTAATGGCCCAACTGAAAACCCTAGAAAAAAAAGGAAGCAGATACAACCAAGAGGAGCAGACGGCTGGAAATAATCAAACTCAGGGTTGAAATCAATCAATTAGAAACAAATAAAACTATTCAAAGAATCAATGAAACCAAAAGCTGGTTCTTTGAAAAAATCAACAAGATAGACAAACCCTTAGCCAAACTAACTAAAAAGCAGAGAGAATCTATCCAAATCAGCAAAATCAGAAATGAAAAGGATGACATAACTACAGACATTGACGAAATCCAAACAATAATTAGGTCATACTACGAAAGCCTATACACCACAAAATTTGAAAATCTAAAAGAAATGACAATTTTCTTGATAGATTCCATCTACCAACATTAAGTTGAGATCATCTAGAAAGACTGAATAGCCCTATATCCCCCAAGGAAATTGAAGCAGTCATTCACAGTC
Source organism: Rhombomys opimus (assembly GCA_010120015.1). Classification (NCBI taxonomy): domain Eukaryota; kingdom Metazoa; phylum Chordata; class Mammalia; order Rodentia; family Muridae; genus Rhombomys; species Rhombomys opimus. The sequence goes on along the minus strand of REGO01000588.1, from coordinate 842,245 downwards.
TCCCCTCCAAAAAAAGCCCTGGGCCAGATGGTTTCAGCGCGGAATTCTACCAGACCTTCAAAGAAGTGCTAGCACCAATTTTCCTCAAACTATTCCACAAAATAGAAACAGAAGGTACATTACCAAACTCATTCTATGAAGTGATAGTCACCTTGATACCCAAACCACACAAAGACCCAACAAAAAAAGAGAACTTCAGACCTATCTCTCTTATGAATATTGATGCAAAAATACTCAATAAAATACTTGCAAACAGAATCCAAGAACACATCAAAGATATCATCCACCATGACCAAGTAGGCTTCATCCAGGCATGCAAGGGTGGTTCAACATATGGAAATCCATCAAAGTAATCCACCACATAAACAAACTGAAGGAGAAAAAACATATGATCATGTCCTTGGACTCAGAAAAAGCATTTGACAAAGTTCAACACCCATTCATGTTTAAAGTCTTGGAGAGATCAGGGATACAAGGCACATAAATGAACATAGTAAAGGCAATATACAGCAAGCCTACAGCCAACATCAAACTCAATGGAGAGAAACTTAAAACAATCCCACTGAAATCAGGGACAATACAAGGCTGGCAACTCTCTCCATATCTCTTCAACATAGTACTAGAAGGCCTAGCCAGAGCAGTAAGACAACTAAAGGAGATCAAGGGCATACAAATTCGAAAGGAAGAGGTCAAAGTGTCACTATTCGCAGATGATATGATAGTATACATGAATCGCCCCAAAAATTCAACCAGAGAACTCCTACAGCTGATAAACACCTTCAGCAAAGTGGGTGGATATGAAATCAATTCAAAAAAATTAGAAGCCCTCATATACACAAAAGACAAAAGGGCCGAGAAAGAAATTAGGGAAACAACACCCTTCACAATAGCCAGTAATAACATAAAGTACCTTGGGGTGACATTAACCAAACAAGTGAAAGACCTGTTTGAGAAAAACTTCAAGTCTCTGAAGAAAGAAATTGAAGAAGATCTCAGAAGATGGAAAGATCTCCCGTGCTCATGGATTGGTAGGATTAACATTTTGAAAATAGCCATCCTGCCAAAAGCAATCTACAGATTCAATGCAATTCCCATCAAAACACCAACTCAATTCTTCTCAGACCTTGAAAAAAAGATTCTCAGCTTCATATGGAGAAACAGAAAACCCAGAATCTCCAAAACAATTCTGTACAACAACAGATCATCTGGAGGTATCGCCATCCCCAATCTCAAGCTGTACTACAGAGCAATAGTAATAAAAACTGCATGGTATTGGCATAGAAACAGAAAGGAGGATCAATGGAAGCGAATAGAAGACCCAGAAATAAACCCACATACCTATGAACACTCGATTTTTGACAAAGCAGCCAAAAACATTTAATGGAAAAAAGATAGCATCTTCAACAAATGGTGCTGGTCTAATTGGATGTCTACATGCAGAAAATTGAAAATAGATCCACATTCATCACCCTGCACAAAACTAAATTCTAAGTGGATCAAAGACTTCAACATAAAACCAGATATGCTAAATCAGTTAGAAGAAAAGGCCTAGAACTCATTTGCACAGAAGAAAACTTCCTGAACAGAACATCAACAGCTCAGGCTCTAAGAGCAACGATCAATAAGTGGGACCTCATGAAACTGAAAAGCTTCTGTAAAGCAAAGGACACCGTAATCAAAACAAAACAACTGCCTACAGATTGGGAAAGAATCTTCACCAACCCTTTATCTGACAGAAGGCTAATATCCAGTATATATAAAGAACTAAAGAAGCTGAAAAGCAACAAACAGAGTAATTCAATTAAAAAATGGGTAACAGAGCTAAACAGAGAATTCTCGATAGAGGAATCTCGATTGGCAGAGAAACACTTAAAGAAATGCTCATCCTCATTAGCCATTAGGGAAATGCAAATCAAAACGACACTAAGATTTACCTTACACCCATCAGAATGGCCAAGATGAAAAACTCATGTGACAACACATGCTGGAGTTGTTGTGGAGAAAGGGGAACCCTCCTCCATTGCTGGTGGGAATGTAAACTGGTACAACTACTTTGGAATTCTATCTGGCATTTTCTCAGACAATTAGGAATAGTGCTTCCTCATGACCCAGCTATACCACTCCTAGGCATATACCCAAAATCTGCTCAAGTACACCAACAAGGACATTTGCTCAACCATGTTTGTAACAGCTTTATTTGTAATAGCCAGAACCTGGAAACAACCCAGATGTCCTTCAACAGAGAAATGGATACAGAAATTGTGGTATTTTTACACAATGGATTACTACTCAGCAATCAAAAAAGAGGAAATCATGAAATTTGCAGGCAAATGGTGGGATCTAGAAAAGATCATTCTGAGTGAAGTATCCCAGAAGCAGAAAGACAAACATGGAATGTACTTGCTTATATAGACCTAAAAGATATGATAAACAATGAAATCTATGCACCTAAAGAAGATAATCAAGAAAGCAGCCATGGGGTGTGATGATCAATCCTCATTTAGAAAGACAAATGGGATATGCATTGAATGTATGACCTGAGTCTACTGTAGAAGGCATCTGAAAGACTCTACCTAGCAGTGTTCCAAAGTAGATACTAAGACTCATAACCAAACCTTAGGCAGAGTGCAGGGAATCATATGAAAGAAGGGGATTTTGGTGTGGAAATTATAGGAGCTCCACAAGGACCAAACATCTGGGCACAGGGTCTTTTCTGAGATGGACACTCAACCAAAGACCCTGAGTAGATAAAACCTAGAACCTTTGCTCAGACGTGACCCTAGATAGCTCAGTAATCAATTAGTTTCTCCTTAGTAAGGGGAACAAGGACTATTTCTAACAGGAACTCAATTACTGGGACTTTGACCTCCCCACCACACAAGGGAGGAGTAGTACTGTTAGGCCACAGAGGAGGACTTTGCAGCCAATTCTGAAAATACCTGATAAAACGGAGTCATATGAAAGGGGAGGAGGTCCTCCCCTATCAGTGGACTTGGAAATGGGCAGGGAGGAGATGAGGGAGGGAGGGTGTGATTGGGGAGGAAATGAGGGAGCTGGATACACCTGGGATACAGAATTAACAAAATGTAACTAATAAAAAATAAAATAAAAAAGAAAGAGTACTGAATTGTGAATTCTGCCTCATTAATGTTCTAGGTACAGACTGTAGGTGACTCCACTGAGGAGTCTCTTTTTCCCTCACTATTATTTCTTTCTTGTGAAACATTGGAGGGTTTCATGAACTTCCCAAGACTTGTAAGTATCTCTTATCCACATGGAAGGGACTGTTTCAGTTAAAAAAAAAAAAGCACATACAACACGTTGCCAAATGTATATTAACATACATTTCATTTACAGATTTTGTGTATGACTCACAGCCAAGAATACCTCATGATTTTTATACATACATGTATACTCACTTTTATAAATGAAAATAAAACCATGGTTATTTTACTAGAGAAAATGATTTTGATATTGATTTATGATCTACTCAACCACATCCTTTTCTGTTATCCTATTTTTATAGTACCTTTTCACATATTTAAATTTTTTATTAATTTTTAATTTTTGTATCAATTACAGTTTATTCAATTTGTATCCCAGCTATAGTTCCCTCCCTCATTCCCTCCCAATCCCATTCTCTCTCCCTCATCTCTTCCCATGACCCTCTCCAAGTACACAGATAGGGGAAGTCCTCCTCCCCTTCCATCTGACCCTAGCTTATCAGGTCTCATCTGGACTGGCTGCATTCTTCCTCTGTGGCCTAGCAAGGCTGCTCCCTCCTCAGGGAGAGGTGATCAAAGAGCCAGCTACAGAGTTTACATCAGGCTCTGTTCCCCTTACTAAGGAATTCACATGGATACTGAGCTGCCTTGGGCTAAATCTGAGCCCGGGTTCAAGGTTATATCCATAAATTGGTTGGAGTATCAGTCTCAGAAAAGACCACTGTGCCCAGATTTTTTGGTTCTGTTGATCTTCTTGTGGTGCTCCTGTCCCCTCCAAGTCCTACTATCTCCTCCTTCTTTCCTAAAATTCCCTGCACTCTGCCCAAAGTTTGGCTATGAGTCCCAGCTTCTGCTTTTATACATTGCTTGGTAGAATCTTTCAGAGGCCCTCTGTGGTAGGCTTCTGCCCTGTTTCCTATTTCCCCCCTTTTCCAATGTCCATATTTTTTGTCTTTCTGAGTGAGGATTGATCATCTTACCAAGGCTCCCCCTTCTTGCTTAGCTTCTTTAGCTGTATAGATTTGAGTATGTTTATTCTATATTATAGGACTATTATCCACTTACAAGTGAATATGAACCACATTTGTCATTTTGCTTCTGGGATACCTCACTTAGGAAGATCTTTTCTAGATCCCACAGTTTGCCTGCAAATTTCATGATTTCCTTGTTTTTAATTGCTGAGTAGTATTCCATTGTGTAAATATACCATAGTTTCAGTATCCATTCCTCCATTGAGGGGCATATGATTTGTTTCCAGGTTCTGGCTATTACGAATAAATCTGCTATAAACATGGTTGAGCAAATGTCCTTGTTGTATACTTTAGCATATTTTGGATATATGCTTAGGAGCGGTATAGCTGGATCTTGAGGAAGCGCCCTTCCTAATTGTCTAAGAAAGCACCGGATTGATTTCCAAAGTAGTTGTGCAAGTTTACATTCCCACCAGCAGTGGAGGAGGGTTCCCATTTCTCCACAACCTCACCAGCATGCATTGTCAGGATTACCTGGTTTGTTGGTGTTTACATTTTTGAGTTCTTTATATTTTCCTGATATTAGCCCACTGGCAAATATAGGGTTGGTAAAGATCCTTTCCCAGTCTGTAGGCTGTCATTTTGTTTTGATGACGGTATCGTTTGATTTACAGAAGCTTTTCAGCTTTATGTGGTCCCATGTATTGATTGTTGCCCTTAGAGCCTGTGCTGTTGGTGTTCTGTTCAGGAAGTTGTCTCCTGTGACAATGAGTTCAAGGGTATTCCCCACCTTTTTTTTTTTTTCTAACCAATTTAATGTGTCTGGTTTTATGTTGAGGTCTTTGATCCACTTGGACTTTAGTTTTGTGCAGGGTGAGAAGTATGGATCTATTTTCATTTTTTTTTTCATGTAGACATCTAGTTGGACCAGCACCCTTTGTTGAACATGCTGTCTTTTCTCCATTGTATGGTTTTGGCATCTTTGTCAAAGATCAGGTGTCCATAAGTGTGTGGGTTTATCTCTGGGTCTTCTGTTTGGTTCCATTGATCCACCATTCTGTTTCTATGCCAGTACCATGAAGTTTTTATTACTGTTGCTCTATAGTACAGCTTAAGAACAGGGATGGAGATACCCTAGAAGATCATTTATTGTAGAGGATTGTTTTAGCAATTCTGGGTTTCTTGTTATTCCAGATGAAGTTGAGAATTTTTCTTTCTTGGTCTGTAAAGAATTGTGTTGGTAATTTGATGGGAATTGCATTGGATTGAAGCTTTTTTTTTTTTCAAGCAAGTCTTTCACTTGATTGGTTAGAGTCACACCAAGGTACTTTATGGTTTTATTGGCTATCGTGAAGGGTTTTTTTTTTTTTTCCTAATATTTTTCTAGGCCCTTTTGTCTTTGGTATACAGGAGGGATTCTGATTTTTTTTAGTTAAATTTGTATCCAGCCATTTTGCTGAGAGTGTTTATCAGCTGAAGGAATTCTCTGGCTGCATTTTTGGGGTCACTTAGGTATACTACCATATCTTCTGAGAATAGTGATACTTTTACTTCTTCCTTTCAGGTTTGTATGTCTTTGATCTCCTTTAGTTGTCTTGGAGAGATCGGTGATACAAGTCACATACCAAACATAGTAAAGGCAATATATAGTATGTCTATAGCCAACATCAACCTCAATGGAGAGAAACATATCAATCCCACTGAAATCAGAGAAAAGACAAGGCTGCCAACTCTCTCCATATTTCTTCAACATTTGACATTTGTATTTTTATTTTTAGATTTTCCAATTTTGTGGAATAAAGGCTTTTGAAGTAAGACCTAATGGTTGTTTTGGATTTCCTGATTGTCTGTTGTTATGCTCCCCATTTTATTTCTGATTTTGTTGAGTTGGATATTCTCCCTCTGTCTTTTAGTTAGTTTGTTTGGCTAAGGTTTTTTCTATCTTGTTGAGTTTCTCAAAAAACCAGACCTTGATTTCATTGATTCTTTGTATTAATCTATTTGTTTCCAATTTTATTGATTTAACTCTGGGATTTATCATTTCCTTTAGCCTAATTATTTTGGGTATATTTGCTTTCTTCTCTTCTAGAGATTTCAGGTATGGTGCTATTAGTATAAGGGGGATCTCGCCAACTTCTTTATGAAGCTGTTAATGTTATGAACTTTCCTCATAGCACTGTTTTCATTGTGTCCCATAAATTTGGATAGGTTGTGCCTTCATTTTCATTGAGTACTAGAACTCTTAATTTCTTCCCTGTCCCAGTGTTCATTGAGTAGGCTGTTGTTCAGTTTCCATGAGTTTGTAGGATTTCTGTTGTTCCTATTATTGAGTTCTTGCTTTAATCCATGTTGGTCTGATAAGATGCAGATGTTTATTTCAGTCATTGTATATCTGTTGGTCCTTGGTTTGTGACCAAGAATGTGGTCAGTTTTGAAGATGATTTCCGTTAGGTGCTGAGAAGGGGGTATATTTTCTTTTGTTTAGATATAATGCTTGTAGATATCAAAACATTACGTCCAGTTGATTCATGACTTCTGTCAGTTCCTTTATTTTGCAATGGCAAATGTCTTCATGATTGCTTCAAATTGTGTTTTCTTTATTTCTTTTTGTTCCATTTTAAGGTGTTGAACAGTTTTATTCATTTCCCGCTCCTTTTTGGTTGCAGTTTTTTAAATTTCTTTAGGGGATTTGTTCAATTCTTTCACCTGTTTGTATTTTCCTTTGCTACTTTGAGAGCATTATTATCTTTCTTTAAGGCCTCTACATTTTTTTAATTTAATTTATTTTTTATTATTAGTTACAATTTAATAACTCTGTATCCCAGCTGTATCCCGCTCCCTTATTCACTTCCAATCCCACTCTCCCTCCCTCATCTCCTCCCTGCCCCTTTCCAGTCCACTGATTGGGGAGGACCTCCTCCCCTTTCATCTGACCCTGTTTTATCAGGTATCTTCAGGACTGGCTGCAACGTCCTACTCTGCCTTCTTTTTTTTATGATCATAGATTTAAATTTTTTTTTCTTGTGCTTAGGGTGTGATAGTATCTCCTGGGCTTGCTGTTGTAGGACAATTGGTTAGTGGTGGTGCCATATGGCTCTGCGTTTTGTTGCTTATGTGCTTATGGTGATGTCTAGCCATCTGACACTGTTGTTAGAAGGTCTGGTTGTCCCTCTGCTGGGTTCATGGTCTGTGTCCCAGGTGGGCCAGACAAATGGAGAGCAGGCAGAAAGATCTCTAAGCAGAAAGCTTATCTGGAACTGCACAGGCCTCCTCGGAATAAAGGGGTACAATGGGGCTTTGGTCCTGCATCCAGTTCACCTCAGCTGGTTTCACTATATTTGTTGGGTTCAATGTTTGTGACTCAGGTGAGCTAGGTAGATGGGGAGCAGATGGATTGATCACCAAGCTGAAACCTCCTACAGCAGCACACAGGCAAAATATGGATGAAAGACAATGGGGCTTGAGTCTTGCACCCAGCTAATCTCTGCTGAGCTCAGTGTCTATGACCCAGGTATTGTTTTACCCTAATTAAACTAGCTGTCTATTGGGAAGTCTGTTTCTAGTATGCTGAAAGCTGCCTGAGCTTGCCTCACTCTTGGCTTACCTGCCTTCTGTTTTCTTCCCCCAAGATGCCAGCCACAATCACAGGCATACCATGAAGCTAATGGTGGGGAAGAAGAAAATGAATGTCATTTATGTTGAAATCATAAGTATTTTTAATCTTTTTTCTTTTCTTTTCTTTCTTTTTATTCCTGTGGTTCAGTAGTATAATTTGAGTTCAGATATTTTGAAACACCCACCATTCATTTTTCTGTTTTTGATTTCTTTAGCAGTTTTTGCTATTATAGAAATGGAAAGTGTTAATAGCTTTTTGAAACATTCTAGCTTTCTAAAAATCTGCTTTCAACTATCCTGAAATTAAATGTCCAAAGTGCATCATTAACAGATTATACTGTCTTTTTTGTCTTTTGTATAAGCTCTAACTAGAAAAAATGTACTAACTAATCTTGAGTGGAAGCTACAAATTTGAATCCCTAAAAAATTACTCAATCCTTAAATTATTTCCTGTCTTAGAACACACACACACACACACACACACACACACACACACACACACGTAAACACTTAAAAATGAAAGAAGAAATTAGGACATGATAATGTATAGCATGTGTGTGTGTGTGTGTGTGTGTGTGTGTGTGTATTTGAGTATGTGTGCATCCGTGAACTCATGTGTGATGTTATACTCTTTTTTTTTTTTAGAAGACTAGGCACTTGATTTATTCCACAGTCCCTTTTTATAGTCAGAGCAAAGCACTTTGATACAGTGAAGTTCATTGTAAAGTCAAACTTCTTTACCTTGACCACCTGTTTGTGTGGTCCTCACACAAACAAAAGGAAGTGAACTTGACAAAAACATCCTGCCTACTGTCACAAACAAAAGGAAGTAAATTTGGCAATACATCTTGTCTCCTGGTGAAGGACAGGGTGAAAGCATGTTTTTCAATAAAGCATCCTTACAAATAAGCAGCTCTCCACAAGTCCCCATTTTTTTATATTTTAAAAATTGACCATAATTAAGAGCTATGGAGAAGAATGTCCCTATCTTAGGTTATCTCTCTTGAAAGATTTATTCTTACCCGTCACTGGTACATGAATTCCATAATTCATTCCTGTCTCTTGGAAAGGGGCAAGGTGGAGATGAGGGAGAGAGGGAGGGCGTGGGAGGGAATGAGGGATCGGGACACAGCTGGGATACAGAGTTAATAAAATGTAACTGATAAGAAAAAAAAATAAAATTCAAAAAAAAAAAAGGAGCATGTCTCCTATCAATGATACTCCAGTGTCTACCTTAGCAGCGATGGTAGTTAAAGATCAGTAAGATCTCTCTGAAGAATATACAGCCTAAGACAGGAATGAATTATGGAACTCATGTACCGATGTTATACTCTTAAGAAAATAACTTATTTGAATTATGTTTTTTTTTTTTACTGTTTAAAACACAAATACTAACATAATGATAGCTGCATACTATTACAACTATATGAAATAATTGAAAATAAAAAATAAATTTAGTGTGTCACATGGGAGTTGACTGTTTCAATATGTGCATTAGAGGATGCTTTTATGTCTGAATCAGCCAAACTAAATTAAGTACTATGAAGATAACTTTCTACTCATTACAAAGAAGTTATTTTTTCAGTCTATGCATTTATGTTCTCCGTTTTTAATTAAATTTTTATTTTTTATATTATTTAAGTTTAAAGTTGACCAATATATTTGTATAATTAGGTGGCATATGAATATTTTCATATTCCAGACAAAGGTTGTAATATTTTTCTTCTTTATGATCTCTACTCTCAAAAAAGAATGTATGATACTTTATTTCTTATTACAAATACTGTAAAATTTGGTTGTATTTCATAGAAAATATTAGATTTTCACTTGAATATTTAAAATATAGGAAACATATTTATATTTCCTATTTCATTAATAATTGTCCTAATACTTTGATAAAAAGGAGCATGACTTATTCTTTAATAATTTAAGTTTCTTACCACAAATATTGAACGTGGAATTGTGGCATGATTTCCTAATGTGTCAATGAATATTTGGTATGAAATTTAGATGATTTTCTTTCCATAAAAGCTTTTATATTTTGATTTTTAACTTTTATGATATATTTTCTTCCCGAACTTAGTATAACATCATATTTCCTACTTTCCTTTTTAGCCTTATTACTACTTAAAAATATTTTTAATCATTCAGTAGCACACTTGGATATAAAATAAATTAGATAATATGATTAACTAGAAACTTTAACTTAATATGATATCCTATGTATTTCCATTTCATAGTCTAGTCCTAGTAATTTAAGGTAACACAGAAATATCAGCTTTTACTGAAAAAATTAAGCACATTATTAATAATCTCATATTTACTTCAATCTTCCTATGAGAGAAGAGATCTCAGAGCAGACCATTTCAAAATTTTTCCTTTTGAGTAAATATACTATTGGAAGAGAACTTTCATTGGGCAGTTTGAAAATGGAGTCTGTATAATTCATTGCTCTAAGTGACATCCTGAGAAATTTCTGTTTTTTGAAAAGCATCTCTCAACAAGGTGCCAGTAGCAACCTCAGCTGTCACAAGCTAAAGAGTCACTTGATATTGCCTGGTGGCCTATTGAGTACAAAATGGTCCCTCATGGAGATGAACTAACCACTGCACTGTCTTAGAGACAATGAAAACAGGTATTTTCATTAGTCAGCCAGTAGACAAATAATGTTTGATCCCGATCATCCTTAATATTATTGCAAGTCACAATTTCTCATGTATTTAATAGAGTTTGAAAATTCTTTCCACAGATATTTAGGAAATCCACAATCCTTAGGTCTTACCACAAAAACCAATATACCACAAAATTTGAAAATCTAAATGAAATGGACAATTGTCTTAAAAGATTCCATTTACCAAAATTAAATTAAGATCAGGAAGAAAAATTGAATAGTCCTATATCACGCAAGGAAATAGAAACAGTCATCAAAAGTCTACCTTCAAAAAAAAAAATTCTAGGACCATATGGTTTCAGAGCAGAATTCTACCACACCTTCAAAGAAGAGAGACCTCTAATTCTCTTCAAACTATTCCAAAAAATTGTAACAAAAGGAACATTACCAAACTTATTCTATGAAGAAACAGTCATGTTGATACCTAAAACACGCAAAGACCCCCCCCCAAAAAAAGAATTTCAGACCTCTCTTATAAACATTGTTGCAAAAGTATTCAATAAAATACTTTCAAACCAAATCCAGGAACACATAAAAGATATCATGCACTGTGACCAAGTAGGCTTCATCCCAGGCATGCAGAGGTGGTTCTACATACATAAATCCATCAATGTTATACACCATATTAAAAAAAAACTGAAGGAGAAAAACCACATTATCCAAAAAAGCATTTGACAAAATCCAATAACCATTCATGTTTAAAATCTTGGAAAGATCAGGGATACAAGGCACATACCTAAACATAGTAAAGACGATACAGAACAAGACTATAGAAAACATCAAACTAAAGGGAGGGAAACTTAAGTCAATCCCACTGAAATCAAGGACAGGCCAAACCTGCCACTCTCTCCATGTCTTTTCAACATGGTACTTGAAGTCCTCGCTAGAGCAATAAGACAACTAAATGAAATCAAGCGAATCCAAATCGGGAAGGAAGGAGTCAAAGTATTGATATTTGCAGATGGCATGAGAATATACATGAGCAAGCCCCAAAATTCAACCAGAGAACTATTTTAGCTGATAAACACCTTCAGCATAATGGCTGTATACAAAATTAACTAAAAAACAAAGTAACTCTCATGAATACACAAGACAAAAGGGATAGGAAAGAAATTAGGGAACATACATCTTTCCCTAAAGCCACTAATTACATAAAGTACACTGGTGTGACTCTAACCAAGCAATTGAAAGACCTGTCTGAACAAAACTTCAAGTCTCTGAAGAAAGAAATTGAAGAAGATATCAGAAGATGGAAAGACCTACCGTGCTGTGATCCTGGATAGGTAGGATTAGCATAGTGAAAATGGTCATCCTGCCAAAAGCAATCTATAGATTCAATGTAATTCCCATCAATATACCAACACATTTCTTTACCGAACTTGAAGGAACAATTCTCAACTTCATATGGAAAAAAAAAAAACCTAGAATTTCCAAAACAATCCTCTACAAAAACAGATAATCTGGAGGTGTCTCCATGCCTGATTTCAAGCTGTACTACAGAGCAATAGTAGTAACAACTGCATGGCACTGTCACAGAAATCGATTCCATTGATCTCCCAGTCTGTTTATATGCCAGTACCATGCAGTTTTTATTACTGTTGCTGTGTAATACAGCTTGAGATCAGGGATGGAGATACCTCCATAAGATCTTTCATTACACAGGATTGTTTTAGCTATTCTAGGTTGGGTTTTTTTTTTATATGAAATTGAGAATTGTTTTTTCATGTTCTGTAAAAAAATTATGTTGGTATTTTGATAGAAATTGCATTGAATCTGTAGATTTCTTTGGACCAGATGTCCATTTTCACTATGTTAATCTTACCAGTCCATGGGCATGAGAGTTCTTTACATCTTCTGATATCTTCTTCAATTTCTTTCTCCAGAGATTTGAAGTTTTGGTACATCATATCTTTCACTTGCTTGGTTATTGTCACACCAACGTACTTTTTGTTATTTGTGGCTATTGTGAAGGGTGTTTTTCCCTAAAGTTCTTTCTCAGTCATTTTGCATATTGTACACAAAAGGGCTACTAATTTTTTTTAGTTAATTTTAACTTCAGCCAATTTGCTCAAGGTGTTTATCAGGTGAAGAAGTGCTCTGGTAGAATTTTTGGGTAACTTATATATACTGTCATGTCATCTGCTAATTGTGATAATTTGACTTCTTCCTTTCCAAATTGTTTTTCCTTGATCTCCTTTGGTTGTCTCGCTGCTCTATCTAGGACTTCAAGTATTATGTTGAAGAGATATGGAGACATTGGCCAGCCTTGCCTAATCCCTGATTTCAGTGGCACTGATTTAAATTTATCTCTGTGTAGTTTGGTGTTGGCTTTAGGCTTGCTGTATATTATCTTTACTATGTTTAAGTAAGTGTGTTGTATCCCTGATCTCTCCAAGACTTTAAACATGAATGGGTGTTGGATTTTGTCAAATGCTTTTTTGGCATCTATGGAGATGATCATGTGGTTTTTCTCCTTCAGTATGGTGGATTACATCAATGGACATTGTTATATTGAACACACCCCTGCATGTGTGTGATGAAGTCTATTTATTCATGCTGGAAATCAATCTGGTACTTTCTCAGAAAATTAAGAATAGTGCTATCTCAAGTTATAGCTATACCACTCCTAGGAATATATCTGAAATATGCTCAAATATAAAACAAAAACATTTGCTCAACCATGTTCATAGCATCTTTATTTGTAATAGTCAGAATCTGGAAAAAAGCTAGATGTCCCTCAACTGAGTAATTGGTACAGAAATTTTATTACATTTACACAATGGAATACTACACAGCAATTAAAATCAAAGAAATCATGAAATTTGCAGGCAGATGGTGAGAACTAGAAAAGATTATCCTGAGTGAGGTAATTCAGATGCAGAAATACACACATGGTATATACTCACTCATAAGTGGATATTATACAAACAAAAATTATAAACATACTATAATCTGCAGTCCTAAAGAAGCTAAGCAAGAAAGAAGACCCTAGGGAAGATGCTCAATCCCCATCAGAAGGGCAAACAGGATAGACATTGGAAGTGGGAGAAAACAGGAAACCTGAAAGGAGTCTACCATAGAAGGCCTCTGAAAGACTCTACTGATGATGTAAAGAAGCAGATGCTGAGAATCATAGCCCAACTTTGTGTGCAGTGAAGGGAATCTTAGGAAAGAAAGGGTAGATATAAAGACCTGGAGGCGGCAAGAGATATACAAATAGACCAACAGAATAAAAATTCTTGCCTCATGGGTCTATGCAGACTGATATTCCAAACAAGGACCATGCATGGAAATGACCTAGAAGCCCTGCAGAGATGTAGCCCATGGCAGCTCATTCTCCAAGTGGGTTCCCTAGTAAAGGGAACAAGGAATGTCTCTGACAATTCAGAGGCTGGCTCTTTGATCATCTCCCCCTGGTATATACCGCATTACCAGGCCACAGAGGACAACAAAATAACTGGTCCTGATGAGACCTGATTGGCTAGTGTCAGATAGAAGTGGAGGAGGTCATCCCCCTTCATCGGACTAGAGGGTTTGAAGAGGGAGTAAAGGTACGACTGGGAGGTGATGAAGGAGAGGACTAGAGCCAGGATACAATGTGAAAAAAATTGTAATAAATAACAAAAATGCTTAACTTCCTTAGTTGTCAGGAAAATGCAAACAAAATGATTCTGAGAATCTATCCCATACCAATCAGAATGGTTAAGATCAAATTCTCAAGCAACTGCACTTTCTTGTAAGAGTGTTTGGAGAAAGAGGAACACTCCTCCATTCCTGGTGGAAATATAAACTTTTAGAATCTGGAGCTTTGTCAGAAAATTGGGAATAGCTTTACCTCAAGACTCAGCTATACCTCTCCTTGCTACATGCTGAAAAGACACTCCGACATATATATTAAAGACACGTCCTCTACTATGTTCATAGCAGCTTTATTCATAGTAGCCAGATTCTGGATTCACACTAGATATCCCTCAAATGCAGAATGGATAAAGAAACTGTCACCTTTAAACGGTGGAATACTAATCAGCTAATAAAAACAAATTAAGTATGAAGTTTGCACGCAAATGTATGGAACTAGTAAAAATAACTCTGAGTGAGGTAACCCAGATTCAGAAAGACACACATGGTATGTAGTCACTTATATGTAGATTTTAGCCATATAGTAGAGGATAAGCACACTAAAAGGCACAGAGCAAAAGAAGTTAGAGGATCCAAGGGAAGATTCATAAATCTCACTAGGAATTGGAGATTGAATAGGCAGAGATAGTGAATAAAGAGAGGGGAAAAACATAGGGAGAATTCACAGAGAGTTAAGAGGGTGGATATCAGACTTGGTTAGAGAAGATGCAAGAGTATAGAAGGCCTGTAGAGAAAAGAGAAACTGAGGGTGTTGTAACTGTGACAAGGTGGAGAACTAAGTCAGGGTAGGCTCCTGGGAGGATATGAGGGGAGACTGAAGCAGAGACTCCTAGTAGCAGGGGCCGTAGAGACTACAGAGTACACCCACAAATTATACTAATCTCTCAGCAGAGGAAGGGAACACCAACCAACCCACAAAAATTTCAACCCAAAATTTGCCCTGCCTACAAGATGAGCAGGGATAAGATAAAGCAAATAATGCAGAGATTGAGGGAATGCCTGGCCCAACTGAAGACCAACCCAGGAGGAGAGTGCCAACTCCTGATACTATGAAGGATACTCTGAAAAACGTCCAGGCAGGAACGTGACAGAGTTCAAACAGATGCTGAGACTCACAATCAAATTGACCCAGTCTTGTGGAAAAGTGAGAGAAAAGAGTAAACGACCTCTATGTGAGAAAAGCTCCACAAGAAGACTAATAGAGCCAATTATCCAGGACTCAGAGGGGCTTGCTAAGACTGAAACATCAATCAATGACCATGAATGAACTAGACATAGGCCCCATACAAAGATGTAGCAGACGGGCAAGTTAAGCTATCATGTGATTACCCTAGTAAGGAAAGTGGTAACTGCACTATACATGGACTTACTTGTAAACTTTTTGTTCACTTTACACTGGTGGGACTGCCTTGCCAGGCCACAGAAGAAGTGGACATGTTCATTCCTGATGCAACTTGATGAGCTGGGGTGGATGGGAAAGGGAACTCTCCTTCTCTTAGGCAAAGAGGAGAGGTGAAGGGTGGACAGTCATGATGGGCTACAACAAGGATGTAAAGTGAATAACATTTTTAAAAACTAAAAAAAAAATAGGGGTTAACAAAAGCTATTTAAAACATTTGGGTGATGAGTAGAAGCCTTTGAGATGAGTGTACATCATTGGCCAGTGCCAAGATGCTGGGAATATCTTGCTTGTATGAATAGGAATTTCAGGTGCTTGTTGGACATGTCCTTATAAGGAAAGAGGAATTTCAAACTGTAAGCTGGCCACCAGACTACATCATCACCTTAGAGATGGCAGAGGCCATATGCGCTGCAGCATGCAGACTCAGAACACTGTGGGAATGGTTTAACTCCTACCAGTCTCAAGATGAGATGTCCCTGGTTTGAACATACCTTGACTTTACACCAGGTCAGCTCCCCTGGTCGCATAGCACACTGGTCCCTTTTTTATTTAGTGAAAGGGATGTATCATGTCAGTCATCATCTAGGTTGGATGGTTTGATATTGAACCAGAACCTCATTGGGGAGGGGATCTATTGCTACAAAGACTGGAGACTGTTTTTGGTGGAATCCATGGCTTGGTCAAGCTTATCCTGGAACCCACCAGTCAGGTGGGGTATTTGGACAGGGCTGTTCCTCTGGTTCCCATGGTGCCTGATGAGATGGTGAGACCAAGTCTGATAAGAAGATGGATGAAAACCTCCCTTTCTTTTCCATCACCTCCCAACTATAAAATAAATTCTTCAGACTCATAGAGATAAACTTAGGGAACAATCATTATGGAGGTGCAGAAACCTGAAAAGGGGGAGATAACTCAGGATCTGGTAATGTTACTGTACTAGAGAAGAAAAGGAGGAAGGTTAACACATATCAGCTTCGTAACCGTGATATTATGGGCACATTTAGGATGGGACCTTGAAGAGGACCCTATAGGTGAAAGGGGAAGAAGAGTATTTAAAAGAAGAATGTTTTAGAACTTTCTTGTAGGTAAGGACACATGGTGTTCATAAATAGAGATGTTAATGGGAACAGCTGATATTAGTGCCTGGGAATGGGAAGCACAGAACAAGCAATGAGAGGAGTTGCAGTGAGTGGTTAGGGGAAGGAGGTCAGTTGTATTATAGCCAGGAGAGAATGGCTCATACCTACTTTTGAGTTTGATTCTCCTGTTGAAGAATGTTAATGTGGGTAAAGACTGATTTGCAGGCACGGAGAAGATGGCAGGAGATGTGTAGTTTGGCTATAGTGTATTTGGCATAGCCACTGGGACTTAACCATGACTCCCATTTTCCATAGTTTTTTTTTTTTCTGGGGATCACTGATAGAAAGCTGAAATGAAAATTAAGGTTGGCAAACATGGTGCCACCATGACTGGAATTCAGTATTTCCAATGTCAGCAACCTCCATGTATGGAGGACTTTTGGAGGCAGTTGTCTGTATTGCAGTGAGAAAAAGTGTTGTAGATAGAAGAAATGGAATCAGGGTATTGAGGAAACATTTTTTTATAATTTTTTTTCTTATCAGTTAAATTTTATTAACTCTGTATCCCAGCTGTATCCCGCTCCCTCATTCGCTCCCACTCCCACCCTCCATCCCTCATCTCCACCCTGCCCCTTTCCAAGTCCACTGATAGGGGAAGACCTCCTCCCCATTCATCTGATCCTGTTTTATCAGGTATCTTCAGGACTGGCTGCAAAGTTCTCCTCTGTGGCCTAACAGGACTGCTCCTCCCTTGGGGGTGGGGAGGTCAAAGAGCCAGCCATTGAGTTCCTGTTAGAAATAGTCCTTGTTCCCCTTATTATGGTAAACCAATTGGTTACTGACCTACCACAGGCTACATCTGAGCAGAGGTTCTAGGTTATATCCATACATGGTCCTTGGTTGAATGTCAGTCTCAGAAAAGACCCTGTGCCCCAGATATATTTGGTCCTTGTGGCACTCCTATCCTTTCCCCATCGTACTAACTCCCCTTCTTTAATATGATTCCTTGTACTCTGTTGAAGGTTTGGTTATGAGTCTTTATATCTGCTTTGAAAACACTGCTAGTTAGAGTCTTTAAGATGCGCTCAGTAGACTCCTGTCATATGTTCAATGCACATCCCATCTGTCTTTCTAAACAAGGATTGATCATCTTAACTCATGTATGTTCTCTTGATTATATTTTTAGGTGTATAGATTTTATTATGTTTATCATATCGTATAGCTCTATATAAGTGAGTATATACCGTGTTTGTATTTCTCATTCTGCTATATTTCACTCAGAATGATCTTTTCTGGATCCCACGATTTGCCTACAAATTTCATGATTTCCTCCTTTTTGATTGCTGAGTAGTATTCCATTGTGTAAAAATACCACAATTTCTGTATCCATTCTTCCGTTGATGGACATCTGGGTTGTTTCCAGGTTCTGACTATTACAAATAAAGCTGCTATAAACATGGTTTAGCAAGTATCCCTTTTGTGTACTTGAGCAAAGTTTGGGTATATACCTAGCAGTGGTATAGCTGGGTCTTGAGGAAGCACTATTACTAATTGTCTGAGAAAGGGCCAGATAGCTTTCCAGAGTGGTTGTACCAGTTTACATTCCCACCAGCAGTGGAGGAGGGTTTCCCTTTCTCCACAACATCTCGAGCATCTATTGTCACTTGTGATTTCATCTTGGCCATTCTGATGGGTGTGAGGTGAAATCTCAGGGTCGTTTTGATTTGCATTTCTCTCATGGAAAATGAGGTTGAGCATTTCTTTAAGTGTTTCTCTGCCATTCATTATTCCTGTGTTGAGAATTCTCTGTTTAGCTCTGTTCCCCATTTTTTAATTGGATTACTTGGTTTGCTGCTTTTCAGCATCTTTAGTTCTTTATATATACTGGATATTAGTCATCTGTCAGATAAAAGGTTAGTGAAGATTCTTTCCCAGTCTGTACGCATTCATTTTGTTTTGATGACAGTGTTTTTTGCTTTACAGAAGCTTTTCAGTTTCATGAGGACCCAACAAAAAAAGAGAACTTCAGACCTATCTCTCTTATGAACATTGATGCAAAAATACTCAATAAAATACTTGCAAACCGAATACAAGAAAACATCAATGATATCATTCACCATGACCGAGTAGGCTTCATCCCAGGCATGCATGGTGGTTCAACATAAGGAAATGTAATCCACCACATAAAAAAACTGAAGGAGAAAAACCACATGATCATCTCCTTAGATGCTGAAAAAGCATTTGACAAAGTCCAACACCCATTCATGTTTAAAGTCTTGGAGAGATCAGGGATACAAGGCACATATCTAAACATAGTAAAGGCAATATACAGCAAGCCTATAGCCAACATCAAACTCAATGGAGAGAAACTTAAATCAATCCCACTGAAATCATGGGCAAGACAAGGCTGCCCACTCTATCCATACCTCTTTAACATAGTACTTGAAGTCCTAGCCAGAGCAATAAGACAACTAAAGGAGATCAAGGGCATACAAATTGGAAAGTAAGAGGTCAAAGTGTTACTATTCACAGATGATATGATAGTATATATGAGCGACCCCAAAAATTTAACCAGAGAACTCCTCCAGCTGATAAACACCTTCAGCAAAGTGGCAGGATACAAAATCAACTCAAAAAAATCAGAAGCCCTCCTGTATACCAAAGACAAAAGGGCCGAGAAAGAAATTAGGTAAGCAACACCCTTCACAATAGCCATAAATAAAATAAAGTACCTTGGGGTGACACTAACCAAACAAGTGAAAGACCTGTTTGAGAAAAACTTCAAGTCTCTTAAGAAAGAAATTGAAGAAGTTATCAGAAGATGGAAAGATCTCCCGTGCTCATGGATTGTGAGGCTTAACATTGTGAAATGGCCATCCTGTCAAAAGCTATCTACAGATTCAATGCAATTCCCATCAAAATACCAACTCAATTCTTCTGTGTCCAGCGCAATAAGGACTAGCACCAAGTCCTAGCTGGACCAGGGAGAGTCTCAGAATGTGTTGAATGACCATAGTCCCAGATCCCGAGCTGAATTTTTTTTTTTTTTTTTTTT
>REGO01000588.1:798084-813115 GCA_010120015.1 Rhombomys opimus | reverse complement strand
TCTCTCTCTCTCTCTCTCTCTCTCTCTCTCTCTCTCTCTCTCTCTCTCTCTCTCTCTCTCTCTCTCTGTGTCTCTTTCTTTTTGGTGGAGGAAATGCAGGAAAGAAGCAGGTCTTGCAAGCCAGGTGTGTAGGGTGCTTCTGTCCCAGACTTGGAGTTTGCAAAGGTACACCTGGTTTTAATATCCTGCTGGATGAGCTGCCTGCTGGGCTCCTGTAGAAAAACATCCCTGGCCAAAAAAAAAAAATACCCAAGTGATGTCATTTGGGCCCTCGTTTTACATGATCTGGAGGCATTCTTCTCTCTCGAGGGTCCCTTATTTCAGGAAAAGCAGGCCATGTAGAGAAGAACAGCAAATGTCTTGCCTGTCCTACGACCCGTTTAAAGTAGAAATTTGACTTTGGAGGAAGAATTTAGTTCAAGCCTTGACTGACTGTCTGAGCTCTTTTAAGTCTCCAACTTGATAAGGATATCAGTTTCAAGGCTTAGCCCAGGTGGGGTGGGCATTAAATGGGAATGCCTGAGTTTCTGGACTCAGCAAAGTCCCTGAGGTGGTCACACAGTTGCTTGGTAGTGGAAGGAGAGGCAAAGGGAAAAGTTTCCTGTCCTGCAGCAAAAGGAAGCAAGGGAGAGTACAATGTAGATTGGGTGTGGCCAGAATGTACTGCTGAGACTGAGGGAGAAATTGTTTTGTGAATCCCCTCTAGAGTCTTATCCAGAGCTACTAGATCTGTCTGTCACAAGACATCCTCTGGACATTCATCATCATCAGTGTCATCTGATGGAGGGTAGTGAATTGTCTTTGGTGGGTCCCAGTGTAAAGGGACTCATGTATTAGTAGATGATGGCTATAGTTTACAGAAAATGGATAGAAGGATCCTTTCTTGCCTGGATTTCTTGTTGGCAGGCAAGATAAATGACCCAATTCCACATATTGGGATCATAAGAATTACCTGATGCTTGAGGGTACGCCCAACTAATGTCTAGCCCAACCAAAGACATACCCTATAGGAGAATGCCAACACCTGATACTATGAATGATACTTGATACTTTGCTAACCTTGCAGACAGGAACCTTATAGAGTTATCCTCGGAGAGGCTTTACCCAGCAGCATCTCAAAACAGATGATGCTGAGACTCACAGCGCAGCATTGGGTGAGGCATAGGGAGTCTTGTGGAATAGTTGGAGGAAAGAGAAAAGGACCTGGAGGTAACAAGAGCTCCAAAAGAAGACCAACAGAGCACACTAACCAGGGCCCAGAAGAGCTTAATGAGATTGAAGCATCAGCCAAGGACCATGCATAAACTGGACCTAGGCCACCTACCTTACAAGGATGTAGTAGATGGGAAGCTTAAGCTTCATGTTGGTCCTTTAGTAAGGGAAGTGGTGACTGCATTAGATATGGACACACTTGCCAGCCTTTTCATCACTTCCCCCAGGTGGTTCTGACTTGCAAGGCCACAGGGCATGCTCAGTCCTTATTCAACTTGATGAGATGGGGTGGATGGGAAAGGGAGGTCCCTTTTCCTCAGAAAAGGGGAGGAGGAAGAGAGGATGGAACTGGGAGGGGAATGGGAATGGGGCTACAACAAGGGATGTAAAGTGAATTAAAAAATAAAGAAAAAAGAAGCCACATGTTTAATCTCATGCACTATAAAAATGGTGGGGGAACTGACAATAAGATTACATAACAAAAGCTTATGGTCCCCAGGAGCTAGATTTATTTATAAAAGGAGTGAGTCATCCTGTGGGTGTTGGGAACCAAACCCTTGGTGCTCTAAAATGCCAACAAGTGCTCTTAACAGATGAAGTATCAGAAAAGATTAATTATAAAATTCAAGAGAAAATTTGAATGGTTAGGATCTCATTAGGAGTATTTGAGGTGATCTTAATGTAACTACCCCCATTGAATCACACAGAGAACCTGATTCTGATATCAATTCACAGAGTCACGAAATTTCAAAGATAGTTGAATTCTTTATTTTTTTAAATATATTTTATTGGAAATAAAGGTCTTTTTCTGACAAAATAAACCCCGATTATGTTTTCTCTCCCTCTGCTTCTTCCTCTTCCTCACTACCTCTCTGCCCATTTGAATCCATGCTCATCTGGATGCAAACCCTTTCTTTCTTTCACTCTCATTGTTAGAAACAAACAGGCTTTTAAGAGAAAATAATAAATTAAATAAAAATAAGGAAAAATTAAAGAAAAGAAATTAATAAAATAAAAATCCCCGACATAACATTATGAAAGAAAGAATATTCATCGGTACCAATGAATAAATTTTCTGTTGCGCATCAACTGCTGGGCATGCAGAATACCATTCACAAATGTTTGTTTTGACTTATATTTCTCTGGTGGCTAAGTATGTTGAACATTTTCATTTATCTATGTGTTTTTCAATCACCTGAGATTCCTCTATTGAGAAATCTCTGTTTAGCTCTGTACCCCATTTTTCAGTTGGATTATTTGGTTTCTTGATGTCTAGTTTCTTGAGTCCTGTACATGTTTTGGATATTATCCCCTTTATCTAATGTGGGGCTGGTGAATATTTTTTCACATTATGTATGTTTCCATTTCGTTCAATTGACAGCGTCTTTTCCCTTAAAGAAGGTTTTATGTTTCATGAGGCCCCATTTATTAATTGCTTATTATTAATCCTTGTGCTAGTGATGTTTAGATTAAGAAGTCAATGTGTCAAAGTTATTCCCCACTTTTTCTTCTATCAGGTTCAGTGTATCTGGTTTTATGTTGAGGACTTTGTTCAATCTAGAATGGAGTTTTCTGCAGGATGATAAATAAGAAACTATTTGCATTCTTTTGTATGCAGACATCCAATTACACCAGCACCATTTGTATTATATGCAGTCTTTTTACCAGTTTGCCAGTGTATATTTCTGTCTCTTTATAAAAAATCAGTATCTGAGTAGATTTTTATGTGATTCTTCATTTTTTAAATTTGATTAATGTGTCTATTATGTTTCAAATACACTGTTGTTTTTATTACTATAGTTCTCTATTACAATTTTGATTCAAGGATGGTTATACCTTCAGTAGTTCATTTGTTATTTGGAATTGTTTGAGCCACCATGGGTTTTTGTGTTTCCATATGAAGCTGACAATTATCTGTGAGGAATTGTGTTGGAAATTTGATGGGGATTGAAATGAATTAGTAGATTGCTTTGGTAGGATGGTCAATTTTAATATTATACATATATATCATATATATATATATATATATATATATATATGATATATCATATAAGTCTTTCACTGACTTGGTTGTAGTTACCCTAAGATCTTTTATATTATTTGAGGCTATTGAAAAGGCATTGTTCCCTTGGTTTCTTTCTCAGTCTGATTCTCATTTATATATAATAAGGGTACTGATTTTTGTGAGTTAATTTTGCACCCAGCTACTTTTGTAAGAGTGTATATTTTATGTGGTATTTTTAAGGCCACTGACATATTTCCAGACAATAAAGATACTTTGACTTCATTCTTCTACTTTCTATCCACTTGATGTTTTCAGTTATCTTATTAAAAAATAAATATCATCTTACATTAGAAACAAAATTCAGGGGGCTGGAGAGATGGATCAGTAGTTAAGAGCACTGTCTGTTCTTCCAAGGGACTCGGGTTCATTTCCCAGCCAGCATCCACATTTCAGTTCACAGTTCTCTGTGACCTTAGTTCCAAGGGATCTGACACTTTCACAATAATGCAGATAAAATAAAATTAATTATTAAAAAAGGACTTTAGATGCTATATTGAATAAATATTTGGAGAATTATCTTCTTCCCTACCTTAGTAGAATTGCTTTCGATTTCTCTCCATTTAAGTTGATGTTGGCTATAAACTTGCTGTGAAATGCCTTTATTATGTTCAGATATGTCCCTTGAATACTTCATCTCTCTCCAGGACTTTTATTATGAATGGGTTCTAGATTTTTGTTAAAGGTCTACTTCTGTATCTATTTAGAAATAATCATGTTTCTGTGTTTCAGCTTGTTTATATGGTGCATTATATTTATCAGTTTATGCATGTATATCCTTGCATCTCTGGTACAATACCTACTTGATAATTCTGGATGATACTTTTGATGGTTTTTTTTTTTTTGCATTACGCTTGCAATTATTTTATTGAGAATTGTTCTGTCTACGTTGATAAGGTAAATTGGTATATACTTTGAGTACTGGTTCAAGTAGGAAGTTTCAGGACACAGGCTCTGTTATGGACTCTGTGGCAGGCTCTCTGATCACCTCCCCCTGGCGAGTGCAGCCTTACCAGGCCACAGAGGAAGACAGTGCAGTCAGTCCTGATGAGCCTTGAAAGGCTAGCATTAAATAGAAGGGTAGGAGGACTTCCTCTCTCAGTGGACTAGTGGAGGGGTATTGGGAAGAAGAGGGAGGGAGGGTGGCCTTGGGAGGAGATAAAGGAAGGGGTCACAGCCAGGAGGCTCATTAAATAAACTGTAAAGAAAAATTATAATACTAAAAAAAGAAACCAATAATGGACATGTTTAGTATAGCTACAATGTTTTGGGAGTATTTAATCCTTTATTGATTGAAAAAGTGAATTTTTAATACATTTTTTTAAAAAAGAACATGGGAGAACCCCAACAAAGTGGGCAGTAAACAAGAAATTTCTCTAGATCCAGACTGTTAAAAGTTTGCTAGAATCCCACCACAGTAGGTAGTGGGAAACCTTTCAAGCCCCACCCCTAAACCCCACCCTGCAGGCAGGCAGTGGGTAGTAAAATTTTGCCTTACCTTCCCATTATGAGGTCTAGTCTGTTTCTCTTTTTACCTTACAAGCTTGTGCTCATTAGAGCTTCTTACTCTCATGAACTGATGGCCTCAGAGACCATAATAAGTCTCTAACACCACTCTCCTTCTTTTCTAATAATGAGAAATTTAACACCACAAGAGAGAGACCTCTACCTTTGTTCCCTTAGAACTTTACTTAACTCTAGAAGACTTAAAATATCCCCAAACAAAGGTTTACAAATATGGAATGAGGTGCTCTAATTTGAACCTTGGATCCTATCAGCAGGTATCTCAGACTCAGATTTCTGAAACTGTTGCTTATATGGATAGAAAGTTGTAATTTGTCTCTCAGGAATCTCAGGAAAGCTATCATTTTCCTCTTTCATTTCTCTCAGTGATAGCCACTATAAGACAGTGCTTAGCTTCTGTAAAGTGAAGGACACTGTCCTCAGAACAAAACAACAGCCTACAGACTAGGAAAGGATCTTCACCAATCCTATATCTGACAGAAGGCTAATATCCAGAATATATAAAGAACTAAAGAATTTAAAAAGCAACAAATCCAGTAATCCAATTTATAAAATGGGGTGCAGAGCTGAACAGAGAATTCTCAATAGAGAAATATCAAATGACAGAGAAAGACTTAAAGAAATGTTCAACATCCTTAGACATCACGGAAATTCAAATCAAAATTACCCTGAGATTTCACCTTACACCCATCAGAATGAGTAAGCTCAAAATCTAAAATAACAATGCATGTTGGAGAAGATGTGGAGAAATGGGAACCCTCCACAGTTGTTGATGGGGATATAAAATTGTACAACCACTTTGGAAATCAATCTGATGCTTTCACAGATAATTGGAAATAGTACTTCCTCAATATCCAGCTATACCTCTCTGAGGCATATGTCCAAAATATGCTCAAATATCCAATAAGGACATTTGTTCAACCATGTTCATAGCAGCTTTATTTTTCATAGCCAGAATCTGGAAATAACCCTGATGTCCCTCAACTGAGGAATGGATATAAAAATTGTGGTATATTTACACAATAGAATACTACTGAGCAATTAAAAACAAGGAAATCATGAAATTTGCAAGCAAATGTTGGGAACTAGGAAAGATCATCCTGAATGAGGTATCCCAGAAGTAGAAAGATGCACATGGTATATAGTCACTTATAAGTGTATCCACTTAGACACATAATATGGGATAAAAATACTAAAATCTGTACACCTATAGAAGCTACCTAAAGTGTACCCTCCAAAAGATGATCAATTCTCACTCAGAAAGGCAAAAGACATCAAAAGAGGGAGAAAACAGGAAACAGGACAGGAGCCTCTGAAAGGCTCTACCCAGGAAGGATTCAAAACAGATGATGAGGTTCACAGCCAAACTTAGGACAGAGTGCAGGGAATCTTATGACTGAAGAGGGAGATAGAAAGACCTGGAGGGGACAGGAGCTAAAAGTGGAGTAACAGAGTAACATAACCAAAAAATCTGGGCTCAGAGGTCTTTTCTGAGACTGATAGTCCAACCAAACATCATGCAAGGAGATAACCTAGAACCCCTGCATAGATGTAGCTCCTGGCAGCTCAGTCTCTAAGTGGGTTTCCTAGTAATGGAAACACTGACTGTCACTGACATGTACTCATTGGATGGTGTTTTGATCACCTCCCCTGAGGGTGGGTGCAGCCTTGTCAGACTACAGAAGAATACAATGCAGCCAGTTTTGATGGGGAGTGTCATAGGAGGAGATGAGGGTGGGAGGGTGAGATAGAGACAGGATGAGGGAGGAGGCTAGAGCTGGGATACAAAGTTAATAAACTCTAATTTATAAAAAATAAAATAAAATTTAAAAAATGACTCTCAGAATGACCTACTGACCTATCAGGGGAAAAAGCACAGGAGGAAAAAGGGCAGGATTCAAATGAAGAAGACCCTAAAAATTATCTAATTGTTGATTTAAGTGCCTTAAAAAAATCAATGCTCTTAAATAAAGACATTTGATTTAATTAAACAGAAGTTACTTTTCAGTCCATAACAGCCTTACTCTTGCTAACCCTCCTGTAAGCCTTCCCTGTCCACAGAGAACAAAAACCCTGACTCCCCATTGGCAGCAGAGAGCAAAGTCCAGCAAAAGCCCAAAGCTTCCAAAGGGATGGAAAAAAAAACTTCCCTATACTTTTAAAAAATGTGTTTATTTATTTAATTAATTACATGTTATTTACTTTGTATCCCAGCTGCAGCTACATCCCTCTTCTCCTCCAAATCCTACCCTCCCTTCTTCATTTCCTTCCATGGCCCTACGAAGTCCACTTATAGGGGAAGTCCTCCTCCCCTTCTCTCTGACCCTAGCCTATTGTTCTCATTAGTACTGGCTGAATTGTCTTCCTCTGTGGCCTGGTAAGGCTGTTCCCCTGTTAGGGGGAGGTGTTCAAAGAGCCATCCACTGAGTTCGTGTCAGAGACAGCTCCTGTTCCCATTAGTAGGGGACCCACTTGGAAATTGAGCTGCTATGTGCTACATCTATTCAGGCATTCTACACTATCTCCATGCATGGTCCTTCGTTGGAGTATCAATCTCAAAAAAGATGCCTGTGCCCAGATATTTTGGTCCTGTTGTTTCCCTTGTGGACCTACTGTCCCCACCATGTCTTTCATCTCCCGTTTCTTTCATAAGATTCCCTGCACTCTGCCAAAGTTTGATTGTGAGTCTCAGCATCTGCTTTGATACCTTGCTGGATAGAGATTTTCAGAGGCCATCTACATTAGGCTCCTGCTCTGTTTCTTGTTTTCTTCCTCTCCAGAGGAACATCCATTTGCCTTTCTAAATGAGGATTGATCATCTTACTCAGGCTCCTCCTTCTGGATTAGCTTCTTTAGGTGTACAGATATTAGTATATTTATCCGATATTATATGATTAAGATACTCTTATAAGTGAATATATACCATGTGTGTCTTTCTGCTTCTGGGATATTTCACTCAGGATGATCTTTTCTAGTTCCCACCATTTTCATGCAAATTTCATGATTTCCTTGTTTTTAATTGTTGAGTTGTATTCCATTTTGTAAATGTACCACAATTTCTGTGCTCAATCTTCAGTTGAGGTATATCTGGGTTGTTTCCAGATTCTGGTTATTACTAATAAAGTTACTATGAACATGGCTGAGTAAATATGAACTTCATATCTCTGAAGAAAGAAATTTAAGAAGAAACAAGAAGATGGACAAATTTCCCATGCTCATGGGTCTGTAGGATTAAGACGATGAAAATGGCCATCCTGACAAAAGCAAGCTACAGATTCAATGCAACTTCCTTCAAAACACCAATACAATTCTTTATGCACCTTTAAATAACAATTTTTTAATTAAATTTTTATAATTTTATATTAGTTACAGTTTATTTACTTTGTATCCCAGCTGCACCCCTCTCCCTCATTCTCTCCCAATCCCATCCTCCCTGCCCGTCTCTAAATCCACTGATAGAGGAGATCCTCCTCCCCTTCCATCTGACACTAGCTTATCAGGTCTCTTCAGGACTGGCTGCAAATGTCCTCCTCTGTGGCCTAGCAAGGCTGCTCCTCCCTGGGGAAGGGGGGGAGGTCAAAGAGCCATTGAGTTCATGTCAGAGACAGTCCCCGTTCCCCTTACTAGGGAGCCCACTTGGATACTGAGCTGCCATGGGCTACATCTGAGCAGGGTCTTTTCTGAGACTGTTTCTCCAACCAAGGACCATGTATGGATAAAGAACAATTTTTAATTTCACATGGAAAAACAAAAACCTAAAATTGCTAAAACAATCCTGTACTATAGAGAAATAGTAAATAAAACTGTGTGGTACTGGCATATAAACAGACTGGTGGATCAATGGAATCAAATTGAAGACCCAGAAATAAGCCCACACACCTATTGATTCTTGCATTTGAGAAAGAAACCGAAACCATAAAATGGAAAAAAAAAAAGATACCATCTTCAACAAATGCTCCTGGTCTAATTGGATGTATACATGTAGAAAAATGCAAATAAATCCATATATATCACCCTGCACAAAATTAAAGCCCAAGTGGATCAAAGACATCAACATAAAACCAGACACACTAAGGCTGTTAGAAGAAAACTTGGGAACGAGCCTTGAACTCATTGGCACAGGAGAGAACTTCCTGTTCAGAATAGCAAGAGAACAGGTTCTAAGATCAACAATCAATGAATGGGACCTCATGAAAAGCAGGATTAACTTCAAGGACTTGATTTCTAATGCTTCCCTGACTTATGCAGTCAATTTCAAAAATGTTACTAAAACATACAGAAAATCTTCTTTCACAGTTCACATAATTCACATGCTATTTCATTCCTCAGATACATTAAGCAAATGAAATACATGGTTAAGGATTCTGGACCAGGACTGAAATTTCTCAAACGCACTGCTCATTGCAGTGCCGACCAAGGGATGTTGATGCCAACAAAGAAGAATGATGACATTCAACATGTTGCTGATTCCTTCCCTTCCTTACCTATCCTAACACCTCTAACTCTATTCTAAGCCTAAACGAACATATCCCTGATGCGCTGTCAATCAAACTATTACCAGCTTAACTTGTACATTACTTCCTTTGTCCTTACAGTGTAAAAGGAAAACAGCCATCTGCAGAGACACACCCTCACAGGGTGTCCCTGTCCTGCTTCTGATTATTTCAGACAGAGAAGAGAGATATTCATTCCTCCCTGGACCTGCCATCCTCTTTGGATTTTCCTGGACTATGACAGCTGCCATCATCCAGACACCTGACCAGAGACTTTTGAAATAAACTCTACAAGGAGATGAAATCTACAAAAGACAGCCTTCAGGGACAGATGAAATCTCTTGCTGGGGTTATGGTCCAAATAAAAGGAGAGTAGACTTAATAACTCCTAATCATGGGGATTGCATGGTATTGGAAAAAATTATACTTTTATGAAAATATATCAAATATTGTTGAAACCAATGTTAATACCCTCAAAAAAACTCTGTTTATAATATTGAGATTTCAACCCAATAAACAATTAAGTTGTTTCAATACTCCTTGTTTTCCTAGCTCCTACCCCTTATTATGCCTCTTTGTTTTGTTTTATTTTGATGCTTGTTCCCTGCCTAATACAGTTCCTAAAGTGACAGATTACCAGCATTGTTAGTATCACTACCAGTCAGTACATGATAAATTAGGAGGACCCTATATCTCTTTAATAGATATGGTAGATTTTTTTAAAACTCATGACAACATTTCTCCATTATAAAATAAAACAGGGGGAGATGTTGGAAGGTCACTTGTGTTTGAGCATGTACCCATCCCAGTACAAATTGCCATTCTGACTTTAGTGTTGAGGTACAGGACCCCCTTTTACTGGCAGGGCCTCCTGCTATCTGTGTGACTTCATTAGGACAGTGTCTCTAGACATAGATGACCTTAACCACATTTGATATATGGCCTTTGACTCAGCTACCTGCTACTTCTCCTTTCCCTGAACCTATAGGATAATTAGGTAGTTTGTTGCCATTCGTATGATAGGAGCATGTTGTTTAATGAAAATCAAGCATCCTTGAAGTGCCTGATTTTAACTAAATGCCTGAGAAACAAAGAAATATTCAAAAATCCATATCCATCAGGAGGACACAAATTGAAACTACTTTGAAATTCCATCTTACACCTATCAGATGGGCTAAGATCAATAACACAAGCAACAACAACTCATGCTGATGAGGATGTAGCACAGGGGCAATCTCCTCAATTGCTTGTGAGGAAACAGACTTATATAGCCACTATGTGAATCAGTATAGTGGTTCCTCAGAAAGATGGGAATTAACCTACCTCAAGATTTAGGTATATAACTCTTAGGCATATACCCAAAGGACACTTCATTCTTCCATAAAGACACTTGCTAAGCCACATTCATAACTATTCTATTAATAGCCTAAAATTAGAAACATGCTAAAAATCAGAAGAATAATTATTTAAAACTATGTTACATTTACACAATGGATTATTACTCAGCTCTTTAAAAAAGACATCATGAAATTTGATGGCAAATGAATGGAACTAGAAAAATTTTGCCAAGTTGAGTAATCCAGACTCAAAAGAATAAATATGTTATGTATTCACGCAAATGTGAGTACTAGCCATTAAGTAAATGATAACCAAGCTACATTCTGTAGATGCAGAGAGGTTATGCATAAAGCAAGGGAATAGGTGATATGTGAATCTCCCTGGAAAGTAAAATAAAATAAATTGTATTGTTGGACTGGTGGGAGTGAGAATGGGAAGATCAGGTAGGAAGAGAGAGGTAAGACTGGGATTCATGGAGGTCAGGGCACAAGGAGAGAGACAGCTAAAATTGAAGTGGATGCGTGTAGAGAA
This sequence comes from Rhombomys opimus, assembly GCA_010120015.1. Lineage (NCBI taxonomy): Eukaryota > Metazoa > Chordata > Mammalia > Rodentia > Muridae > Rhombomys > Rhombomys opimus. Next base: position 801,955 of record REGO01000588.1, on the reverse strand, counting down.
ATTTTAATCCTGCAACATGGCTGTACTGGAAAGGGATAACATTGAAAGACCTTCTAGATCTATGTTATCCAGCTTGAATGCAGACATACCCTGGATTGCAGTCTGATATGGCTGGAATACAGAAGTACTCTTAGTACATACCTTTAATCCCAAACATTGTAGGTAAGGTTAATTTGTAGAAAGAAGCTATGTCGAATTGTGTTTGAAAGCTATGTCGAATTGAGGGACAAAGTGATGAACCACAGAAAGATTTGACAGACTAGGATATGCTCAACTCTCATGAGAACGAAGAAAAGAGAGGCAACTTAAGAGAGAAACACAGAAGGAGAGGAAAAGGAGACAGTTTTACCAGTAGAGTTTTACAGACAGGTTGAAAAAGTACAACCTAGAAACAGGTGATGACAGAATGAGAAGGAACTAGAAGCTTAGAATATATTGCTAGATTTAGTTTAAGGCTAAATAGACACATTCAGTCTGAGGCTGAGAGAAGCCAGTTTGAATTAGTCAGCTTGCAAAGGAGTTTGAGCAAAAACAGCTGAGTTGAACCACCATGTCAGAGTTCAGAAAGAGCTAGAAAGTTTGAACTTGTTCAGCAATAAGCCTCTAAGACAACAATTACATCTTGTGAATAAATGTTATGTTTACAGATTTGAGCCTAGAACAGTATAAACTTCCTATAATATATCACGACAGCCCTAACATAGTCTCCAAAAATAGTCAGGGAGCCAGAATCCCTATTGGTAAACACTTGTCAGCAAATAAGCTTTCAGTATCAGGGCTGGATTTTATCCAATTGACTGTTTGCTGAAGGGTCAGATATAAATTCCCAAACAACCTAGGTTGTTGCCCAGACAATAGGTTGCTCTTTACAAACTGACAGCAAGGGCCCTTGGTGATGACAACACCTACCCAACACAGTAAACATAGAGTGGTCAAGCTAGTGCCTACATAGAACCTTCATCCTCATGTTCTACTGCTTATGACATGGAAAGGTACTCTACATGCTACCACAAGAGCAAAGCAAAAACACTCCCAACCACAAAATCTTTGATCTACCATCTGTACTACCTGAACAATACACTAGAGAAATGGTGGAACAAACTTAGTGGGAGTAACCCATCAATGTTTGATTTTATTTAAGACCCACAGAGATATTTAAGACCACATGAGATATATCCCACACATATCAGTGCTTAGATGACTAATAACCAGAGTATAGATAGTCCAGAGAGCTAATGTAAAACTAAAAGCTACTGTTCTTAAAAACGTAAAAATAAACCCTGTGTGTCTTTCTGCTTCTGGGACACCTCATTCAGGATGATCTGTTCCAGTTCCCACTATTTGCCTGCAAATTTCATGATTTCCTTGTTTTTAATTGCTTAGTAATATTCCATTGCATAGATGTACCACAATTTCTGTATCCATTCCTCAACTGAAGGACATCTGGGCTGTTTCCAGCTTCTGGCTATTACAAATAAAGATGCTACAAACATGGTTGAGCCAATGTCTTTGTTGTGTACTTGAGCATATTTTGGATATATGCCTAGGAGTGGTATAGCTGGGTCTTGAGGAAGCACTGTTCCTAATTATAGGAGAAAGCACCAGATTGATTTCCAAAGTGGTTGTACAAGTTTATATTCTTACCAGCAGTGGAGTAGGGTTTCCAGTTCTCCACATCCTCTCCAGCATGTGTTGTTACTTGATTTTTGATCTTAGCCATTCTGATGGGAGGAAGGTGAAATCTCAGGGTCTTTTTAATTTGCATTTCCCTGATGACTAAGGATGTTGAACATTTCTTTAATTGTTTCTCTGCCATTCTCATTCATAAGTGGATATTAGATATATAATATAGGGTAAACATACTAAAATCTGTACACCTAAAGAAACTAATCAAGAAGGAGGACTCTGTTTAAGATGCTCAATCCCCATTCTAAAAGGCAAAATAGATGGGCATCAGATCAGGGAGAAAACAGGGAACAGGACAGGAGCCTAGCAGAGAGGGCCTCTGAATGTCTCTACCCTGCAAGGCATCAGAGCACATGCTGAGACTCATAACAACACTTTGGTCTGAGTTCAGGGAATCTTATGAAAGAAGGGAGAGATAGATAGTAAGACCTGGAGAGTACATGAGCTTCACAAGGAGAGTAATAGAACCAAAAAAATCTGGGCACAGTTTTTTTTTCCTGAGGTTGATATTCCAACCAAAGACCATTCATGGAGATAACTTAAAACCCCTGCACAGATATAGTCCATGGCAGTGTCCAGGTGGGTTCCATAGTAATGGGAACACTGACTGTCTCTGACATAAACTGATTGGGCTGCTCCTTGATCACCTCCCACTGAGAGGGGGAGCAGCCTTACCAGGCCACAGAAGAAGACAATGCAGCCATTTCTGATGAGACCTGATAGACTAGGATTAGAATGAAAAGGAGGAGGACCTCGCCCATCAGCGGAAATGGGGAGGGATATGGGTGGAGAAGGGGGAGGGAAGATGGGATTGGAAGGGGAGGAGGGAAAGAGCTACAGGAGGGATACAAAATGAATAAACAGTAATTAATAAAAATAAAAAGCAAACAACATCAAAAAATGTAAAAATAAAATGACTCCTAATGATATTCTGCTATACTCATATGTTGGTGACTTATTTAGCTGTCAGCAGAGGGGCTTCAATTCTGCAAAAATGGGAACAAATACATGGTCCCACAATAAGACATTGTGATGAGAATGAGAGAGAGAAGAGAGACAGAGAGCTAGAATAAAAGATATAGAAAGAAAGGCAGAGAGAAAAACATTGGAACACAGAGCTCTAGGCTCCATCAAATCTCTCATCTCAGATCTTAGAGAACTCCAAAGAAGAGGAGGCAGAATGAATAGGAACAAAAGAGGGGACTGAGGTCCTCAGTAGAAAAACACCTTCTAAAACAATACATCAAAGCTCATATGAACTCACATAGAGTGGCATAGAATGAACAGGACCTACATGAGTCTGTACAATGCCTTCCTACAATAGCTATTAATTTATTACTTTATTGGGACCGCTGAATGTGTGAGTGGGTCTCTAATTCACATGTATTCTTTTGGGGAACCTTTATTTTTTCTGTTGGTTTGTCTTGTCCAACTTCAATATAATGTTTTTTCTTTTATCCTTTAGTTTGTTGTTTTCTTGTAATCTCCTAAAAGACCGTTCTTTCCTAATGAGAGGCAGAAAGGGAGTATATTCAAATGGGAAAGGAGGTGGGAAGTAACTGCAAGGAGAAGAGAAAGGGAAAATTCTATTTAGCTTATAATGCATGAGAAAACAGTATATTTAATACAAGGGAAAAAGGGAGCTAAAAATGCTTCTTTAAAAAATAGGACTCTATTGTATACATTAACGGGCTTGCCTCAGGAGTAAGGTTAACTGGACATTCTTTTAAAATAATACGTATACTGAAGGAAGGTATATTAATTGTACATGTTGAAAGACATGCCATCAGGCAAATTTAGAAAATATTACTTTTTTCTAATACTGTAAACTCATTTTGAACAGATCATTCAAGAAATTTCTATATGTGAATGTTCTCTGAGTTGTGAATCAAAGTATAGGGACACTAAAATTTCATGGCTTTAAGAATATCATTTGCTACAATAGTGTATTCATCTTTCAAGTTTACGTTGTTATAGCAGAAAAATCAGATACGTTTTCAAGTCTCAGATTCTGGTTTTTACCTGGACAACAGAATTTGACCACATGATCATCTATAGGATGCCGAAAAAGCATTTGACAAAGTCCAACACCCGTTCATGTTTAAAGTCTTGGAGAGATCAGGGATACAAGGCACATATCTAAACATAGTAAAGGCAATATACAGCAAGCCTATAGCTAACATCA